>CM028670.1:60295057-60895057 GCA_016760335.1 Gastrodia elata | reverse complement strand
CTCATCTTTTTAGCCATTTCTCCCACTCAAACAGCAAACCCTTCTAGGACCAACAAGGTAACCTCACTTTGATACCACTTATTAGTAATTGAGCATGAAGAACTTCTATCACACAATATCTATAGCGGAAGCGACTTGATAGAGTGCGCTCTCTTTAATTTAGGATTGAGGTTGCATTGACAGTTACCAAACAACTTGAAATCACAAAAATACAAGAATAAAATTATAGCACATGCATGCAAGAGATCACAGCACACAAAACTTCCAAACACCAAAGATTATGTGGAAAACTCAAAAATAGGAAAAACCACGGAACCACATCACAGAAATAATTCTACTATAAATACTTGAAGATTGTAGAGTTTCAAAGAGTTTATCTCCTTAACTAAAATACATTAGCTCTTACTTTAATATGGAGAGGAGAGGAAGCAGCCACCACCAGGAGTGTCTCCTCCAACACGCAAGGGATATCTTGCACAACAGCTTCCTTAGGGATTCTCCTTGGAATCTCCTCCTCATAGTAGACTTAACCTCCAAACTGAAATGCCAACATATAAATCTCCTCCCAACTTCTTTGCTGAAGTACCCAACTGAAATTTGAACCCTTAAAGGTTCAAAATGCCCTTAAATTTGCTTAGAACAAAGCCTAAACTGAAAAAAATTTCCACCAGATGGTACAGCATGCCGTAGCACCCGACTCTCGGGTTTGGACCCGCTGCGGTGCGTGGAAGTGCCCGCATCTCGGGTTGGCACCCACTGCTGTGTGCGGTAGCGACTGCGTCTCGAGTTGGCACCAGATGCGGCGCGCTGCAACATCGATTTCTACTATGACATGCTGTAGCGCTTGCTTCTCTATTTGCTAACTGCTGAGGGGGGTGATAGTGCCTATTAACCGGCGCAGGAGGATTTCGCGCAGCAGACGAACATAGTTTTCCAAACTAGAATACCCTCCTAACGTCTCATCCTACCCGGAGAGTCTCGGATTGGGATTGCCAGAGCGCTCTGCTGTGCGCCACAGTGCGCTGCAATGCCTGTATTGTTTTTGGACTTCCCTTCTTGCTCCGAATCGCCTCAAAACCTCCTGTAAGCTCATAGGAGCACCACTAGAATCTCCATGATGTACTAAATGGCATCAATAATATAATAATATCAACTATACATTATTTTCTCTTCTAGACCTATCTTATATCACCTAACTTATAATAATTCTTTTTTTTTTCTCTTTTCATTCTTCCCATTTCTCACCTTATGTTTTTCATCCAACTCATCAAATTCATCATTAACCATATTCTCAATTTCATTTATAAAAAAACATATAATTCAATTTAATAGGGGTACATTCCAAGTATTTCTTCACAAATTCAATTTGCACACAATCATCAACAAGATTGCTAAGGGGTTATTGATGTTTGAGATGCTATAACTTATTTTGATACCATCACAATGTTGTATCTATTTACTATGCTCATGCTTGAATAATATTTCACCTATTGTTAAATATTGAGGTAGATGCAATTGAGGTGTGTATGAGACATAAGTTTCAGGTTGCATTTGATCAACTTCTTATGTTTGAAAATCTTGTTGCATTTCCAAATTGTCTAATTTAAATTGATACTTTAACTATTACTTATTGTCAATATTTGTTTGAGTTAAGGTTTCCCCCTAAACATTGGCCATTCTTGTGCATGTTCCTTTATATGCTCATTTGAAACTACATCTTGGGCAGGGTTAACTAATTGTTGCAATCTAAATTCTAAACAAACTTTAATTATCTTCTACAGATGCTCTTGATCTTCCAAATTCAGCTTGTGCCTAATCAAGGTTGGTTCAGTTTCTTGCATATACTTGTTCACATACCCATTAATCTCTTCCATCAATTTTTCTAAGTATGATTGCTTATTTGTCTAGTTTGTGTTATTAATATTCATGTCAGAGTAAGTGTAATAGTGTTACAAATTGTGGTCATACTCAATGTTGTTAACAGACTTTGTTCTCGAAGGTAAGAAAGGGTTATTTGCATTATAATCAGAACTTGAATATGCTCCTCCACACCATCTACACCAATTTGAATTATTGTTGTGCATGCCATAAAATTTGGGTACTCCATATATATAATAATCCAAGATTGTTACCCTAGTCAATCAAGACTTAATCAAGTCCTGATCTTGGTTCTAATACCCTTAATAAGTCATTAGGATCACACCTTGAAGTTTTGGTCCAAATCAGGTGTAAATGGATCAAACCCTGATTCTGGGAATTTCAAAAACCCTGGAATTTGACCTATTTGAATTGATTTCAAATCAAAAATTGGACTTCGCCATTGTGCTCATCACCCTAAAATTAGCTAGGGGTGAAGTTTTGGAGGCAATTGAAAGTCGTTGAATTTTCATCAAATATTTTAATATATTAAAAATACCCCAAAAAATAAAAATATTAAATACTCGTCAAAATCAAAATTTGACTTCGTTGTTGTGTTCCTCACCCTTCAATTAGCTAGGGGTGATTTATTGGAAATTTTTAGAAGCCATTTTATTATTTAATTTTAATTAAGAAAATATGAAATTAATATTTAATAACTATTATTTAATGCATCTAACAGCTCTGTCACCCGCAGCGTCCCCTTTCTGAGCTCATTGTTAGATCCTCGTCAGATCAGACATGGGATTTGAGTTGATCGATCAGCCCGATCGAACAGCTTCGAACCCACCATCCCTGCCCCTCTATGCACGCTGTGCATGAAGCGTAGCCATGGCACACGGCCAATCAACGTGTGCAACCACCTTTAGAGGCTCAGCCGAGTCTCCATTAAGCCCCCAATCGCAACATGATCCTATTTGCACAAACTGTGAACCCTCTAAAGCGTTTAGGAGCCCCTTCTGCTTCAAATCTTCCTCAATCGTCGAACTAGGTATGCTCGATTCCCCTCGTCCTTTTATGCAAACTTAATCGCTTTGATTCGTATACCTATTTCATGCATTTGATTGAAGGGCTATAATATCTGATCAAACCATAATAGATTCAATCATTCAAATTTTGCATTAAGTCCACAGTAGTTCATAGTATCATCTCGGGAGTGACTTCCGCTTGTGCGTAGGGAGTTAGGGTTGGCTGCTGTCAGCATATCCAGCAACCTCAGCCAATGATTCAACCACCAATGCGAAGGTCTCATCAGGGCCTGTCCAATGTCGTGCGGACCGGGACATGCTATCACCGAGAAGCTGCCATTTTCGTCTGCCCTACTTAGGTAGTCTCGGGCTTGCGGCATAGAAAAAAGAACTCTGGGTCGGGTCGGGTCGACCTGGGCCCGACCCGCATGCTGAGGGTACTGTCATGCGAAAGCCTATAGAGTTGTGGTGGGGTCCGCAATCTTTCAGCTGATAAATCTTAGTGCCGTGGGGCTTACTCGTCCCGATCTGCGAATTAGCTGTGGGTTTTGTCTCCGCCGATGACGCTTTAGGCAAGTCCCGCCGAGATGTTATAGTGATTCCTTCTATGTTCTCTATTGTACTTCTCTTATTATGTGTTCTATTTGGAAAGAGTAACAAAATAAACAAGTATATTTTAACTCTTCTTAAAGTTTAAAAGAGTGTTATTTTTGAACTCTGATAAAATATGAATCCTGGATAGTCCTCTTCTACCCCTACTTCATCTAGCAGTTCTTCTTCCAAAATTGATGAACTACTTGAAATGGTTCAAACCATGGTGGATACACATGTAAGACAAGCAGAGAGGAACAAAAGATTGATTGTTGCTTAAAGCAATCAGATTCCTTCCCCAACATCTATAGCCCCAGCACCATATTATCCCCCACAACAGCATTATTAGACTGCTAATGGACTTCTACATAGTTTTATCCACTTGAGGACCCCCACCTTTAGTAGGAATCTATCAGCTATGAATATCGCCAGCTGGCTAAAGCTAGTGGAAAAGAATCTGACAAGTCTCAAGTGCCCTGATTTTGAAGCTATCAAATTGATGACACACATGTTCAAAGATAAAGATGAATATTGGTGGTACAACATCTGTAGCATGTTATTCACAAATTATGTGGTAGACGATATTTCTTAGTTAGTCTTCGTTAAGCCATTCAGAGCTAAATATATCCCTCCTTCCACCCAAAACAATCTAGAGGATATGTTCTTGAGATTAATACATGGCAATCGTCCCGTGGCTGAATACGAATCAGAGTTTTGGCCTTTAGCTAGATTTGCTCTTAACATGGTATCGACTGAAGCCTCTCGCTGTCATAGGTTCCAATGTGGGTTGCATGATTCAATTAAAGATCATGTAGTACCCCTAAGGTTGCCCAATTTCACAGAACTCATAGAGATAGCCAGAGTAGTGGAACAACATAAATCCCAGAGGGACTCTAAGAATAATTGTGGCTTATCCTCCTATAGCAATGACAATTTCAAAAAGGCTAGGCACCTAGCTAGAAAATTATATCAGATTGAAGCAGCAACCACCCCTACTGACTCATTCAATAGCTGCACGAAGCCTCACTCTTACAGAAAATATTATCATAGAAATTGCACCTGCTACACTTGAAGAAGGCCTGGCCATTTCTTCTACCAATGTAACTATGAAGAAACTATTGATGGTGTTCGAATTGATCACTCCAAGAATCGATAGTATTCCACCCAAATCCCATTAACCGCAGCAGCCAGCAGCTAGAGATAATGCCTCCACCTCAGGATGTGGCTCAAGTTCAAAAGAAAGAAGTGAATAGTGAACCTCAACCAAATGTAGCAAGACCTCCTTAAAAGCAGGTATACTACAACAAGCCTGCTGAACCTACTAGGGTCTATGCCCTCACACCTCTAGAAGATGCCGAAGACAACAACGTTATTTCAAGTACACAATTCTAAGCTAATCTCTTTCTTTGAAAAGTTGAAATAGCTCAATATAATTTTACATGTATTAATTTGTTACATAATTAGAAACCTTATGTTTGAATAACAAACCTTGCAAAGTGCTATTCGACACCAGGGTCAGCGCTCCTTCGTGTCAGAAAGCTGGGCCAATTCTCTTAATTCTCCATTATATCATCTAGCTAGCTCATTAAATGTTGGGTTACCATCTGGAGCCCACATGCTAGCTCGCCAATTTTGTAGTATACCAATTCCTATTGGTGGGAAAGAATTTGAAGCTAAGCTCGTTGTCCTTCCTATCACAAATTTTGATGTAATCCTGGGAATGAATTGGCTAACTTAGCACAACACCACAATCAACTGCTAGAAGAAGAAGATCATGTTGGGTTATGGTAACCAGGCTAACTTCTTCATTGGAAAGTTTAGCACTCAGGCATCTCTGATCAATGCCATGAAAGTGGAGAAATTAGTTAGGAAGGGATGTGATGCCTACCTTGTAACAATACTAGGTGAAAAGAAAGAGGTAGTGCCTATAAGTGAGAACCATATTATTTGTGAATTCCCTGAAGACCTCCCTAGTCTTCCACCAATCGGGAAGGTGGAGTTTTTAATCGAAGTTATCCTAGGAACTCAACCTATACCCAAGGTTTCTTATCGCATGGCGCCCAATGAGTTGCAGGAGCTAAATAGTCAACTTCAATGGTTGCTTGAGAAGGGTCTCAGAAGGCCAAGCTCATCTCCCTGAGGGGCGCCAGTCCTTTTTGTCAAGAAGAATGATGGGTCTATGCGTATGTGCATAGACTATAGAGAACTTAATAGGGTGACAACTAAGAATAAGTATCCATTACCTCGGATCGACGATTTGTTTGACCAATTAGCTGGAGCCAAAGTGTTTTCTAAGTTTGACTTGCGTTCTAGCTACCATCAATTGCATATTAAGGATGAAGACATTGAGAAAATAGCATTCTGAACATGATATGGATATTATGAATTCCTTGTAACGTCATTTGGTCTCACAAATGCGCCATCAATTTTCATGGATTTGTTGCAACATGTACTTAAATCTTTTCTGGACAAATTTGTCATCATCTTTATTGATGATATTTTAATCTATTCTAAGAGTGAGAAAGAGCATGAAACTCATTTAAGAGCAGTACTTGAAGAACTATGTAGCCATCAACTATGCCAAATACTCTAAATGCAATTTTTAGCTCAATTCAATTACATTTTTGGGTCATGTTGTTGATGCCCAAGGCATTAGAGAAGATAAACAGAAGGTCAATGCAGTTTGGATTGGTCATAACTTAAGATTATAACTGATATCTAGAGCTTTTTGGGATTTGCTGGAAATTATGGAAAATTTGTTAATGGTTTTTCTTAAATCGCTTCTCCATTAACTAAATTAACTCAGAAGATTGTTGTAATAACCCTAGGTTGTTACTTAGCTAATTATAAGCTTAATCATGCTCTAATTATTGTTCCATTGCATTCAATAAGTCATTATAAGTTAATCCTAAAAATTTGGGGTCAACTAGACCTCTCTAGGTCAAATGGGCATTTTGTCCAATTAGGTACACTAAATAATAGCTAAAATTATTTGATCTCTAATCAAAAATTTGATTGTATTTTTGAATTCCTCACCCCCAAATTAGCTAGGGGTGAAAGTTTGGGAATTTTTGGATGTCATTTAGGCCATAATTCAATTTAAATTAAATTGGAATAATTGCATAAAAGGGATCCCAATAATTTAGATTTGGAAGAACTTATTATCTAATTTTGAGGCAGAAGCTTAGATGCACCTTCTTAGTCTTAGATACTTGATCATAGATCCTTGTGCTAGGATAACATAATGATTTAGACTAATGTTATTTCCTTGTGGTAGTATCCTGAATTGTGTGACTTTTAAGTTACATCTTTGGAACCTTTGTGCAGGATTCACCACAATGGAGAATGGATTCATTAGTTTAATATTCTTGATTATTAAATAGAATTGTTAAAATTAGTAAAGTTATCAGTTGGAGGTGATAGTGTATATCTATAGAACTAAAATATTTCAGTAAGAAATAGAGTTGGTTAATTTACCCTAAATAGAACTGTAGAGTCTTGGTCTTACCTTAGATAATTAGATAAGTACAGTTTAGTTCAGGATAAATATTCCAAGTCCAAGAGTGTTATAAGTAGGAGATTGAATACTTAGTTTGAAAAAATAAACTGTTACCAGATCATGCCCCTTATTGTCATGTGTTTTGATAAGTGTTGTTAAACAAACTAAGTATTTCAAGTTACCTTTCTTAGAACACTATAAGTATGCTTATAATTAGGGTATTTAACAACTTAGTTTAAGAGAATAAATTGTGATAGGGTCATCCCCTTATCATCATGCATTTCAATAAGTGTAGTTAAACAGGCTAAGTGTTAAGGTCCCCTTTCTCAGAAACATACCAACTACGTGTATACAACCTCTTCAGTTGATGAGTTTAAGTTCAAATCTTAACTAATTCCATGAAGTGGATTAGAATTAGGAGTCAAAATTCACATAGAATAAATTATGCACAATGGAGATAAATGGAATCATCACTTGATAATGTATTGATTTCGAGATTTTGATGATTTAAAGCATATATTTATAAAATCCTGGGCATATCATGAAATGCATAAGTCATGTCAGCATTAGCAGAGCAAATGAGCTCACCTAAGGACTTTGTTAGCGGAGCGAATGAGCTCACCTAGGATCTGTGGAGTGTCATGTGACACCAAGTCATCATATCGGTGGCATGCATCATAATTTTAGATCATCATTTATTCAATTTCAAATTATTTACTATTTTCTCTACATTTCAGTAGCTAGTTGCAGTTTCAGTTCATTTATTATTTTCTCTACATTTTAGTATTCAGTTTACAGTCTTAGTTTTACTTTACTTTTAGATTTGTATTGTTTTGGTCTTTTAGCTATTTTACTATCTTTTCTATAGTGTTTACTTAACCTATTAAAATGTTAAATAGTAGACAATTATAACTGATAGAGTAGCTTTCGATGTGTTAGACTTATTTTCTAACATGTGGTACTTTTGGGATCTGATAATTTTCTAGATCAAGAGTAGTTTGTGGAGCGAGAGCCTTCATAGGAGAACCAAAAGAGTTTGTGGAGCATTAGAGGACTCTCCATCAAACTTTATTTTTTGTATTTGTTTCTTTTAGTTTAGTATTTAGACTATTCACTATATTTTTATTTAGTAAATAGTTGTAATTATTTTGGATGTATTTTCAATTTTTTTTGAGATGATTACTTTACTTAACTTCTGTGATAAATGTTCTTATATATATGCTTTAGCTTTCGCACTCTATATTTACTTCTACTTATACTTAGTATTATGATGTGATCAGGATATACATAAAATGCTAGCATTTGTATACTTGGATCTTACCTTTATACATGAGTACCCTATCTAATGCTTAAAATAAGGATACTACACTTATTTTAAGGATTAGTACTTAGCCCTCTTCTTTTGAGTTTTAGTCTCAGCAGTTCTTGGACCCCATAGGTGTATTCGGGGAGGTTCAATTTTTCTTCCCGAGTAACGCACCGTTCTGCCACCAATTGTTATTCCTTAAACTAACTGCCATTGTGCGTGGCGATGCAATGGGGTGTTACATTTGGTATCAAATAAGGAAAGCATTCCTATCTACTTTATGATCCATTCTCTAGAACAATTATGATCACAATCACTAAGTGTAAGGAAAAGCAGCATCCTTACCTTCATCAAGTCAAATTTTTGAAATTAAAACTAAGAATGTATAGAAAGGACACCATTGGAATTGAACAAACATTAAAATGTACTTAAAAGTAAAATACAAATAATAAAGAACATATTAGGATTCGAACGGACTTTAACGAAGTAAAATATACAAGTAAAGTATTTATAATTAAAATAAGCAGAATACTAGAGCTAACAATTGAATGAAATTTTAGGAATGAAATATCAATAATCTGAGTACTACTACTACCTTAAATTATTCGACAAGTATTGGGCGGATGATTTCCAAGATGGCAAAGTCTATTGAAGGGTCGTTGAAGTAGTGTGCTCTCGCGGGATAGAAGTTCAAGACAAGATATTAGTTCGCTCAACCTTTAGAGGGACCAGTCTCATTGTCCTTGCCAAGGAATGGTTAGACCAAGTGACCACTGCTTTTTGAGAGATGGCTTGTTCAGATGATTGCCGCCTTTAGATTCTGGGGATTTTACTTGGAGGTTCAGCTGATAGGTGGTGGTGCTAAACTTACATAAAGCTCTTAATGAAGCATCAAGTAGTCTCATACAATGATTTTTTGTGCTGATTTTAGGGCATAATATTGTAGTTGATGTTCTTATGATATCTCCTGTATCTTCTTTTTGCATTAGCTTATCCTTTTTACCTATTGATGTAACTTATCCTTTGAGAAAGTGATTGAATGAAATAGTAGATTTTTATTTTTTACTGAATTCATGCTTTTAGATATTATAGTTATGAATCCAAGTTCCCCCTCAGCTCCTACACCCATCAAGGACATGGTCTCATCCTCAAACGGACCGGATGAAGTTAACTCCCTTGCCATTTAAATGAAAGCATTCATAAATAGTAATGTGCAGGAAGCGCAAGAGACTCACGCTCTTAAACGAAACTCTTGTCAACAACCCTTTTCTCAAATGGGAGTCCCATATGCACCGCACTACTTGGGAGATAAAATTCTCCACATTTTTCTACATTTTCGGACACCTACCTTCAATGGGGCACTAAACCCAATTGATACCATCAATTGACTTAAGTTAGCCGAAAGGAACTTAGCAAGCATTAAGTGCCTGAATTTTGAATCAATGCATCTGGCCACCCACTTGTTCTAAGATGAGGCCAAGTATTGGTGGGAGAATGAACGTAATGCCAAATTTGCCAACTATAAATTGCAGGAAAACTCGTGGGATCAATTTGTTGAAGCTTTCAAGGAAACCTTTATTCTAGTATCTGTTCAGGCAATACGTGAAGATGAGCTACTCCATCTGACTCAGTGTGTAAGATCAGTAGTGGACTACAATATTGAATTCCACTGACTATCACGTTTCACTCCAGATTTGGTTAAGTCTGAAGCTTCCCGTTGTCATCTATTTTTAAAAGGGCTGAGAGATTCCATTAAGGCTCACTTAATCTCCCATTAGATTAAGAGTTTCCCTGAACTAGTTGAAGCTGCCCATCTGTAAGAAAATTTTTAAGGGCAAATGAATCGGAAGAGAAAGGCTAGTTTGTGCAACCCAATGGTCATCAGAAAGTGTCCAAGATGTATAATATGGAAGCCAAACAACCTCAGGCAGAGCTTTTTGATTGCAAGCATCATCATCCGTACGATAAATGTACCACCAGGGTAACGTGTGTTATACTTGTGGTGGTTAGATCCATTGTTTTTACCACTACGAGGCCAGGTTACTATCGACAGAGTACCCATCACTCGCTCCCATAGTGATCAAGTGTTCTATCCTTAGCCACTAAACAGTTCAGCTCCTGTCCTGGCTGTGATACTAGTCTCATCTCCTTCTACTAATTCCAAGGCTGCAGCACCTATTCCTAAGCCAGCCTTCAACCATCAAGGCCAAAGGCCTCAGAATAAGCAGCCAACAGCTCCAACTTGAGTGTACATATTAACTCCTACTTATGCACCGGAAGATAATGATGTTGTTTCGGGTACGTCTTAAATTTACTTTAAATTTCTGTTCTATTATTTCAGCATTTCTTGAATGTTTTGAATATGAAATTTTATTATTGCTATAATCATAGGCACATTATCAATTTATGGTAAACCATGTAATATTCTTTTCGATACTTGAGCAAGTCACTCATTTGTATCAAAAAATTGGGTTAAAGCCCTTAATCTACCGTCGTATCGTTTAGCGAGTTCATTGTGCATCGGGTTACCATCTAGAGCTTGCATGCAATCTCAACAATTCTATAAAATAAAAATCACTATTGGTGAACAATAGCTCAAAGCTAAGTTAATCATACTGCCGATTGCTAACTTTGACATAATATTGGAAATAAATTGGTTAAGTAAACATGGTACTTTTGTAAATTATCAAAAGAAGAAAATCACCCTAGGTAGTGGAAGTCAATTAAAAACATTTGTTGGTAAATTTAGTACCCAAGCTTCATTAATCAATGCAATGAAAGCTAAGAATTTAGTCATGAAATGATGCAATGCGTTCCTAGTAGCAATGCTAGGTGATAAGAAAGAACAAATTTATATCACAGAAAATCGAGTAGTGTGTGAATTCTCTAATGAATTTCCTGAAGACCTACCTGGTCTTCCTCCTGTTTGAGAAGTAGCATTTGCAATATAATTAATTCAATGAATGTAGCCGCTATCGAAGGTTCCCTATCGCATGACGCACAAGGAGTTACAAGAGTTAAATAAGCAACTTCAAGAGCTGCTCAAGAAGGGTCTTATTCAACCAAGTTCATCTCCTTGGGGAGCACCAGCATTTTTCTTAAAGAAGAATGATGGATCAATACGCATGTGTATTGATTAATGTGAGCTTAACAAAGTGACCATCAAGAGTAAATGCCCATTGCCTTGAATCGATGAACTCTTCGATCAACTATCTGGAGCCAAGGTGTTCTCCAAGATCAATCTGCGATCAGGCTATCATCAGCTAAGAGTCAAGAATTTTGATATAGAGAAGACAGCATTCAGAACTTGATATGGATATTATGAGTTTCTGGTGATGTCGTTTGGTTTAACAAATGTGTTGTCTATTTTTAGGAACCTGAGCTAAAGGTACACTTAGATAAATTCGTTATCATCTTTATCCATGATATTTTGATCTATTCAAAAAGTAAAGCGGAATATGAAAACCACTTAAGAGCAGTGTCAGAAAATTTGTAAAACCATGAGCTCTATGCCAAATATTTTAAGTGTGAATTTTGACTTGACTCAGTAGCGTTTCTGGGTCATGTAGTAGATGCCCAATGAATTAGGGTAAACCAGAATAAGGTCAGCGCTGTTCAAGGTTGGTAGCAACCAAAATCTGTGACCGACATCAGAAGCTTTCTAGGATTAGCAGGCTACTACAGAAAGTTTGTAAAAGGCTTCTGTCAGATAGCATCGCCTCTAACGAAGTTAACTCAGAAGGTTGTACCTTTCATTTGGAGCCCCGAGTGCGAGAATGCATTTCAGTCACTGAAAGATGCTCTTTCTTCTTCCCCAGTTCTTGCCTTACCTAAAGAGGGTTTGAACTACCAAATCTATACCGACGCTTCTGGGATATGCTTGGGTTGTGTTCTAATGCAAGAAGGAAAAGTTATCTCCTATGCTTCTCATCAATTAAAATCGCATGAGCAGAATTATCCAGTCCACAATCTTGAATTAGCCACTATAGTTTTTGCCTTGAAGATTTGGTGTCATTATTTGTATGGCGACCAATGTGTTATTTTCTTCGATCATCAAAGTCTAAAGTACATTTTCACTCATCAAGAGCTTAATTGTCGTCAGTGTAGATGGCTTGAGCTGATAAGCTATTATGATTTATCCATCCAATATCATCATGGAAAAGCAAATGTGGTGGCGGATGCACTCAGTCGTCATACTACATTATCTGCCACGATTTCTTCAAGTTTGTTAGATGAAGAATTCCATAAACTCGATATCTGCCTAGTTCGCAGGGATATGCTAAGCTTGATGTTGACTAATATCAATGTGGAACTCACATTCCACCGAGATGTCTCCATCTCACAAACTAAAGATGAGGATTATCTGAAGTTCAAAGTCAATATTAAAAGAGGCTATCGTTTTGATATGCAATTGCGTGGTAATGTAATCTATCGAAAGAATCATTTATGGATCCCCAAATCCATGCACCAAGAGATTTTCATTGAAGACCACAATTTAGGATATCAGATTGCAGTACTAAAATTTACCAGGATCTAAAAAAGTCATTTTGGTGGCCTGGAATGAAGAAGAGTGTGGTAGAGTTCATTGTAAAATGTCATGCTTGTAGTCCTATTAAAGCAGAACATCAAAACCCAGAAGGACTACTTCATCCTCTGGCCATCCCTGAATGGAAATGGTTTGAAATTTCCATGAACTTTGTCATAGTTTTACCTAAGTCAAGGTCTAGTGCTGATTCTATCTAAGTCATAGTTGATTGACTTACCAAGTCATCACATTTTAGTCCAATATGTTAAACAGATTTTGTGGAGAAATTGGCAAAACTGTATATTAAAGAAATTGTTAGGCTCCATGGTATTCAAAGATTTATCATTTTCAATCGTGGTAGCAGATGATTCAACAGAGAATTAAAGCAATGCAAGATCGTTATAGTAAATATCATGATGAAGCATTATACGGATTAGACCTAGTGAAGTTTGCTTATAACAACAGTTTCCAAGTGAGCATTGGCATGGTTCTGTATGAAGCATTATATAAAAGAAAATATCATACTTTATTAGCATGGTCTGAAATAGGCAGTGTTTAGTTATATGGATTATACCTAGTGGAAGAAACAAATAAAAAAGTGCAAATGATTTAGCAGAGAATCAAAGCAACGCAAGATCGTTAGAGTAAATATCACAATGCCCATCATCATCCTCTGGATTTCAATGTTGGAGATTTTTCTTATCTTATTGTCAGTCCTATGAAAGGATTATTTTGTTTCGGTGTAGCTGGGATGCTCAGTCCTCGCTACGTCAGTTCTTTTGAGGTATTAGAAAAGGTAGGCTCTACTGCCTAAAGATTGAAGCTCCCAGAGGATTTCTCTGCAGTCCATAGTGTATTTTATATTTTTTCATTGTGAAGATGTCTTCATGATCCATCTCACTTAGTTCAACTTCCATCAATATCGCTCCAGTAGGACCTTTCTTATGCGGAGGAGCCTATCAAGATCTTAGCTCGTGATGAAAAGCAGCTGAGAAATTGCTCCATCCTTATGGTGACGGTTTAGTGGAAGAATCATTCTCTTGAAGAATCTACTTGGGAAAAAGAGACCGATATGCAATGAAAGTATCCAAGTCTCTTTGAAATTTTAGGTACCTTTAAATTCTAAGTTATGTTCTTAAATTCTTGCATTTTCTTTCCTTCTCAGGATGATATCGAGGATGACATCATTCTTAAGTGGGGGAGCCTATAATAACCATAGGCTATTACTTAGCTAATTATAAGTTTAATCATGCTCTAATTATAGTTCCATTGCATTTAATATGTCATTATAAGCTAACCCTAAAAATTTGGGGTCAATCGGATCTCTCTAGGTCAAATAGGCATTTTTATCCAATTATGTACCCTAAATAATAGCTAAAATATTATAATCTCCTATCAAAACTCTGATTACATTTTTGAATTCCTCACCACAAATCCATCTAGAGTATCCTACAGTCCAGATCGCTCCTGCGATCGGCCGTTAGGATCCGAGCAATTCGAGCCGTTTGGCCTTCTCGTTCGATTGATCAGACGGCTGCAAAGGGCCCCGCGATTGTAGATCTTCATCCCGAGCGTGCCCCACTCTAGACATGAGAGATTTGTACGTACATCATCTGCTGATCCTGCCCCCACTACCTCCTCCACCTCAGCAAGCCGTTGGGGATATTCCCTCAAGGGTACGACAACCCGATCAGGCCCCATGGCCTGGCCAAGCTCAAAATAGAATTTTAGAGCTTGACCATATCTTGAGCCCTCAGTTCATCTCCAGCTAGCTTCATGACACCCAGCCCATTCCCTGAGGTTATAGATAGCCTCAAGAATCCTTCCTAGAGTTTTTTGCTAACTAATTGAGTCCAATTCAGTTTTTTCCCCAAATTTGCCATTATTGGTTTACTCAAAGCTTCCCCCAGTGTTCCAGCTGCTTGCGTACAGCTGATAGTGGGTAGTCCTGGTGTTCAGGACCCCTAGCATCTTTGACAAGCTCTACAACCTCTGGAGTCTCTACTGCTAATCGATCTAAGCTCCCCCATCAAACTAGGTACCTCAATTTGCTATGAAAAACTAAGTATGCTCGACACTCACCTCTTTTTGATTCATAATTATATGCCTAGGTTAGACAAACCTATCTCGATTGATTCCAAGGCTTGAGCTAGCCCCGATTATATGTATCGATCGATCGGGCTAGTTCCTTCCATTCAGTCTGGGTTTAAGTAAGAAACCATCAGTTGGGCCTTTCCTAGACCCAATAAATGGGGAGCTTAGCTTCTCCATCGCTTGGGGATGGTGTAGGGATCAAGAGGAGCTGAAATGGTGGTCTGTGGAGGGAGAATTGTCCCTCCATAGAGAGCTCAGAGGCTAGGAAAATCCAAATAGGGCCTCTGGGTTAGGGCACATCCCTGATGGAGATTTTCAGCTCCAACGATGTTTCTTGGCATGAGGATGGAGTCCTGATATATTTGAGGTCATGGCATGGCCTAGCGGCCGTGAATTTGGCCGATTAGGGTTACTCTAATCGGCAGTGTGTTGGGAGGGCTGGGGGAGACGATGCCACTCTGCGGGTCAGGCCGACCCGTGACCCGCGCAGTTTGACAGTGGTGGGTTCTCGGACCAAGACGACCCACATGTTTGAAAATGGGCCAAGGTCTGTTTAATAAATGATAAAACCTATTTAAGAATTATTTTCCTTAACAAAAATCAAATGGGATAATTAGAAAATTGTAAATTATATTATTTGAATAACTTTTCATCCACTCATTAAAACCCTATGAAATTATATACTATTTTGTTCAGAAAATCATGGTGAATAATAGTCTATAAACATATTCAGATTTCTGTGGTTGGATTTTTGATTTTGCCTAATTACTCCAGAACTTAATTAGGGTGAATTAGCTTATATACTTAACCAAATTGCATGATTTAAGTTCCATTATGTTTCTTATCTATTGTATCATGCTTGTGCTAAGTGAAATAATTTTATGATTATTATTTTCATAATTATGCCATAATTTTAGAAATGCATGATTAGTAAAAATTAGGGCTTGTACATAATCAAATTTAGTAAACTAAGTCTCTGATTGTTCACATGGTTAAGTAGAATATATTTGCCAAGTTTCATAAATTTGACTGATTATATTTGTAATTAAGTGCAAATCCTTTTTAGCTTGATTTAGGGTTTAATTAGCCTTAATTACTTTCTAATTTGCTTGATTAAATATTTATGTGCTTCAATAGTAGTAGTATGCCTGTTAGAGAACTCAAACCTTAATTTGGATACTTTAAATGATTAATTTGATAATTTTCAATCTTAAACCCTAAGAATCTTAAGGAATGATTAAGATAATCAATATAACCTTAAACTAAAAATGGACATCAATAATGCACTAATAATTCACTGATTTTGTTATTGATCATTAACTCAATAATTGATCTTAGTTTGGTCATGTTAATGATTGTATTCTAACTTGATTGGATTAAGGTCTAAAACCTTAATCACCTAAATAAAATACTTGATTTGAACTATTAAAGGACTTATATGATTTCAATAATATATACTGATTTGACATTGATCTTAAACTATTAAAATAGAAGTATTAAGATCTATTATTAATTCATGTGACTGATATTTTGAACATATACCTTTTATTCTTTGATTTTCTCTTAAGTCAGACTCTTAGCATGAGATAAATCCAAAATGTCAATGATTTGCAAAATGCTCAATTCATAATAAATTACATGATTTTATCCCATAATTGTAGTGTAGGTTGTGATCATATGAGCTTACCCATCTGATTTGTGTAAATTAATCTAATGTACTAAGAATTGAAAACTTAATATAAATCTTAGATCTTATATTATAAATTATATATTTCAATACTAGATCTTTAATGTTGTCAACTAGTGATAATAATTCAATAATTACTAAGTCTTATCAATAGATGAGTTATTGAGGTAGGAAGAACTTATTGTCTAATTTTGAGATAGAAGCTTAGATGTACCTTCTTAGCCTTAGATACTTGATCCTAGATCTTTGTGGTAGGATAACCTACTAATTTAGATTGAGGTTGTTTTCTTGTGGTAGTATCCTGAATTGAGTGACTTTTAAGTCACATCTTTGGAACCTTTGTGTAGGATTCACTATAATGGAGAATAGATTCATTAATTTGATATTCCTTGATTATTAAATTGAATTGTTAAAATAAGTAGACCTATCAATTGGAGGTGATGGTGTATATCCATAGAACTGACTTATTTCAATATAAAATAGAGTTAGTTAATTTACCCTGAATAGAACTATAGAGCCTTGATGTTATCTTAGGTAATTAAATAAGTACAGTTCAGTTCAAGATAAACTTTCCAAGTCTAAGAGTGTTACAAGTATGAGATTGAATACTTAGTTTGAGAGAATAAACTATGATCGAGTCATGCTCCTTATTGTCATGCGTTTCGATAAGTACAATTAAACAAATTAAGTATTTCAAGTTACCTTTCTTAGGACACGATAAGTATGCTTGTAATTAGTGTATTAACAACTTAGTTTGAGAGAATAGATGGTGACAAGTCATGCCCCTTATCGACATATGTTTCGATAAGTGCAGTTAAACAAACTAAGTATTTCACCTTTCTCAGAAATATACCAACTATGTGTATACAACCTCTTCAGTTGATGAGTTTAAGTTTAAATCTTAACTAATTCCATGCAGTAGATTAGAGTTAGGAGTTAGAATTCACTTAAAATGAATTCTACATAATGGAGATAAATGGAATCATCACTTGATATTGTATTGATTTCAAGATTTCGATGATGTAACGCATATAATAATAAAAGCTTGGCATTTCATGAAATGCATAAGTCATGTCAACATTAGCAAAGCAAATTAGCTCACCTAAGGACTTTGTTAGTAGAGCGAATGAGCTCACCTAGGATCCATGGAGTGTCATGTGACACCAAATCAGCATATCAGTGGCATACAATTCTATGACATATTCAGATGAATAATTATAAATTCAGTGGCATGCAGCAAAATTTTTGATCATCATTTATTCAATTTCAAATTATTTTCTATTTTCTCAATATTTCAGCAGCTAGTTGTAGTTTCAGTTCACTTACTATTTTCTCTACATTCCAGTATTCAGTTTATAATTTTTGTTTTACATTACTTTTAGATTTGTATTGTTTTAGGCTTTAAGCTATTTTACTATCTTTTCTATAGTGTTTACTTAAACTATTAGAATGTTAAATAGTAGACAACTATAATTGTTAGAGTAGCTTTTAATGTGTTAGACTTATTGTCTAACACATTGTACTTTTGGGATTCGGTAATTTTCTAGATCCAGAGCAGTTTGTTAAGCCATATCTGGAGCCTTCATAGAAGAACCAGAAGAGTTTGTGGAGCATTAGAGGACACTCCATTAGCCTTTATTTTTCGCATTTGTTTCTTTCAGTTCAATATTTAGACTATTCTCAGTATTTTTATTTAGTAAGCAGTTCTAATAATTTTGGATGTATTTTCTTTTCTTTTCTGAGATGAATGCTTTACTTAACTTCTATGATAAATATTTTTGGATGTAAGCTTTAGCTTCCGCACTCTGTATTTACTTTTGCTTATACTTAGTATAGAGATGTGATCAGGATATATATAAAATGCTAGTATTCATATAACTTGGTTCTTATCTTTATCTGTAATCCAATATACACGAGTACCCTATCTAATACTTAAGATAAGAATACTACAATTATCTTAAGGATTAGTACTCAACCCTCTTCTCTTGAGTTTGAGTCTCAGCAGTTCTTGTACCCAGCTGGTGTATTCAGGGAGGTTGACTTTCCCTTCCCAAGTAACACACCGTTTTGCCACCAATTGTTATTCCTTAAAATAATTCACATTGCGCGTGGCTATGGGATGGGGCGTTACAGTTGTGCCTTTTGTTTGGAGTCTTGATGTGAAGAAGCATTCCAAACCTTAAAGGATGCTCTCTCATCAGCCCCTATGCTCGTTCTTCTGAAGGAAAGCGTGAATTATCATGTCTACACAAATGCTTCTAGAGCTAGGTAGGGATGTGTTTTAATACAAGAAGGTAAATTCATTGCCTATGCTTCCCATCAGCTCAACCCTCATGAGAAGAATTATCCAGTGCATGATCCAGAGCTTACTGCGGTGGTCTTTGCCCTGAAGATTTGGTGCCACTATCTCTTTGGTGTTCAATGCTCGATCTTCACCGACCACCAAAGTTTGAAGTACATATTCACTCAATGAGTGTTGAATTATCAATAGAGGTGATGGTTATACTTAATAAGTGATTATGCTTTAGATATTTGGTACCATCCATGCAAGGCTAGTGTTGTAGCTGATGCGCTCAGTCATTGTGCTACTCTCAGTTCCATGATCTCAACAAACCCAATAGAAGAAGAATTTCATAAGTTAGGCATTGTCCCAGTGCGTGGTGACATGCTAAGCTCCACGCTAATTAATATTACCGTAGAACCCACATTTCATAAAGATGTTTCCTTCTCGCAGACTAAAGATGATGAGTATTTAAAGCTAAAAGTTGATATTAAAGGTCGTTGCTGACAATAGTTGCAGCTGCATTGAACCATAATTTATCAGGGTAATCGCTTATGGATCCTAAGCCTATACACCAGGAGATTCTTATAGAGGGTCACAATTCAGTACATCAAGTTCATCCATGAAGTACTGAAATATATCAGGATCTGCAGAAATCATTTTGGTGGCCTGGTATGAAAAATAGTGTGGCATAATTTATTGTCATGCTTGCAATCACGTTAAGGTTGAATATTAAAAGCTTGGAGGTCTTCTCCACTCATTAGAGATCCCTAAATGGAAGTGGTTCAACATCTCGATGACTTCGTGATGGGATTGCATCGCACAAGATCTGGTGTCAATTCAGTTTGGGTCATCGTTGATCGTCTTATCAAATCAGCTCACTTTATTCCTATTTGTCAGACTGATTCTATAGAAAAGCCTGCAAAGTTGTATATGAAATAAATAGTCAGACTGTACGGTATTGCCAAATCAATCATATCTGACAGGGATAACAATTTTACTTCGAAAGTTTAACAAGCGATGCATCAAGATCTAGGAACCACACTAGCTACGAGAACGGTATTTCATCCCCAAATAGATGGCCAGACTGAAAGGGTAAATTAGATCCTTGAAGATATGTGCCATCTCTATATTTTGGATTTTTTTGGTTCTTGGGAGGATCATATTCCTCTGGTGAATTTTGCATATAACAATAGTTTCCGGCCGAACTTTAAAATGGCTCCATATGAAGCCTTTTATAAGAGTAAGTGATCCACTCCATTATAATAATTTGAAATTGGAGATGTTCAGTTATATGGGCCTGACTTAGTAGAAGAAACTAACATGAAGGTCAAACTCATTCAGCAAAGAATTCGTGCCACCCAGGATCATCAAAGTAAATATCATGATGCACATCACCGTCTGCTGGAGTTCAGTGTTGGAGATTTTGCATACTTGAAGGTGAGCCCAATGAAATTAATCTACCATTTTGGAGTGGCTGGAAAGCTCAATCCAAGAATGTGGGACCCTTCAAAGTATTATCCAAGATTGGATCTTCAGCCTACAAGCTGGAATTACCGGATAATTTCTTTGTAGTGCACAATATTTTTCATGTGTCATCTCTTAGGAAATGCTTAAGGGAACCTTATTACTTGATTTTAATTCCCCTAGTAGAGATCCAGCAGGACATATCATTCATTGAAGAACATATAAGAATTATGGGGGAAGATCAGAAGATGCTAAGAAGTCGTTCAATCCCAATGGTCAAAGTTTAGTGGAAGAATCATTCCTCTGATGAAGCCACTTGGAAGAAGTCAGATATGTGGTCAAAGTACCCAAGGCCATTTAAGAATCTTGGTACTCCATCGACCTTCTTATTTATGCATTATTAATTTCATTCATGCATCACCCTTCTTACTTGAGTGATGTCAAGGACGACATCATTCTTAAGTTGAGGAGTCTATAACAACCCAAGATTGTTACCCTAATCGATCATGACTTAATCAAGTCCTAGTCTTAATTCTAACACCCTTAATAAGTCATTATGATCACACCCTGAAGTTTTGGTCCAATTCAAGTGTCAAATGGATCAAACCCTGATTCTAGGAATTTCAGGAACCCTAGAATTTGACCTATTTGAATTAATCTCAAATTAAAAATTGAACTTCACCATTGCGCTTATCACCCCCAAATTAACTAGGGGTGAAGTTTTGGAGGCAATTGGAAGTCATTGGATTTTTGTCAAATAATTTAATATATTTAAAACACCCCAAAAATAGGAAAATTAAATACTTGTCATAATCAAAATTTGACTTCGCTATTGTGTTTCTCACCCTTCAATTAGCTAGAGGTGATTTATTGGAAATTTTAAGACGCCATTTAATTATTTAATTTTAATTAAGAAAATATAAATTAATGTTTAATAATATTATTCAATGCATTTAATGGCTCATCGCCCGCACCGTCCCCTTTCTGCGCTCACCATCAGATCTCCATCTGATTAGACGTGGGATATCAGCCGTTTGATCAGCCCAATAGAATGGCTTCGAACCCACCTTCCTCGTCCCCTCTGCACGCGGCGCGTGACGCGTAGTCGTGGCACGCAGCCAACAGCCGCGTGCACCTTTGGAGGCTTTGCCAAGTCTCTATTAAGCCCCCAACAGCAACATGATCCCATTTGCGCAAACTGTGAACCCTCTGGAGTGTTCAGGAGTCCCATATGCTTCAAATCTTTCTCAGCCATCGAACTAGGTACGCTTAATTCCCCTCATCCTTTTATGCAATCTTAATCTCTTTGATTCATATGATATTTCATGCATTTGATTGAAGGGCTATAGCATTTGATCGAACCATAATAGGTTCGATCATTCAAAAGCGTTAAGTCCACAGTAGTCCATAGTATCATCCCGGTGCGACTTCCGCCTATGCATAGGGAATTAGGGTTGGCTGCTGTCCGTGTTTCTGGCCATCTCAGTCGTTGGTTCAACCACCGATAGGAAGGTCTCATCAGGGCATGTTCAACGCCGTGCGGGCCGAGACCTGTTATCGCCGAGAAGCTGTCATTTTCGTCTGCCCTATTTAGGTAATCTCGAGCTTGCGGTGAAGAAGAAAGAACTCTGGGTTGGGCCGGGTCGACCCGAGCCCAACCCGAATGCGGAGGGTACTACCACGCGACAACTTGCAAAGCCATGGTGAGCCCCATAACCTTTCGGCTGACGAATCTCTGTGTCATGGGGTCCACTCGTCTCAATCTGCGGATTAGTTGTAGCTCCCGCCGTGATTGACCTTCAATTTTATTTAATTAATTTAAAGGATTAAATCAACATAATGAATTAATTAACCAAAAGTTTAATTATATAATTTTCAGAACTTTTAACCCTCATAACTTTTAATCTACTAACCTAAATATATTAAATATATATGTCATTTCAATCAACAAAATTCAAGAAATATTATGGCAGTGTCAGTTCTCCATTTGGATGAGTATTTAGTATAGCGATATTTTAGGACCCCTTAATTAACCTTAAACCCTAGAAAACTTCAAATGGCCTTAACTTTGCAAATCTAGATCCAAACATAGCCAATATATATCTCATTTTAATCAAGAAATTATCAAGAATGTTCTGATAATATTAGTTCTGCTATTGGACTTGTAGTTTGACTAATAATTTTTAGGACCCTTCCCTAATTACCTTATTTTACCTAGAAACTTTATTAGGCTATTACTTAGTCAATTTAACTCCAAATTATATCAACCAATATATCATTTTGATCAGGAGAACCTAATTAAAAGTAAATTATAAAAATAATTATGTTTTGGTAATTAGATTCCCTAATTAGCCCTAAGCACCCTAAAATATGATTAGCTTATAACTTAATCAAATGGAGTCCAAATTGGGTCTACTCCAAGTCATTATACTCGGCATATTATAAGGAAGCTATAGCACAAATTTTGCTGAATTTGGACATCATTTGAGAAATTTAGGTTTTTGGACCTTTCCTAAAACTCATTAATTACCCTTTTAGACCCCAATATTGTTTTGGCCATAACTTGACCAAATGACCACAGAATTTAATGATCTTAGACTCTATGGAATCCTTATACAGTAAACAACAAAAGTACAACTAAATTTATTTTATTTTCCTAAGTAAGATTACTAAATTCCCCTTAATGAGCTAAATCCTTAATTAGAGCACATTAAACTTAATCATTAGTTGATTTGGGTGTATTTACTGTTAATCTTTACATTAGATAGTAAGTAATCATTTATCATTAACAAATTAAAATTTAGAACTCTAAATAAAAAACTTGCATTTTTAGACCCTTAAATAGGGGCAAAATGGTCACTTTGCCCAAAATTAGGTATAAGTATTCTTAGGTCTTAGAAACCTGAATTAGTTAGTAAAATCAGTAATATGAGTGATTTGGGATAATTATTAACTCATCTAAGCTCATTTAAACTAAGTTCTAATATATATCATAATTCTCCCTAGGTTAGGATTCTTCCTTAAAACCTTAGGAACTTTTCTTATGATTTAGATGTAGATTTAGGTTAGAGTTCATTCATTGGATAAATGAGTTACTCAATGGATAAAATCTTAGTTTTATTAGTTTCTAGATTTCATCTTTTATTTTAATTATTCTGTATTTAAATCTTAGCCTAAGTTTAGAGATCAATCTTATTGAGCTTAACTTTGTTTAATAAGATAATCCTAACTATAAAACATGAGAGTTAGGATTAACCATATATCTTTAGTCTTCAGAACCTATTGGATTAAGTGGTTAAACCCCAATAGTTAGAGTTTAACTTTTAATCCCTCAATTTTGATTAGTCTTAATCAAGATTGGCTTGAGGTTATTAAAATCATTAATTTATAACGTTTGATTTATTATTCAACTTATATAAGTGTCACTGACTTTATTATGATAGAACTTGATTAGTTCTAATTGCTTTAAACCTTAGAGGACCGTAGTTCCGAGTCTATACTGGATAATCGGATATTGGCGATCCTAAGCTTGTATTCTTTCAAATTAGTTAGAATGTGATGTCACAGATTTTGTGTAGTGCTATTTATACCCTGTTTTGATGCTTTGCTTCCTTGTATTGACCATTTACATTGTGACCTATCAGGAGAAACATTAGATATTAGATGAATATTCTCTGCTAGTTTTGGAAATTGCATAAGTCATGAATATAAAGTTGATAACATATTCGATAGGATCAGATAAATTAGAAAGATAACAATTTAGTGGAAATATGTCCATAGTTAAACTGCCTCTATAGTTTAGTTTTACAATGCAACTTTTGTTCTCGGGTATTAGTGTCCTGGATGATTACAATTGAGATTTATATGCCGGTAGGTCTAGGCATTAGTGCCCTAGATACTTCAGTCTTGGATATAACAGCTAGTTTAGCCAATTTGACTATTATGACAGTTCTAATATAGGCACACGTCCAACAACAAACATTTTCAATTTATTCAGTTCAATTTTGATATTTATGCGGCACTTTCAGTATTTTCAGCATGTTTAACACTTACAGCATTTTCAGTATTTGAGCGTTGGTTTATTTTGTAAGCATGTTAGGATGCTAGATTTATTATATTTCATTTTATTTGAAAATCAGCAGTGTATAATTGATCATATTTACTTAAGATGTTTCTTGTACTTTGTAGCTTCTTTAACATATTCATTACTTAACCTTTCAGCAGCTTTAGGTTGAGGTATGTGCTTACCTCATATTATGCTTAAGTTATAATTACATTTTTATAGCTTTACCACTTTCTTTTGTTCCTTAATTATTCCTAAATTATTTAGGATATTTGTGATATCATTAAATAGATGAACGATTAATAGCCCGAAAAATACTTAGATAATTTATCAAACCAGTATTTTTCTCTTTTTGGCTGGGGCCCTAGCATTGTGAAACTGATAATATTAGACTATGAGCATTTTGAGGAATTATCACTAGTGGACGAGCTGTTCCAGGAGGAAGAGCACCTTGGAGCTAAGGAGCCTTAATTTAGGTTGTTTACTTTTATTTAAGTGAGGATAGATGAGTGTCCTTTATTTATGCATAAAACTTATTTAAAATATTGTAATAATACATGTACTCATTATATTTTTCTTTACTGCATATTTTATTCTAAGCTGCATGTTTGTTATTTTTTTTGCATTATGGTTCCAATGGATGTAAACTTGTTATTTCTTTCTTCTGCACTCTGATTATTATGATAGTTATTTAGTGAATGGTTCTGCAGTTACACAGTGCACATCCTTCCCTTATTAGTAGATTGTAAATTATAACATAATCTAATGATAAGTGAGAGATTTGCCAAGTGACGATCACCCCAACTTACTTTGTCGGTGGCACGGGTCGCCATAATATATAATTAAATAAATAAATAAAATGAAAATAAAAACTAAAAATAACAAAAAGAATAAATTAGCAAGTTAAAATGATAAAAATATTAACAAATGCTTAAAGCACTATTTACTAGTGGATTATCTCTAATACAATTTAACCATTCCCTGACAATGGCGCCAAAAACTTGGCATGCCAAATTTATGTAGTCTACGCTTGCACTCAAGCGTACGCAGTCTGAAATAATAAGGGATTGTGAGATCCCGATATTTATCGTCGTCTGGGAATGGTGTGTGATTTGTTACTAGAGTATATTTAGTTCAAATAATGTCTAAGTAATGATTGTTTTGGGATTTTTGATCTTAAATATATCAAGCCTAAATTAACTTGGTTTGTAATCAAATTGAGAAAATTTGGAAGAATTAGGGTTCAAATATGCATTATCATTATTGTGTGCATAATAACTCCTCTTCTAATTTCATGTCAAAGTTGAGTTGTTCTCCTATTCATTTTATTATATCAAGAATTTAGCTTCTCAAATTGAATAAATAAATTTGTTAAATCCTATCGAGTGCTCTAGATAAACAACCTAGGGTTCAATCTCAGCACATAGACATCCTCGTGATACTTTCAGGAGAAAAATTACATTTATGTCTAAGTGATAAAATTAACTTTTTAATTTCATGATCACTTGGTCTTGATTCCATCTATGGCTCACACGCTTCTATTCTTAATTTAGATAATAAAATGAGTTGTGAAGATATATAAGCTTGTGCCACATCGCTCATAGCTTAACGCGTTCGAATATCTCGCATAAATTAATAGTGAGCTATGGAGCCTTGTAGATTGGTCTCGGCTCACATGCATTGTCCAAACCTTAACTTGGAGTTGGCAATAGTCTACGTGAACTATGTCATATCATCCACTACCTAACATGTCTCATCCAAGTGTTATGGACAGAGCTATGGAGTTCAGAGATTTTCATAGTTTTCTCATGGCTCAAATGATCAAATATTTGTCCAAAAGTTGCGCACAAACTGTTTTTGTACAGCGAATGTTGTCACATTCATTCACGGTGTTTATTCAAAAAATGCACAGCTTTTTGACAGTGTGATCATCAAGCTCAATGAGGTTTTCATTAAAGATATTTAGTTTTAATTAATTCTACAGCTCATTTCATTCAATATTACATGAGAAGCCTTTTAGCCCAAATAAACATTTTATTAATAAGAGATTTTACCTGCACAAGTACTAAGAATCACTACATATTCTTGCCCTACCCTCCGCAAAGGCTCCCATTACAATGGGCACAAAAAGAAAGCTACATGAAATGTTGAGCACATACATTGCTCCTACAAGGAATACGAATTAAAACTGAGTAAAGAATATGACACAAGAATAGCCGCAGGCGTTCTCTTCATCTTCTCGTCTCTTCAATCTCCTTATTCTTCCTTGTTCTTTGTGCTTATCTCCTTCTGAAGTTACAATAGTTTTTTGTCCTCCTTGAGAGTTAGGGTCTTTACTAAAATTAGTGTATTCCCAAATGAAAATCATAACCATTTTTAAGCTTTTCTTCTTATCTTTTATAATCTCCTCTCAGCTCCTCTCTCCTAGCAGCACGAATTTTTCTTCGAAACTTGGAGTTAATAAATATTATTTCTTTATTCTTCTTGGAATTCAAGGTATTAATTGCTTGCAATTAATTTTTGATATGAGAAAATGGAGGAATTGAAGTTTTGGCCTTCCCAATGCTAACTTGGAGCAGGTTTCCGAGGTTGGATTTTAGCGCGCGCTACTGCATGCTGTAGCGCGGGGTTTTCAATTTGTCTGAGCTACAAGGCGCTATAGCATCTTGGTCTCCGATAGACGAGCATTGTGACGCGCTATGGCACCTTGTTAAGACAATGTGATTTGCGAGCAAACACTTGAATTATGTCAAACTTGTTGGTTGTGATTTGATGTTAATGCTATTCATTGGTTGAAGTTAAATTCACAAATTTCACTTAAAAGTATTTCAAGCACTCCATTTAGGAGTGTAGAATTCACAATCATTTGTGTATCAAGTCAAATTTGTGCTTTGGTTGTCATCTCTACTTTAGCCATATGTTAGAGAAATGTTATCCCAAAATATTAACCCTCCCAACAAGGTTGATACAATATTTTCCTAAAATTAGCCAAGTGACTTGGATGAGCAATTGGACAAAGCACAATTTAGGTGATTTAGAGTTAAACTTTTTCTAAAATTGATTTGATGGGAAAAGGTTAATACAATTAAAAGAGATGGATTTAAAAATCTACACGCACTATGGAGCTTGTCCTCCTTTTTCATTATTTGTACATGTACAAAATATAAAAGACTTCGAAGGTTTCTGTGCTCCAACATTATGATTACACAAACAATATGCAACTCAAACATATATTTTTTTACTTTCTTAAGCCACAATGTATGGGGAATACCTAGAACATTGCAAAGATATCAGTGCCAAGATCCCTCCATACTAGGTCAAGGGCGAATATTTTTAATGTTCAGTTGCTAGATTTGGCTGAGTAATCATTACTGATGTATCAAGATGCTATTGGTTTCTCCGTGCTTATGATTTTAGCCTTGTAATTGATCGGGCTAATGGCACATGACCAATGTGATGGAGTATGCGTGCCTTTATACGTATATCCAAGGAATTAAAAATCGGACCAGACATTGAACCGCTAAGGCTAGAGGTTCAAGGTTCGATGGTCGGACCGGGGTCGAACCGGAGGTCGAACCGTGATGACGTAATAAATAATATTTTAATTAAATAAAAAAAAATAAACTATTTAAAATTTAAATAACATTTAATTATATATAATATACAAAAAAAATAAAAAATCATAAAGATGAAAACAATCACATTTAGAGATGCAATAATTCTGAAAATTGTAGTTTTACTTATGATACTCTCATCTAGTGAACATGATGGTAAAATATCAATTGATCTTTAGAGATGAAAACAATGACATTTATAGATATATTCTAAAAATTAAATAATAATTTAAAAAACTGCTATTTTTCTTATCAGTTATCACACTATCATATAATAAACTTGATGGTAAAATACCAATTGACCTTCAGAGAAGAAAAATACTGCTAGTTTGTTTAGGCAATAAGAGACGCGTTCTGAAAATCAAGTAATAATTCTGAAAATTGCTACTATGCTTAACAAATTATCATATTCTCATCCAGTTAAACCTTTATAGATGAACAAAATGGTAGTAAGAAATGCATTCTGAATATTAAATAATAATTTAGAAAGTTGTTGTTTTGTTTAGGCAATAAGAGATGCATTCTAAAAATTAAGTAATAATTCTGAAAGCTGTTACTATGCTTACCAAGTTATTATACTCTTATCTAGTGAACATAATGATAAAATACCAAATAATAATCAGAGATGAAAATGAAAACAGTAAGAGATGCATTCTGAATATCAAATAATAATTTAGAAAGCTAATAAAAATCAAGTAATAATTCTAACAGCTGATGTTATTCTTAACAAATTATCATACTCTCATCCAGTGAATATAATGATAAAATACCAAATGATAATTAGAGATGAAAATAAAGGCAGTAAGAGATGCATTCTAAATATCAAATAATAATTTAGAAAGCTGCTATTTTGTTTAGGCAATAAGAGCTGCATTCTGAAAATCAAGTAATAATTCTGAAAGCTGCTGCTATGCTTAACAAGTTATCATACTCTCATCCAGTAAACATAATGATAAAATATCAAATGATAATTATAGATGAAAATGAAGGCAGTAAAAGATGTATTATGAATATCAAATAATAATTTAGAAAGCTGCTATTTTGTTTAGGCAATAAGAGATGCATTCTGAAAATTAAGTAATAATTATGATAGCTGGTGCTATGTTTAACAAGTTATCATACTCTCATCCAGTGAACATTATGATAAAATACCAAATGACAATTAGAGATGAAAATGCAGGCAATAAGAGATGCATTCTGAATATCAAATAATAATTTAGAAAGCTGTTGTTTTGTTTAGGCAATAAGAACTGCATTCTGTAAATCAAGTAATAATTCTGAAAGTTGATGCTATGCTTAACAAATTATCATACTCTCATTCAGTGAACATAATGATAAAATATCAAATGACAATTAGAGATGAAAATGCAAGCAGTAAAAGATGCATTCTAAATATCAAATAATAATTTAGAAAGCTGTTGTTTTGTTTGGGCAATAAGAGCTGCATTCTGAAAATCAAGTAACAATTCTGAAAGCTGATGCTATGCTTAACAAGTTATCATACTCTCATCCAGTGAACATAATGATAAAATATCAAATAATAATTAGAGATGAAAATGATGGCAGTAAGAGATGCATTCTGAATATCAAATAAGAATTTAGAAAGTTGCTATTTTATTTAGGCAATAAGAGCAGCATTTTAAAAATCAAGTAATAATTCTGAAAGCTGCTATTATTTTTAACAAGTTATCATACTCTCATCCAATAAATATAATGATAAAATACCAAATGACAATTAGAAATGAAAATAATGACAGTAATAAATGCATTTTGAATATCAAATAATAATTTATAAAGCTGCTATTTTGTTTAGGCAATAAGAGATGCATTTTGGAAATCAAGTAATAATTTTGAAAGCTGTTGCTATTCTTAACAAGTTATCATACTCTCATTCAGTGAACATAATAATAAAATATCAAATGACAATTAGAGATGAAAATGCAGGCAGTAAGAGATGCATTCTGAATATTAAATAATAATTTAAAAAGCTACTGTTCTGTTTAGGCAATAAGAGATGCATTCTAAAAATTATATTCTATTTGGAATTTTAGAGTTTGGATACATAATTAGAATAAATCATCAATGTTTGCATCAAAATTCAAATCATAACTAGCAAAATTAATCGACCCAAATGCCACAACATCATCTTCATCTATAAATTCGTCTGTTTCGAGAGCACCTTCATCTAAAAATTTAACATTGTGTTAGATTTTTGTAAATACAATGCAATTAAGAAAATCAAACATAAATTTATAAATACTTACTAATATGTGTTTCATAAGTTTGCGTATTTTTAGTAGAAATAATAGGGATAACATCATCTTTATAAATTTCTTTTCCAACTCTCCCAAATTAAGTTCTGTGCTCGGTTCTTCATCCACAACCCAAAAATTGAAGGAATCAATACATGTGTAATCTAAAAGATCATAACTCCATTTTCTGGAACATAACCTACAAATGTTTAAAACATAATAAAAAGAAGGAACATAACTCTCAAATTATTGTTTTGTACAAATTATACCTATTTCTTAAATTCATATTGAACCGAACATAAACAAGATTATTTAATCTTTGATGCTCCAAATAATTCCTCCGCTTTGTATGAATTTGTTCAAAAACACTCCAATTTCTTTCACATCCAGACGATGAAGATGTTTGGCTAAGAATACGAATAGCTAAATTCTGTAGATTTGGAGCACTTGATCCAAATATTCGTCACCACTCATCTATAATTTAAGCAATTAACATTAGCATTTAAATTTAGATAAACATACCTGTTTCATATTATCATAAACCTTTAAATTTAAAATAACATACCTGGCTGCATCTCCTTGGCTAATGATAGTGCAATTGGTTTACCAAAACTCTCTAAATTATCACGATATAATCTTACTTCATTCATTGCATCCTTCGGCTTGCTACATACATGCTTATTTCCAACTAACCCTACTAGGCCTTGCATGACTTCATATTTGTTGCAATAATTATCATGATCATACTGAAATTGAGGGTTTATATAATATGAAGCAGAATGAATTCCTTGGCGAAGTTACCAATCCCATCTCCTCTTGATGATATCAGTATACGGCTTATAAAGCATCTTATTATTTCTAAACATTTTTTTAATTGTCATTTTTGCTCTATACATGCCCTCATAAACTAGCCCATAGATGGTTTCTCATCAGCATCAACAATTAGTAGTAATCTAATAAGAAGCCCACATATTTGCGACATAATTAAACAACCACTCCAAAATCTTTTATCCAAAATAATAGAAGATGCTTCTTTTCCTTTAAGAGTTTTTGCAAGCTTTGAATCTGTGTACTCCCTACACGTAACAAAAGCTTGCAAATCATGCTTATGAGTATGAACACTATGTAATGTAATAAAAGTTGTTGCAAAACAAATTACCCCGGGATGGACAATTTTCTGTCACATAAGTTTTTTTCGTAGCCAGGCTAATATAAATGTATGATTATAAACAAACAAAGTAACCTTTGAAGCCTTTTTGGCCAGCTCATCAACATGTCTCATAGAAACTATATCTTTAAGAATTAAATTCAAACAATGTGCAGCACATGGTGACCAATATATATTATCATATCTTTTTTGAAGAAGTTCACCCGTTTTCTTATAGTTGGCTGCATTATCATTTATTAATTGAACAATATTTTCTGGCACAACCCATTCGACAACTTCAAAAAATAAATCACATAATGTATTCACATCTTTTGTTACATCAGATGCATCGACGAATTTCAAAAATGATAAGCCACGTGGACAATATACAAGAAAATTGATCAATGTTCTATTTCTATTATCTATCCACCCATCTACCATTAATGTACAACATGTTTCCTTCCAATAGCATTCAAAAGATTCAATTAGTAATATGCACTCCTCCATGCAATCTCTTAACAAATTTACCCTCATTCTATAGTTAGAAGGCAACTCATACCCGGGCCCTATGGCTGCTATGGCATCAATAGCTTATTGTGCATAAGGTGAATTTAAAACATTAGGTGATATGCCACAATCAAAAAACTACCTTGCAATAGACATATCTGCTTTATGCACAGCTTCTTTGGAAGCCATCATGCTCTTAATAGAAGGTTGTGCACCTTTGCTTGTTCTTGGGGCAAAAAATTTATCAACAGCTTCAAGTTTCCTCTTACCCTTAACAATTGAAGCTTGTGAGTGATTAGATTTTGATATTGTCGATCCTATTTCCTCGGCATTACAAGCTTCAGAGTATGTGCTAGCACCTTCCATTGATTCACGCCCTGGTTGCTTCTTATACAAAATTTCTTTTAAATTTTCCTTCATTTGAAAACGAACTTCATGCGGGAGTTTTTTACAAGAACCAATATTACCTTTGATACCTGCCAAATGTTGTTTCATTCTATTTATATCGCCACCCTTACAAATAATACCACAATATAAGTATTTGTATTGCCTCTTTCCCTCATTATCTTTAATCTCAGTAAAATGATTCCATGCATGATCTATTTTCTCTCACATTATGCATATTGCTTGCCATGCTATGAGATCCAGATGGTTCCATAAGCTAATAATTTTTCTACATTAGTTGACAAAAAAATTAATTGTGAAAATATTCTTCCAAAAGTAAAATAAAAAATAGAACAAAAAGTTAAAAATGATAGCAAAAGCAAAACATAAAACAAAAATTGCGAGACTCAAGACTCAGTGCCTCAGTAAGAAGCACGGCGGAGCCCATGACCCTTCGGGGATCCTATCCATAGTAGTATCCAATAGTGAGTATTTGTTAACCAGCTAAGACCAAGGGGACAGCATTCCAAACAGAAGAAGGTGGCCCCTATTTCATCATCATCCGTCATTGTCTCACATTAAAAAATTAATAAAAAGTAACTGCACATGTGTTTAACTTATTAAGAATATCAGTAGTTTTTAGAATTATTACTTGATTTTCAGAATGCATCTCTTATTGCTTAAACAAAACAGCAACTTTTAAAATAATCATTTGATATTCATAATGCATCTCTTACTGTCATTATTTTCATCTCTAATTATCATCTGTATTTTATCATTATATTCACTGGATGTGAGTATGATAACTTGTTAAGCATAGCAAAATGTATCTATAAATGCCATTGTTTTCATCTCTAATAGTCAATTGGTATTTTACCATCGTGTTCACTAGATGAGAGCATGATAAGCAAAACAACAGTTTTCCGAATTATTATTTGATTTTCAATATGCATCTCTTGCTGCCATTATTTTCATATTTCTTCACTATAGATCAATTGATATTTTACCATCATGTTCACTACATAAGAGTATGATAACTTAATAAGCATAACAGCAGATTTCAAAAATTGTTTATTTTTCAGAATGCATCTCTTACTGTTATTATTTTCAATTTTCATCTCCGAAGGTCAATTGATATTTTACCATCATGTTCACTATATAAGAGTGATAACTTGATAAGAAAAACAATTGTCATTATTTTTATCATCGTAAAAATTAAAATTGTGAGACTCAAGACTCATTGCCTCGGTAAGAAGCACGACGGAGCCCATGACCCTTCGGGGATCCTATCCATAGTAGTACCAAATAGTTAGTATATGTTAATCAGCTAAAACCAAAGGGACAACATTCCAAACCGAAGAATGTGGCCCCTATTTCATCATCATCCTTCATTGTCTCACATTAAAAAATTCATCAAAATCTAAACCTTAAAATTTAAACTAAAACTGACTATCTATATTTAAAGATGACAATCAAATAATACTTTTTAAAACTACACCTTTGTTTATCATAATCTCATCTAATAATCAAGATCATAATCATGGGAACTTTAGACTTTAGAGATGAAAGCAATGGCTGCTATTTTGCTTGTCAATTTAAAAGAATCTCATCTACTAAACCTTATGGTAACATATCAATTGACCTTTAGAGATGAAAATAATGCATTTATAGATACATTCTGAAAAATAAATAATAATTTAAAAAATTGATGTTTTGCTTATCAATTATCACACTATCATACAATGATTATGATAGTAAAATATCAATTGACCTTCAGAGAAGAAAAGTGATGTTATTTTGTTTAGGCAATAAGAGAAGCATTTTGTAAATCAAATAATAATTCTGAAAGATGTTGCTATACTTAATAAATTATCATACTCTCATCCAGTGAACATAATAATAAAATACCAAATTACAATTAGAGATGAAAATGAAAGCAGTAAGAGATGCATTCTTAATATCAAATAATAATTTAAAAAGCTGCTATTTTGTTTAGACAATAAGAGATGTATTTTGAAAATCTAATAATAATTCTGAAAGCTGCTACTATTCTTAACAAGTTATCATACTCTCATCCAATTAACATAATGATAAAATATCAAATGATAATTAGAGATGAAAATAATGACAGTAATAGATGCATTTTGAATATCAAATAGTAATTTATAAAGCTGCTATTTTATTTAGGCAATAAAAGATGCATTCTGAAAATCAAATAATAATTCTGAAAGTTGCTGCTACTCTTAACAAGTTATCATACTCTCATTCAGTGAACATAATGATAAAATATCAAATGACAATTAGAGATTAAAATGAAGGCATTAAGAGATGCATTCTGAATATCAAATAATAATTTAGAAAGCTGCTGTTTTGTTTAAATAATAAGAGATGCATTTTAAAAATCAAGTAATAATTTTGAAAGTGTTGCTACTCTTAATAAATTATCATACTCTCAAGTCTCATCCAGTGAACATAATATTAAAATACCAAATGATAATTAGAGATAAAAATGCAGGTAGTAAGAAATACATTATGAATATCAAATAATAATTTAGAAAGTTATTGTTCTATTTAAGCAATAAGAGATGCATTCTGAAAATTAAATAATAATTAAGCTGCTGCTATTCTTAACAAGTTATTATACTCTCATCCAGTGAACATACTAATAAAATATCAAATGAAAATTAGAGCTGAAAATAATGACAATAATAGAAGCATTTTGAATATCAAATAATAATTTAGAAATCTATTATTTTGTTTAGGCAATAAGAGATGCATTCTGAAAATTAAGCAATAATTCTAAAAGCTGCTGCTATTCTTAATAAGTTATCATACTCTTATATAATGAACATGATTTTAAACTATCAATAAACTTTTATAGATGAAAAAAATTGTAGTAAAAGATGCATCCTAAAAAATAAATAATAATTCAAAAAACTGTTATTTTGCTTATTAAGTATTTATCATACTCCCATCTAGTGAACATGATGATAAAATATTAATTGACCTTCAGAGATGAAAATTGAAAATAATGACAGTAAAAAATGCATTTTGAAAATCAAATAATAATTTTGAAATATGCTATTTTGTTTATGAAAATCTCATCTATTAAACATGAATGTAAACTACAAATGGACCGTTACATATGAAAAAAATGGCAGCACGAGATGCATGCTGAAAATCAAATAATAATTATGAAAGCTGTTGTTTTGCTTATCATGCTCTCATCCAGTGAACACGATAATAAAATATCAAATGACCATTAAAGATGAAAATAATAGCAGTAAGAGATGCATTCTGAAAAACAAACAATAATTCTGAAATATGCTATTATGCTTATCAAGTTATCATACTCTCATAATCTCATGTAGTGTACATGATGGTAAAATATCAATTGATCTGTAGTGAAGAAAATCAAAAATAATAACAACAAGAGATGCATGCTGAAAATCAAATAATAATTCTGAAAATTGCTGTTTTGCTTATCATACTCTAATCTAGTGAACACGATGGTAAAATACCAAATGATCATTAAAGATGAAAACAAGGGCATTTACAGATACTCTCATCTAGTAAACATGATGATTAAATAGCACTTGACCTTCAGAGAAAAAAAATAACAGTAAAATACGCATTCTGAAAAACAAACAATAATTCTGAAATATGTTGTTTTGTTTATCAAGTTAGCATGATTCATACTCTCATCCAGACATCCAGTGAATCTGATAGTAAAAAACGTAAAACACCAAATGACCATTAGAGATGAAAAGTTGAAAACAATAGCAGTATGACATGCATTTTGAAAAATAATGAACCAACCAAGCAATCGATCACCGATGAAGCCAGCCAGCAACCAACAAAGCTAGCCAGCAACCGACAAAGCTAGCCAGCAAACGACGAGGACACGAGGAAAAGCCGAAATGCAGAATAGGTTAAGAAGAAAACGACGAGGCCACGAGGAAGAGGAAAAGTCGAAATGCTAAGAAGAAAACGACGATACCACGAGAAGTCGAGGACTGAGGGATTAGCATTCACATCGCATCGCATCCGCTTGATCTCGACCGTCGGCATTAAATCGAACGCTTCTCGTGCGATTTAAAAGAACCGGATGGTTCTTAAAAAACTAGTCCGGTTTTACGGTTCGACGGTCGAACCGTAAAACCGGCCAGTTTAATTCCGGTTCAACTTGAACCGATTTTTTGCTCCGAATAGGACCGGTAGACCAACCGATTCGCGATTAAACCGGTTGAACCGGCCGGTCCGGTCCGGTTTTTAATTCCTTGCTTATATCCTTCTATGTGATCACTCATCTCTGCCTGAATAAAAAAAGAGCCAAGGTCTCGACACGTGACAATGAATTATTAGTCGACAAGAGTTCATGTTTTAGAAAAGAAATGCACTTCACAAAAAATATGGTAACACGAGTGACACTCAGCTAGAATTGTAAGTAAGCACCTTTTAGAAATTTATTTCAAGATCTATGCATGTGGATGATCCTCTATTGGTTTTACAAATAGTTAAATTGAAGAACATGCTATGTATGTGTGCAATTACAGCATGACACCTAGAAATAATCTAATGACAAAGGAGTACTCGCATAGTGCTCACATCTACACAACACGGGGGGCTTTCTTCCAACCTTAGCATATGAGACAATGAGCTTTTGAGAAATTTAAGCCTCAAAGATCTAATTCAGTAGCTTAAGAACATCTTTTAATCATCAAACTATTTAATTGTTGCAACTAATGAATTGTTTTTAAAACAATTTCTAAAGTGGATGCAAGTAACTCAACCAAACCACAAACATTTTTTCCTGTTTGTGCAAGCATTTCTGAGATTTTTTTATTTGCAAACACTATATAGATAAACTTTTGTTGTATAAATCAGAAAATTTTGATAATTAAATAAATAACACAATGAGCAACAATATGAATACATTTTTGAATTTTAAGCAGCATAAGAGTGTTTAAGATGAATATTAGCAATGCCTACCCAATCAAATGTATAGCATATACTTCACATGATTATTTTATTAACGTAAGCTGAACACATGCTATATTATAGATAAAATAATTAAGATCTAGTTGAAACTTTTTTTTATTTCAAGTATATTAAAGATAAAGTCCAATGCATGATACAATAACTACCTGTTAATTTGTATATATAAAGGGCATCACTTAGAGACAACATTTGTATATATCTATATCTATATATATATATATATATATATATATATATATATATATAATATGAATACTATAATGTTGCTACAAAAAATATACAAACTTCAGATTATTTTTATTAGTGTTCTAGTGTCAAAGTTTTCCTCTCCACCGAAAATTGTTTTCCAAATTTCTCTCAAAAGAAAAAAATAATAACCCAAAAAAGACTAACACTTTTCACACTATTACCTTCTCATCGCACGCAGCATCTCCACATTATCATTGTTATAACAGCTGGTGGCAGCCCTACTTATATTCAGAAGATTAATTAACTAATCCAATTACCTCCATTTATTTCTAATCTCCATACGCTTCATCTTTCCAAGCTTTATCCATCTTCAATTGCAAATTTTTCAAACATCAAAGAATTCCGACGTTTCTCACATTAAACTCAGTATGACACTCTTATAATAAGATTAGAGTACAAAACCTGAAAAGAGATCGATCCCTACTCTCCATCATGACAAGATAACCCTGCATACTTTCCTTCTCTTTGCAGTTGGAGAACAAGAGAGGTTAGCGCTTGGCTGAGGCTCAGATGTCTTTTCATCACTGGCATAGCTCAAACATGCAGCTTCCAGAACCCCAACTGGGCTAAGAGGAATCGAAGGAACTGATGCCGTCCCATTATTGCATTTTGTAGTGTTTATGAGTAAATCCTCCCGCATCACATCATAGCATCTTAACACTCTCTCCTGCAGCCATATTAGTCCATTAGTACACTGTCAATGTGATTGAATGGCAATACCTAGGAATTAGGAGCAGTCTTCTCACCTTATCTACATTGCAGCAACAAGCAATCGCCTTCTTGACATCCACAGCTTGAGCCTCACTCGTCACTATCACACTGGTGGCAGCAGCAATTTCAGAAGGTTTGAATGCTAAGAAATCAACCCCTGATTCATGATGTCTCAATATCAAATCTAAATTTGGCTTTCAGTCTTTTAATATGATGTTATTCAATTGATAAACCATAAATTTTCAACAGTACCTCTCATGGTGTTGAGAATGAGCTCAACCGATTGAGAATATGATAGGCTGGATGGGGATTTGCCACCGCTGAACTCGTGAAGGAAGCGGTCAATGAATGAGAAGGGTGTGACGGCATGCATCCTCCATTTGAGGGTGCTCAATAACAAGAGTTCCATTCTCTGGATAGTCCTAGCCTCAAAGACAAACTTGGCTTCACTCACCTATTAAGCAAGCAAGGTACACAAGATTTACATAAGCTTTAAATAGAGCATTCAGTAATGAAGTATAAATTTCAATACTTTCACTAATTTGTTAGCAGCTTCAAGGCAAGATGAGGTTTGGCTGGATTAAATCATGCCAAACAACAATAATGCAACTCATGTATGCTTGAAAATTCAATCTAGTTCCAGCCTTGTTTCACCCAAAAAACGAAATTCATTAAGTTTAGCAATTCGCAGAATCTAAGCAATTCGCAGAATCTAAGGAATTTGCAGAATCTAAGCAATTCGCAGAATCTAAGTAATTGAGGAGGGCTTTTCTAGGAGTAAATAGGTTATCAAGCAATTTGTTAGAATCTTTTCAAGATTTAATACATGACGTCAAAAAATTATCAAGAATAAGCACATAAAGTTCATATAAAATCCAGATTTAGAAGATTAAATCAATCTTACTCAAGTTAAAAACAACATGTAGTTAACAATTCTGGTTCTTGTAAGCATGCATTAGAAACAATGCATTTTGTCAGATCCAACTTGATAGATGCAATTATAAATAAGCACATGCAGTTAAAATTCAAGAATCCTTGAAAATTGTTGGCTTCTTTTTCACAGACAGAAAGATTGAAACAAAAGTAAGTACTTTCACAAGCATAGTTCTCATGTACAAGTAAGTAACCAAATGAGTCCATTTTCTTCATTACCTGTAGATCAAGCAGTAGAGGGACTTGAGTCTCTTCCACTTTGGCAGCCAAAGATAAGCATGCTACTGACAACAACTGAGTCATCCATGCCTTTCCTTGCTATAATTACAAATTTATGACTGATGAGAAAAAGAAAATGAAATATTTGCAGGTATATAACTATGTTCTAAAAATATCGTTAAGAATTAAGATAGACTCAAGCACTTACAGGAAGCTCATAGTAAGAGAGAAATCGATCCAGATAATTAACAGCAAGATAAGCACATAAAGGTCCAAAATTGTAGTAGGCATGAACCTGGCATCAGTATTTAGAACATCCATTATGGCAAAACTACAAGCATAAAGTTGAAAAATAATAGCTAAAACAAGAACTAATCACTTCCAATTTACTCATAATAAACTCTAGAAGGCACAGAAAAAAATCTACCGGAAAATCAAATAATCAAAACAAATCAACAAAAAGAAAAATAAAGCTAAGATCGGAGAAGCAATTGATGCAAAAGTGTTAACATTGATTGAGAAAACCTGAGAGTTGATATAAGCAGAAAATCAGAGAAAGATCCATTAAAAAGAAATTAAAGAAGTGATTTATGGTGGAAAGAAAAAGCCCTAAGCTCCACCTTTAGTATCCAATCTATGGCATCACTTCTGAGAGAAACATTCAAAGATCCATTCATCAACCTTTTTGCATAGTCTTCCCTAGGCAGATGCTCAAGCTCTCTCTGCAGAAGAAGGCGCTCGCACTCATCAGATAGCAAGGGAAAACTCATCAAGAAATCTTTATAAAGATCGCAGCTTTTTGGTTGAGAACTGCAATCAGGCCAATGCCTTTGAAACTCTACTTCTTCTTCATCAAAGCCGAAGATGCTGCTGTTGTCTTCAGAACAAAGGAGGACGGAGGAGGCGCACTGATAGCTTAAACCCATCTCTTTCAAAAAAATTCGAGAGCCCCTTCAATATGTGACAATAGATGGATGGTTATTTTTAAGACAAGTTATGTTATTCCTGGGCTTCCTCCTCCTCCTCCTCCTCCTCCTCCAAAAAGAGATCTTTATCGAATGCAAAGGCGGAAAGTGAAGTCTTTGTTCACTATTCAGTGAAGTGGCGGAGGGTAGGAGCGGAGAAGAGAACACTGTTAAGCGTTGAATAGAGAGGAAATAGGGTTTTTGTAAAGAAAACATGAGAGTATTAATAGTCGAGGTAATGTAGGAGATGGACTAGGACAGACAGAAAAAGAAGTCTCAGAAAAAATTACATTAAAATATCTGGAGAAAATACAAGGCAGTGTAAGAACCGAAAAAAATATATATGATGAAACAATGCCTAATTTGTTCATTTGCAATTTAGTATTAAACTCGCATAACAAAAGATAATTGTTTACACACATCGATAGCTGATCTTGCTAGGTCGTGTTATTTAAAATTATTATTTTTTGAAACTGTGTCAAAATTTAGCTTGAAAAAATTATTGCAATACAAAACTAAGCAAAAGAGTGTAGCAGTTGTTGTAATTCAATGCTATTAATCAATATTTAGCAGTCAAATTATTTTATAATTAAATTTATTAGACTCCAAATAGTATTTAGAGCAAATCATAATAATTTGGATCAAATTTGAGCTCAATTAAAATATTTTAAAAATTTTAATATTTTTATCAAATTAAAAAATTATGATAAATAAATTGATATTTAAATCAAAATTGGAGTCTATCATTAAACTCTCTACCTCCAAATTAGCTCAGGATGAAAATTGGGTAAGTTTTAGAGATCGTCAAAATTTCTTGAATATTTTATTGCATTTTGATACCCTAAAAAATGAAAAATGACCTCTAATTGAAATTCTGATTTCATTTTTAAATTCTTCACCCTTAATTTAGCTAAGGGTGAATTTTTGAAATTTTCTTGGAGTTGTCTGGATATAAGAATTTTATTAGTTAAACAGGAAATTAATAATTTAATAATTAATTTTAATTACTTATCCTAATCCTTACGACGCTGTTGGATGCAACAATATCGTCGTCTGATCAGCCGTCCAAATTAGACAGGTGAGGTGTGTCTTCCTCGCAGCTTCACGCAAACACAGTGCGTGTCATGCACTGCTGATTGCGCCAATGGCTGACCGTGAGGAAGGATGAGATCGTCGATGTTAAGCTCCATCCCAACTCAATATCTATCCCAATCATTTTACAAACATGGTTTGCATCATTAGAGAGCTGAACCAGAACTCAATGCCTCAGAAATCCATGTTCAAACATTTGCAAAAACCCTAGATTGAGGTACTCCGTTTCCATCTATACTTGTATGCAATTGTTAAATTCTAGTTTCATTCCTTAATTTACATAGCTAAATAGCTTTGTGAGGTTCTTAATTTGATTCAATCAGCCCTATTTAAGGCTAGGTTTGTTGTGGGTCTACAGTGACCCATAGTAAACCCTAAACCTTTAAAAATGAAATTAGGGCTTGCGGTGTGCTCGGTTCCAAAGGAAGCTTTAAATTCCCTTAGTTACATCTCTATGAGCTCGTCCTTTTGGTATATGGATCGCTGACTAGGACCTGCTGTGCGATGGATGAAGCGATGCCCTAATCCCTTACCTTTCGTTCCCTCAGCAGGGAAGGAGGGATCATTTCGGGTCAGGCCAGATCAGGCATGGCCCATGCAACTTTGTCCGCGGGTCGCCATTTTAGGATTTGCAAGCATTAATAGTTGCGATCGTGGATTAGGAGTCATAAGCATAAGATGTAATTAGTATTTAATTAATTATAATATAATTAATTAAATCCTAATTCTTCAAAGCTCCTTAATTTTCTTAATACAAATCTAAAAATAATAAAATTATATATCAAATCGACCAGGAAAATGCTATGAACATTATTATGAAGTTAAATTTGCATTTTGAAATTTATTCTTACTAATCACCTTATGATGTTTATTAATTGTGATTAAGCTATGTTTAGGACAATTGACACCCAAGTGAGATTTACTTTCTATCATTAGGCTCTTGATTAGCTAAAGATCATTTATATGCTAATTATGAGTCAATTGGATGTGATGTGAAATTAATGCAAATTTTGCCTTTCTTATATGTGATTAATGGGACCCTAGGTTAGGCAATTGTATGATTATTTCTTCAAAATATTAAAGACTATGAATCACTTTAAATAATTGTTTTGTTGAATATTAGAAACATATTATTTGAAGTGATCAAGTTGTTATAAATCCATAATATTATCATGGAAGATCTTAGACCTTAAAAATGAGGTTAACATAGTTAAACTTTGAGCTAAAACTTTGTAATTACATTTTGATTAAGTTGACCATACCCTTCACCAAATTAAACTAGAACTAACATGATACCTTGTTACTTGACTAACCAAGGAGATTGAATATAAATTTATTTATGTAACAATCTTAGTGTTGTTATCCATCAATTAGTGATATAATTAACTATAATCTTCTTTCATCAGTCTTATAATAGTATTAAGAACCTCCATTTCAATTTTCATACGATTTGGAGATCGTTTGACAATTTCTAATATTTCTTAGTTTTCTAATAATTTTGAGGATGCCTAATTTATTTGGACCTCAAAATCAAAAATGGAGTCCACCATTGGACTCACCACACCCAAATTAACTAGGGGTAGTATTTTGGAAGTGTTTGGAAATCGTCGAATTTTCCCTGAATATTTTAATAATATTTAAATACTCAGAAAATTAAGATAATTAAATTGACCTCTGATCGAAAATCTTTTTATATTTTTGAGTTCCTCACCCCTCAATTAGGCAAGGGTGAAATTTTGAGATTATTTGGCTACCTTTTTTCCTCTTTTGTTTTTCATTCATGCGAACTGTAGGTGCTGCGAAGAGCTGAGAAGGTCGACTTCAAGCAAACCCTAAAAGGGGCGGTGAGACCAAACTTTCAAAGGCAGTAAGGTACCAATCCCTCCACTTCTTTCTTAAATTGATTGTCTCTAAACTTATTCCACACAATATTCTATCATTTTGAACCTCGATCGGACTCGATCGAGGCCGATCGAGTTCTTATTTACCAAGTCATCCACAGTGGTATACAGTGCCATTGAACCATCCACCCTAATCCCCCTAGGGTTTTATCTAGCCGATTGTCGTGGATGTCCCGAGTCTCATTTCAACCGTCGTTCGATAGATCTCTTTGAGCCCTATCTAACGACAGGCGGGCCTGCCAATGAGGTCATCGGGGTCGGCCATACCATCAAACCCTAGTTTGCCCTCTGTGGTTTGCGCGATGGGGAAGACGAGTCTCATGCGAACCAGCCTGCGGTTCAAGTTAATTTTCTGAACTAGACCGGTCTAGGTCTCTCCGAACCGCACTTCAGCGCGGGTCTTTGTTCGCGTCTGGATCGACAGACGTCGCCCTCACGGGCTGATGCGTGTCAAGGCAGCATCAGATGTCCACGCCCGTAAGCCATCGTTTCCTCGATTTCCACGCAAGTTCCATTTTCTATGCCGTAATTAATTTGTATGTAATTATTTTGTTAATGATTAAATAGAATACAATAAATGATTAATCTGCAATAAATTAATATTTAATTATTCCAAATTTCATTTTATCATAATTTTAAAGATACACATCCAAATAATACAATATTATATACCATTTTGATCACAAAAATACATAGATTAATAATTTGACATATTATTTTTGTTTGGATGATTATTTTATTTAATCATTAATTTAGATTAATTAATTAATTTTAATTCTTGTATATGGCATAACTTGATAATTAGATGTCCAAATTTAATGATTTAATAGTTCTTTTAAATCACAAAAATGTGTAGGACAATAATATGAAATTAAATTTTTGATTTGAACCATAATTTTCTTAATCACTTCTTAACCCTAATTAGGAGTCCCGAAAACTCTAATTTTCTGATGTTGTTCGATTTTGACTTACTTAGTGTCATTATTCTTCTTATAATATAAGGATTTCATATTTATGTATATCATTTTCATTATACAATAATTGTTGATTTTAGATTTTTTGACTCCTTAATTAGTGTTATTGTGATAATTTTTAAGTTTCATAAATTGTATATTTTAAGTAATTAAACCCTAGAACAGCAAATATACCTTATTTATTACTTTCCATGTCAATTTCAATTGTAGGATTGAGCTTAGTTCTTATAATTTAGATGCTTAAAAGATAAGCAATTTGTTTGATTCATCTTTCAACCTCAGGAGAAAATTATAGGATTGATTTATAACTTGAATTATAGGTGATCCTTAGAGCTAGTAATTACACCCATTAAGTGTAGTTAACCTTGATGCTGGTGTATTTGTAGATTGTTAATCAATTAGGACTAGTCTTAATAACTAGTTTGAATCCTATTTCACTTCACCTTAGTTCTTAAGTCCTCACATAAGTCCTTTAAGGACTTGTAATAGGAGTCCTAAATTTATTTGAATAATTTAGGAAACCTATTGATTTCCTTAACCTTCAACTTATAGAAAATATAGAGTTTTTAGTCTACAAATCCTTCTTTCCTATGCCTTTAAGTCTTTCCTTTTATATTAACCTAGTTAGATTAGTACTTAATTTCTTTAAATAAGATCCTTCTAATTCAACCTAGTTAAGTGAGTTTAGTGTATAGAATCTTAACACTTAATTTCCTTAATTGTAGTGTTTACTTAAACCTACCTTTCCTAACTAGTTTCCTAAGCATTAATTTAGTCAATATTTTTCAATCTTATAGTTTAGGATAAGAATAGAACTAGTTTATATTAGTATTATTATACTTATAAATTCTTTTTCCATCTCATAAAATGATATGAAACTACTATTTTCAAAACCCCATTTACTTATATTACTTACAATTAACTTGTGATCAATATCTCAAAGTCAATTGGGAACTCAATTAGTTTCAATCATTAAGTAGATTATTAAAATTTGATAACTTTGGATATCACAAAGCTTGCAATTATTGAATTTCCTTGAATGCTTGCTTAGCTTTGAGCATATTCCATTTGACACATTCATATAAGACATTGTGCATAAATAAAACTTTCACATTAAAACTATAGGGGCTGATTATTGATGTAGCAAAAGGCAGGCTAATTAGGAGAAATAAGGAGACCTCATATTCTCAGAGGGTGAATATTAGTATTTGTTGTATTTGAAACCCCTCTTTCCTTTACTTGTTAAATATACATATTTAACTCCTCGCATCATTCTATAAGTCCCTGTAGAATGAATAATTTTATAAAATAACTTCAATTAAATAAAATATGAGATCTTTTACAATCTTATTAATTATAAAGACTTATCATAACTTTTTAGCTATGTTAGTTTACACAGTTCTAGACTATGTGAATCTTAGACTAATAATCTAAGATCTTCCTTCAATTACCATGCTTTGCCTTTTTCATGATTTTAACACTATACTTTACTTATTTACAATTAATGTATACTGCAGTGAATGTTGTTATAATTTCATTTAAATGCTTTAATATTTACTTTTCTTACTTAACATAATTATATTGAACATATATATATATTATTTCATTTACTTTTATATGCACACTTTAGTAAATTTCTAGCTTATTTAGGATACTTTGCCCTTACTTTATTTGCATGCTAGATTGTGTATACTTGTGAGTACTCTTACTCACTCTTTTACTTAAATTGTCTTTCCTTACAATTATCTATTTTCTTTCCATACTTATATGCTTTCACTTTGCACCGTTGCTTATGCATAAATTGTAACTAGTTGTGATATCCAAATTGAAGTTTAAAATATTTAGCATAATCTTAAAATGTGCTTAGACTGTTTAGTCTAATTATACTTTTCTTTTTATTGGCTTTGCCTTATCACATTTAAATGCAAAAATGTGATAGATTAGGTGCATTTGGAGGCTAGTGGAGCTGGACCAGGTGCTTAATCTTAAAGATATTAAATAGCTTCCACCTAATTAGTTAATTACTTACTTTTACATTATAATATAAGAGAGAGTGACTTTACTTTCTTTACTTTCTTTTTGTTTAATATTGGCATGTAATATTTTAAGTTAATTGCTTGTCCTTATTATGTGTTGGAAATTAGTATTTTACTTAAATGTTTGGTTTGGATAAATGGATACTTATATGGAAATTTAGATGAATATATGGATGAATTGCATAATTATATGTCATGCTCATTAAACTAATTGTAGCATATCATAATTGACATATGTGATTAAATTGCATTCATCCTTACTTGTAGCATATTTGCATATGCATCCCCTAATTGTAAATCTCTTAATATTATATGTGAATGTTTACTCATACTATTACTTGCAAATATTATTTTTACATGTATGTTACAATTACTTTAAATTCTTATTGGAATATATGATTGTAACTATCATTTGTTTCAAGTGATTATAAGTATGTCTATTCACATGTTTCATATCTTTTATTCATAATTATAATCATTTAATTCATGCATCCTTCTTAGTTGCAATCTAATATTGATTCATGTTGCTCTTTCCTTTCCTACACATATTGATTTCAATTACTTTTATCAATAAGTGATTACTTACTTTTGCATATATAGATATAATTATTATTTTCATTCATGCATTTGTAAACACATTTATTATGTGATTCTTTTCTTCTTTCACACATATAATTGTAACTACTTTGATCACATTGAATTGTAAGTATTTTAATTATCATGCATTTGAATTCACATTCTTTATACGTACATTACTTTTATATTACATTCCTCATCTTAACTTAAGACCCTCTTTAAGATTCTTGACCAAACACATCATCTAGTGATTTGGGTTAGCTTCCTTCTAATCCAATATTATATGTTGTGGTAACGCACCGATGTTGGGTTTAGTTACTACTCAATATTGGGGTCGTCACAACTTAATCTTTTAAGAGAGATACTTAAAGAAGGCTAGGCTCTCACCTTAATCCATAACTGACTAAGTATAATGACTCTTGTGGCAAATCAAATACTTTAGTAAAGGATCAATAACCCATTAAGGATACCTTCATTTAATAAACATGCAAGTCCACCACAAGGAAGGGTTGCTTACTTTAAAATATAAATGTATTGTATATCTCTCTCAAGAGATTAAGGGTTTCATCATTAGAATACTTAAATTTAGTTAAATTATTAAAGTGACCATAATAAGCTAGAAAGTTGTATGAACTGATTTAGCATGTTACTAAATCTTAGGCTTGGCTTTAAATAATAATAATATGTTAGTAAAACCTTATGATCAACTTATAGAATCAAATTAGAATTAGATTTGGATACTTAAGCAAAAGTAATAATACTTAAGATAATTCAACAAATAAAGAATAAATTCTTTGATATATATATATATATATATATATATATATATATATATATATATATTTGAAACTAAACCATAAGAAGGATAATCCTTGCCTAGAAATAATATTGCTTGAAGATAAATAAAATTACCTTAGTAAAATGTATTACTTATGAAATAAAGAGGTTTTACAAATATAATTGGTCTAACTCATTTATGCATTCTTAATTATAGATCAAATAATGACCTTTAGAACTTCATTCATTTAATCCTTAATTGCAAGAATTAGAAGAATTTGAATTAGGATTTAGAATTTCTCCAATCTTGTGAAATAAGATTCTACAACCAAATATATTCTAGTATACACTTAGAATAAAGTGCTAATCAGATAACTCTATAAATGTAGTTAGATGAAATTTAAGATGTATCTTTTATTATAGATTAAATTAGAATCTTTAAAACCAAAGACACATAGTTCATTAAGATTTTCAATTATTAGAATTAGATAAACTTTAGTTTATCTTCCTAAATTATCATAAGCCTAGCATGTGAATATTAATAAAGTTTCCAAAGAATGATCATGCTTAAGAATAGGAATAGTTAAGGATTCATTTTCAACTCCTTAAAGAATTTTAAGCCTTAGGAGTAGAATCTTCATTCAACAAACATGTTATATCTCTTACTTAAAATAATTATATATATTAAATAATAAAGTTAATTAAATCACTACTTTAAAATATTGAATTTATTACACTATTACAAATTAACTTAGGAATCCATGAAGCCCAAGTTATATGGGGAGCTTTACTAGTCCCAATTATTAAGAAAAATAATTAGATAGAAAATAATGAATATCACATGGTTTACAATAATATGTTAATCCTTAAAACACCACAATGCATTGCACTAACACCTTAAAATCATGCATTAAAATATTATTCATAATAATAAATATTTAACATATACTTTAGAGGGATTTTATTTGGTGGATTATTGTATAGCTGTCATTAAGCTTGGGCAGGCTATTGGAGTATCTAGAGACCACATAATTCCTTTATGGGGGAATATGTATATTTTCAATTGACCCCACTTTTAGATAAGTTGAGTAATCATACATAACTCCTCAATTATTCTGCACTCACATAACAAAATATAAGATAAATGAATTATATATTGCATACCTCATAATGTAACAACTATAGGTTGTTACCCTATTAAATTCTAGCATAATTGAGCATTCATTTTGATCCTAATACTTTTAGGATATCAAATTAAGCCTATCCTAAAAATTTGAAGTCAATTGGATTCCCCTAAGTCTATAATTGCATTTTGATTAATCTAGATGCCCTAAATTAGACCTAAAATATTTTGATCTCAAAATTAAAATCTGATTGCATTTTTGAATTCCTCCCTTCCAAATTAGCTAGGGGTGAAAGTTTGGTGCAATTTGGAAATCATTTAGGCCATCATTCACATTTAATTAAAATGGTCTAATTGCATAAAAGGGTTCCTAACTTTTCTAAATTGCAAATATACCTTTAAACTAAATTAGTAGCCGGGATCCCTTGTGCGGACTGCGGGCGATTCGATGCAGAACTCGGATCATGAGACAGCAGAATCTCACAAATCTAATCGTCGCGCCTATCTGATGGAGTGCTAGGACTAGATCCAACGGGATCACAGATCCGCCGTCAGATGCGCCCGTGGAATCCCACGGCTCAAATTCAGTCCGATCCGGCTATTAGGATCTGGAAGATCTGAACCATAGCGCGTTCCCTTCAATCCATTAGACGGCATCTGAAGACTTTGCCACCGTGGACCTTAATCCCGAACGCGCCCACCCCTGACAGACGAGATCCCCCATATGGCCAGCTACCTCACTTTTCCCCCACTCTTGCGTCCACCTCAGCAAGGTCGTTAGGACCTCCCCATCTTAGCAAGGACCCCCGATTGGGCCTTGTGACCCGACTGAGCTCAAATTAGAAATTTGAGAGCTCGGCTATGGCTCGACCTCTCAGATTTTTCCTAGCCCGAGCCAACCCTCCAGAAGCTTCCCAATCCTCTGCCAAGACTATAAATAGTCCTTGTATTGCTCCATTTGATCCTTGCTGATCAATTGAACTCTCTGCAACTTCTGCCATTGTCGAACACTCGAGCTTGCGTAGACGAGCCCTGGAGCTCCCGAACCACTGATAGTATGCTGTCCTAGTGTTCAGGATCCTTTGCAGCATTTAAAACTTCAGCCAAAGCTAGTCGAGCCCTCAGTTGATCGTCCCGAGCTCCCCCGTCGAACCAAGTACCCCCATTTGTTGGTTTTGAGCCAATGAGCCTCGGACTTCCCTCCTTTCGATTTGATTACATGCGTATTGTCAAAATGAACTCACTGATATCATAATTGAGCCCTAAGCTAGCCCCGACCGATCAAATTGATCGATCGGGCTAAGTCCCTTATGGAACGTCTCGGGTGAGTAAGGTCCAGGCGTTCCAATCCATCTCAGGCTTTCAGACCCAGGGGATTTGATCCGTCTCACCTCCCTGAAGGTGTAGGGATCAAGCCCTGGGTCAGGCATAGTTTCTATGGAGAGAATTGTCTCCCCACAGTAGCCCTATTATGGGAGCTCTTAGGTGAGTAGGGTCTGGCCGATCCAGACCATCTCACAGAGGGCTTTAGGTCCCCTTCAATGCGCTTTACCATGATGAACGAGTATATGATTGGTCATGCCATGGTTGGGATGCGCCAGAATTGGCTGATTAGGGCTCCCCTAATCGGGGCCCTTCCGTTGGGACGGAGGCTTGGGGACGAAGCCCCTGTGCGGGTCGAGCTGACCCATCACCCGCACGGTGCGACAGTCCCGGGTCTTTGGGCCTCGGCCGACCCGTGTGTTTTGGTAAACGGGCCAAATCCATTTTAATTATATTTGAATAATTGGAATTATTTTCTGTAAGGAAAATAATTCAATTATTTAAATCATATGAAATCCTTTACATAAAAATACAAAATGTATTAATTAAATAACTTTTAATACACTGGTTAAAACCCTATGATATTATATATAAAATTGATCAGAAAATCTTCAGGGATCTGAATATAAAATAATGCTGAACATCTAATAGTTAGATTTTCCATTTTTGCCTAATTATTGCAAATCTTGATTATGGTTGATTAGCAAGAATACTTATCCCAATTACATGGTTAGGGTGTCATTAGTCTCCTTATAATTAGTAGAATGAATGTGCTAAGTAGTTTATTATTCTAATTTCTGTATTTCAACTTATGCCATAATCTTGTTAAACTATGATTAGTGAAAATTAGGCTTTGTAGATATTAGATCTTAGCAAACTTAGTCTCTGATTAATTGTATGATTAAATATAACATATGTGCCAATTTGTATAAAATTCTGATGGCTAGATTTGTAATTATGTGCTAATCCTTTTGGATTGATTTAGGGTTTGATTAGCACTAATTACTTTCTATTTTCATGAATTTTTCTATTAATATACTTCATAATAGTAAGGTAAATATATGGAAATAATGTATGCTAATTTATGATGTATAAATTAAATAAATCTAAAATTGGAAACTTAAACCTCTTAATTAACCTTAAGAAGTCTTAAGACTTTGATCAAGCTATTAAGACTTGATCTAGGCTTAAGATTGCAACCAATAATATATCCCAAACTCACTGATTTGACATTTGATTTATAAATAAGCATTTGATCTTAATTAGGCATGACTAAGGGGTTAAATCCTAACCAATTTGATTAAGATCCAAACTCTTAAATGCTTCATTAAATTGACATGATTATATGATAATAAAATCAACATTATTCTAATTATGCATCTGATTTGGTATTTATCTTAAACATTGGAATTAGACATGTTATGGTATTGATAAATCTATGTGAATGATTAATCTGATTCTAAACTTTAGATCCTTAATTTTCTTCTAAATAAGACTACTAGCATAAAGAGATAATATAACTAAACTAATTTAACAATTTATCTGACTCTAATAACATCATTGATTTAAATCCCATAATCTTAGGATAAGATATGATTAGATGGCTTAATCATCTGATATAATCACCCCAAACCTAACTATTAAATAGAACCTGAAATATTTGCTTCAGAATTAAGGGTGTGAGATGTTAAGTATCTCAGCACAAGATTGTCTCTGAAATATTTTAAAGACCTAAATTTAAATATACATTGAGGTAGGAGGATTTTATATAACTCATTGAGGTAGAAGCTTAGATGATCCCTTAACCTTAGAAGTTGATCTTAATGCCTCGTGGTAGCAATCACTTAAAATATTATAATGACACTTTTTCCTTGTGGTTGAATCTATATTTAGTGATCTTTGATCACCTTTTTGGAGCCTTGTATAGGAATTATCTATTTAGTATAGGAATTGATAGTCTTGATCAATCCATGCTGATTAAATAGAGTTGCTTAAAACCAGACCATTAGTTGGTGTAGTTTGGTATACCCATAGTACTTATTTTCTTCAGTAGTATTCATGATAAGTTAAATCACTCCAATATAAACTTATGAGCAGGTGCTATCCTGAGGGATTAGATGAATACAGTCCCGTTAGAGTAAAGCTCCCAAGATTAAGAGTGTATTAAATATGTACTTATTCTTTAGTTTGATTGAAATACAAATCGCAAACGGGAGATGCCTCCTAGCGAAGACCGCTTCAATAGATGTGGCTCAAACAAACTAAGTGATTCAAGGTACCTACTTTAAGACATTAAGTATGATTGTGAGTAGGGCTTCTGAAGAACTTTGTTTGAGATACAAATCGCCAACGGGCGATGCCTCCTATAGAAGACTGCTTCGTTAAGGTAGCTTAATCAAACTAGGTAATAAGAGTCACCTTTCTTGCAACAATGCTGAATATGTGTATTAAATCATCCCATCCAATGATCTTTAAGTAAATCTACAACTTTAACCAATTATTATACTAGAACCTAGGAGTTAGAATCCTTTTAGCAGGATTCTGTACTGTGGAGGCTTGGAATTCATTATCGGTGTTCAAAGTTTTTTGGATTTCTAGATTTTTCCTCATATAGCATAGAAGCATGGGCATAAACATGAGCATGAGCATAATGAATGATTCAGTGGTGATGTTTGAGTATCGGTGACAAATTATGGGTTACGGAATGTTGCATACATTGACTGGGGAAATTCAGGATGTATCAGCATCACCATGCTGTCTTCCCAACTAGGTATATGTATACATTGGACTGTACGACTCATAACCTTTCAGTGATAGTTCTATTACATATCGTGGTATACCGTGTTGTGGCATATTTGGGTGCATCATTCCAGTGACATATAGTACTGCATTGGACACTTCCACATTGATTTCTAAGCATTTGATATTTTCATTTACTTTCAGTATTTATTCAGTTTCGATGCAGTTTTACCTTGCTTAATCCTTACAGTTTCAGCTACATAGTGCCTTTACTATTATGTTCTACAGTTGTGTTTACTTTACTGTCTATTGCATTTACTTTAGAACTGCTTAGTTAGTTATGATGTGTTTGACTTCTTGTCTAACACAGGGTACTTTTTGGATCCGGCAATTTGCTAGATCCCGAGCAGCTTGTGGAGACAGGGCAGGAGGACCTACAAGGGATCCAGGAGGAGTACATGGAGCCTTAGTGGATCAGTCTTCCACCTTTTTCTTACTTCTTTATTTTCAATACTTCAGATAGACTTTATTTTACGTCTTTTAAATCAGTTTGTAATAATTCTGGATGTATTTTATTTTTCTTTTCTGAGATGAATGTTTACTACTGCTATATGATGAATGTATCCTGGATATTTAGCTTCCACATTCTATTATGCTACTATGCTTAGTATTGTGATGTGATCAGCATACTGGAAATACTGATATATTGATAACGTATAGTGGATTCACATTTACTTCTATAAATCCAATATACGTATTAGTCTAATACTTAAAATAAGTATTTTACTCTTATCTTAAGTATTGATTCTCGATCCTACTCTTAGCTTCGAGTAAGTAGCCTTCAGTGTGGCTTAGTCTTTTACCCTATTCGGGGAGATGTTGTTGTCAGATGCTCATTTCCTCGAGTAGAGCACTACTCCGCTGCAGATCTATTAGTTAAACTTGTCTTTTGGGCGCGGTGACGGGGAAGGGCGCTACAGTTGGTATCAGAGAAGTATCATAAAGTGTCGTATAAGGAGTTTTGTTCCTATCTACTTTATGGTCTGTTCTCTGTATTAGGTCAAGATCATAAGTTACTAAGTGTAATGAAAAGAAAACATCCAAACATTCATTAAATTACCTCAGAAAAGAAAGGATGGACTATGTCTAGAATAATGACATCCTAGGAATTTAACGCACATAATGACTTAATTTAAACTATGCTTATTCTTAATATCAAAACTGACATCTTAGGATTTGAACGAACTTGAAGATAATGATAAAATGAAATACTTATAAATTGAGTTATTTTATGGATGGAATACTCGCAGTCAGCATTTTGGTTCTACCTTAGGAGATTTGACGACTACTGGATAGATGATCACCGAGATGGCTAGATCTATGGAAGGGTCGTCGATGGAGTATCACCTCAAGGAGTTGAGGTGCTAGATAAAATCCTTATCAATTCATCCTTTGGAGGCACCAGTCTTTCAACACTTGCCAAAGAGTGGTTGGATCTCGTTACTACCGCACTTCGAGAGACAGCATATCCGAAGGAGTATCGCTTAGAGATCGTAGAGATCCTACTGAGGGGATCAGCGGGTCGTTGGTGGTATTGGGTATATAGGAGGTTGATCGAAGGAGCCACATAGTCACATATGATGACTTCTATGCTGCCTTTTGGATAGAATATTGTAACTAGATTTTAGAGACCTTATTATGCTATTTTCTTTCATCTCAATTATGTGTTTTGTGGATCCATATATCTTCGCTTTTGAGAAAGAAATGTATGAATGAAATTATAGTAAAATTTTATGTTTTTAAACTCATACTTGTATTTACAGTCATGAAACGGTCGCGTCGTCAGGCAGACCTGAGGAGTCCAATCCTATGGCCAACTTATTGAAGGCCCTAATAGATAGCAATGCGCAACAAGCGCAAGAGACACATGCTCTTATCCTCTCGGTTAGACAGCAATCTGCACCTCCATCAGGATTCTCATCTTATTCACATTATACGGGCGATGGAATCCTACACAGTTTCCTTTGTCTCCAAACTCCTATGTTCAATGGAGCGCTGAATCATATGGACACAGTGAACTGGCTTAAGATGGTCGAGAAGAACTTGGCAAGTATCAAGTGCCCTAACTCTGAAGCCATCCATCTTGTAGCTCATTTATTTCAAGAAGAAGCTGAGTACTGGTGGGAGAATGAGCGGAATAACAAATTTGCCGATTATGAAGTAGAGGACATTCCTTAGGATATGTTGTTGGAAGCGTTCTGTGAAGCGTTCATACCGGCGTCAGCTCAAGCAATTCTGGAGGATGAACTCCACCATCTCACACAAGGCAATAATTCAGTGTTCGACTACGAGCAAGAATTTTAGAAATTATCACATTTCGTTCCGGATCTAGTTAGAATGGAAGCATCTAGATGCCATCGTTTCCTGAAGGGTCTGAGAGACTCTATTAAAGCCCACTTAGTATCTTGTCAGATCAAGACCCTGACTAAATTAATCGAGGCTGCCCATCTACAGGAAGGATTCCAAGGTCAACTGGACCGAAAAAGATGCAGCCGAGGAAGGAACGGTTTAGCCATCATAAGGTGGCAAAAGTCTATAACATGGAAACTACACAACCCCAGCCTCAGAACTTTGAATGCAAACAATTGTATCTATATAGAAAATTCTACCACTTCGGTGGTGCATGTCTTACTTATGGTTGTAGCGGCCACCGCTATTACGGATGCAATGAGAAGAACAGAATCGACGGAGTGCTCATCAATCACTCCCGTCATAAGCAAGCATTCTGTGCACAACCAAGGAATAGCTGAGAGCCTGCTCCTGCTATAATACTGGCTACTACTTCAAACTCTAAAGCAATTGTACCTACACAAAAGCCAAACTATGATCGGCAGGGTCAAAGGCCTCATAACAAACAACCCTCAGCACCGGTAAGGGTATATATGTTAACTCCTGCCTCTGCTCTTGAGGACTACGATGTGGTTTTAGGTACACCTTAAATTGATTTTATTAAGTTCTTACTATTTCAGTATTCATTCTTTACCATTTAGCATTTTTACATGTTTGAGTAGTTATTCTTATTAAGTCATCTTAATCATAGGCACCTTATCAATAAACGATAAATCGTGTAACATCCTTTTTGATACGGGAGCGATTCATTCCTTCGTATTGGAAAATTGGGCAGAAACTCTTAAGCTACCAACCTATCAATTAGCTAATTCATTGAGCATCGGGCTACCTTCCGGAGCCCGTATGCAGTCCCAACAATTCTACAACATAGATATTCCTATTGATGATTAAAAGTATGGGGCTAAATTAATTCTATTGCCAATCGCAAACTTTGATATAATCCTAGGCATGAATTGGTTAAGCCAGCATGGTGCTTCCATAAATTGCCAAAAGAAGAAAATAACTTTGGGCAGTGGAAGTAAATCAAAATCATTCATTGGAAGATTTAGCACCCAAGCATCGTTGATCAATGCAATGACATCAGAAAGGCTAGTCAGGAAGGGATGCGATGTGCATATCGTAACAATATTGGGAGAGAAGAAAGAAGTCGTGCCTATTTCCGAGAACTGTATAGTTTGTGAATTTCTTAATTTTTTCACTGAAGACCTACCCGGTCTTCCCCCAGTTAGAGAAGTAGAGTTCGCATTTGAATTAATTTCCAGAACTCAACCTCTGCCAAAAATTCCGTATCGTATGGCGCCAAAAGAACTTCAAGAATTGAACAAGCAACTTCAAGAACTATTGGAGAAGGGTCTTATTATTCCAAGTTCATCTCCTTGGGGAGCATCATTTTGTTCATAAAGAAGAAAGATGGATCGATGAGAATGTGCATCAATTATAGGGAATTAAATAAAGTAACTATCAAGAATAAGTATCCTCTACCTCGTATTGATGACTTATTCGATCAGTTGTCTGGAGCTAAAGTTTTCTCAAAGATAGACTTGCGATATAGATATCACCAATTGCGAGTTAAAGATCCAGATGTGGAGAAAATGATGTTTAGAACTTGCTATGGGCATTATGAATTTTTGGTAATGTCCTTTGGTTTAACAAATGCATCGTCCATTTTTATGGATTTAATGTAGCGCGTATTGAAAGCATATTTAGATAAATTTGTCATCGTCTTCATCGATGATATCTTGATTTATTCAAGAAACAAATCTGAACATAAGAATCATCTACGGTTAGTGTTAGAAGAACTTTGGAGTCATGAGCTATACGCTAAGTATTCCAAATGCGATTTTTGGATTGTCTCAATCACTTTTTTGGGTCATGTCATCGACTCTCAAGGAATCAGAGTCGATCAAATTAAAGTGAGTGCAGTTCAAGATTTGTAACAACCAAAATCCATGATCGATATCTTGAGCTTCTTAGGACTAGCAGGGTACTATAAAAAACTTGTTAAGGGATTTTCACAAATTGCATCTCCTCTCACAAAGTTGATGCAGAAAGCAGTACCGTTTATCTGGAGTCCAGAATGTGAGGAAGCATTTCAATCGCTAAATGATGCTCTTTCCTCTGCACCAGTTCTAGCCTTACCTAAAGAAGGCCTCAACTGCCAAGTCAATACCGATGCATCTGGCATAGGTTTGGGATGTGTGCTGATGCAGGAAGGAAAAGTTATAGCCTATGCATCTCATCAGTTAAAACCACATGAAAAGAACTATCCTGTCCATGATCTCGAATTATCAGCCCTACTTTTTGCTCTAAAAATCTGGCGTTATTATCTTTATGGCGTCTAGTGTTCCATATTCACCACTCATCAGAGCCTAAAGTACATCTTCACCTAGAGTGAGCTAAACTGTTGATAATGAAGATGGCTTAAGCTAATAAGTGATTATAAATTAAGCATCTAATATTATCCAGGAAAAGCGAACATCGTAGTAGATGCACTCAATCATCATGCTACTCTATCTTCTATGATACTATCAAGTTCTCTAGAAGAAGAATTCTGGAAGCTCGAAATCAGGCCAGTGCATGGTGCTATGATATGCACACTAATATCCATGAGTTCAATTGAACCTACATTTCATTGCAATGTCTCCATCTCCCAAACCAAGGATGAAAACTATCTGAAGTTTAAAGTGGACATCGAGAGTGGTCATCGCTTTGATCTTCAGCTTCAAGGTAATGTAATCTATCAGGGAGATCATCTATGGATTCCCAAATCCATGCATCAAGAGATTCTAGTAGAAGGTCACAATTCTGGTTACTTAGTACATTATGGCAGTACCAAGATGTATCAAGATCTAAAGAAATTATTCTGGTGGCCTGGAATGAAGAAAAGTGTGGTTGAATTTATAGCAAAGTGTCATGTTTATAACTTAGTTAAAGCTGGACACCAAAAGCCCAGAGGAATTATTCATCCTCTGGTAATTCCTAAATGGAAGTGGTTCAATATTTCTATAGATTTTGTTATGGGTTTACCCAAATCATGATCTGGTGCCAATTCAATATGGGTCATTATCGATTGACTGACCAAATCAACACATTTTTTCCCTATGCATCAAACAGATTCTGTAGAGAAATTAACAAGGTTGTATATCAAGGAAATTATCAGACTCCATGGAATTCCAAGATCTATCGTATCTGACCGAGATAGCCATTTCACTTCCAAATTCTGGCAAGCAGTGCATTAAGACTTGGGGACTACTCTAGCCATGAGCACCAATTTTCACCCTCAGATAGATGGTCAAATGGAAAGAGTCAATCAAGTCTTGGAAGATCTTTTTTAACTCTATATTCTGGATTTTGGAGGCTTCTGGAAGATCATATTCCTCTTGTAGAGTTCACAGACAACAACAATTTTTAGGTGTGTATTAACATGGCTCCATATGAAGCTCTATATGGCAGGAAATGCAGTACTCCTTTAGTATGATCTGAAACTAGCAGTGTTTAGCTATATGGTTTAGAATTAGTTGAAGAGACTAATCATAAGATTCAACTGATCCAGCAGAGAATCAAAGCAGCTCAAGATCGCCAGAGTAAGTATCATGATGCCCATCATAGCACTCTAGAATTTGATGTTAGAAATTTTGCGTATCTTAAAGTTAGTCCGATGAAAGGCGTGTACCGTTTTGGTGTATCCTAGAGAAGATTGGTTCTACAGCTTATCGTTTGCAAATTCCTAAAGATTTCACTACAGTCCATAATGTCTTCCACATCTCCTCTTTGCGAAGATGTCTTCGCAATCCATCTCATCTAATTCAAATTCTAGCAGTGTCTCTCTAGGCAGATCTTTCATATGCGGAGGAGCCAATTAAGATCTTAGCTCATGACCAAAAGCAGTTGAGAAATTGCTCGATCCCAATGGTAAAGGTTCAGTGGAGAAATCGCTCTTTAGAAGAATCTACTTGGGAGAAAGAAGTAGATATGAAAATAAAGTATCTCAGCCTCTTTGGAAATCCTGGTACCCTTTAATTTTCTAAATTTTATTTCTATTCTTCAAATCCTGCGTAGTTGTTCTCTCTCTTGAGATGATGTCGAGGACGATATCGTTCTTAAGTGGGGAAGTCTGTAACAACCTTAGGTTGTTACCCTATTAAATTCTAGCATAATTGAGTATTCATTTGATCCCAATACTCTTAGGATAACAAATTAAGTCTATCCTGCAAATTTGAAGTCAATTGGATTCCCCCAAGTCTATAATTGCATTTTGATCAATTTAGATGCCCTAAATTAGACCTAAAATATTTTGATCTCAGAATTAAAATCTGATTGTATATTCCTCACCCTAAATTAGTTAGGGGTAAAAGTTTGGTGCAATTTGGAAATCATTTAGGCCATCATTCACATTTAATTAAAATGGTCTAATTGTATGAAAGGGTTCCTAACTTTTCTAAATTGCAAATATACCTTTAAACTAAATTAATAGGCGCGACAGCGGATCCTGCAAATCTAACTGTCACGCCGATCTGATGGATGGCTAGGATTAGATCCCACGGGATCGCGAATCTACCGTCAGATGCACACGTGGAATCCCACGGCTCAGATTCAATCCGATCCGGCCATTAGGATTTGGAGAATCTGAACCGTAGCGTGTTCCCTTTGATCCATCGGATGGCCTCTGAAGACTTCGCCACTGTGGACCTTCATCCCGAATGAGCCGTCCCCGACAGAGGAGATCTCCCATACTACCAGCTACCCCGCTTATCCCCCACTCCTGCGTCCACCTGAGCAAGGTCGTTAGGACCTCTCTCGTCTTGGCAAGGACCCCCGATCGAGCCTCGTGACCCGGCCGAGCTCAAATTGGAAATTTGAGAGCTCAGCCATGGCCTGATCTCTCGGGTCTTTCCCAGCCCAAGCCAACCCTCCAGAAGCTTCCCAATCCTCTGCCAATGGTATAAATAGCCCTTGCATTGCTCCATTTGATCCTTGCTGATCAATTGAGCTCTCTGCAACTTTTGCCATTGCCAAACACTCGAGCTTGCATAGGTGATCCATGGAGCTCCCAAACAGCTGATAGTAGGCTCTCCTAGTGTTCAGGATCCTTTGTAGCATTTGGAACTTTAGCCAACGCCAGTCGAGCCCTCAATCGATCTTCCCAAGCTCCCCGTCGAACCAAGTACCCCCATTTGCTGGTTTCGAGCCAATGAGGCTCGGAACTCCCTCCTTTCGATTTGATTACATGCGTATTGTCAAAATGAATGAACTCAATGATATCGTAATTGAGCCCTAACATAGCCCTGACTGATCCAATTGATTGATCGGGCTAAGTCCCTTAAGGAACGTCTCGGGTGAGTAAGGTCCCTACGTTCGAATCCATCTCGAGCTCTCAGACTAAGGGGCTTTGATCCGTCTCACCTCCCTGAAGGTGTAGGGATCGAGCCCTGGGTCTGCCATGGCCTCTGTGGAGAGAATTGTCTCCCCACAGTAGCCCCATCATGGGAGCTCTCGGGTGAGTAGGGTCTGGCCGATCCAGACCACCTCACAGAGGGCTTCGGGTCCCCTTCAACGCGCCTTACCACGGTGAATGAGTATAGACCGATGGTTGGTCATGCCGTGGTCGGGACGCGTCGAAATTGGCCCATTAGGGTTCGCCTAATCGGGTCCCTTCCGACGGGATGGAGGCTCAGGGACGAAGCCCCTGTGCGGGTCGGGCCCACCTGTGACCCACGCTGTGCGACAGTCCCGGGTCTTCGGGACTCGGCCGACCTGTGTTTTTTGGTGAATGGGCCGAAACCGTTTTAATTATATTCGAATAATAAGAATTATTTTCCTTAAGGAAAATAATTCAATTTTTTAAATCATATGAAATCCTTTAAATAAAAATACAGAATATATTAATTGAATAACTTTTAATCCACTGGTCCAAACCCTATGATATTATATATGAAATTGATTAAAAAATCCCCAGGGATCTGAAAATAAAATAATATTAAACATCTAATGGTCAGATTTTCCATTTTTGCCTAATTATTACATATCTCGATTAAGGTTGATTAGCATGAATACTTATCTCAATTGAATGATTATGGTGCCATTAGTCTCCTTATAATTAGTAGAATGAATGTGCTAAGTAGTTTGTTATTTTGATTTCTGTATTTCAACTTATGCCCTAATCTTATTAAATTATAATTAGTAAAAATTAATATTTGTAGATATTGGATCTTAGCAAACTTAGTCTTTGATTAATTGTATGATTAAATAGAACTTATGTGTCAATTTGTATGAAATTCTGATGGCTAGATTTGTAATTATGTGCTAATCCTTTTGGATTGATTTAGGGTTTGATTAGCACTAATTATTTTCTGTTTTCATGAATTTTTTTGTTAATATGCTTCATAATAGTAAGGTAAATGTATGAAAATAATGTATGCTAATTTATGATGTATAAATTGAATAAATCTAAAATTGGAAACTTAAACCTCTTAATTAACCTTAAGAAGTCTTAAGACTTTGATTAAGCTATTAAGACTTGATCTAGGTCTAATATTGCCACCAATAATACATCCCAAATTCATTGATTTGACATTTGATTTATAAATAAGCATTTGATATTAATTAGGCATGAGTAAGGGTAAAACCTTAATATATTTGATTAAGATCCAAACTCTTAAATGCTTTATTAAATTGACTTGATCATAAGATAATGAAATTGATATTATTCTAATAATGCATCTGATTTGGTATTGATCTTAAACATTTGAATTAGACATGTTATGGTATTGATAAATCTATGTGAATGATTAATCTGAATCTAAACTTTAGATCCTTGATTTTCTCCTAAATAAGATTACTAACATAAAGAGATAATATAACTAAACTGATTTAACAATTAATCTGACTCTAATAACATCCTTAATTTAAATCCCATAATCTTAAGATAAGATATGATCAATTGGCTTAACTATCTGATCTAATCACCCTAAACTTAACTATTAAATAGAACCTGAAATATTAGCTTTAGAATTAAGGGTGTGAGATCTTAAGTATCTCAGCACAAGATTGTCCCTGAAATATTTTAAGGACCTAAATTTAAATATACATTGAGGTAGGATGATTTTATATAACTCATTGAGGTAGAAGCTTAGATGATCCCTTAACCTTAGAAGTTGATCTTAATGCCTCTTAGTAGAAATCACTTAAAATATTATAATGACACTTTTTCCTTATGGTAGAATCTATATTTAGTGATCTTTGATCACCTTTTTGGAGCCTTGTATATGACTTATATAAATCCTTGCTAATTAAATAAAGTTGCTTGAAATTAGACCATTGGTTGGTGTAGTTTGGTATACGCATAGTACTGGTTTTCTTCAGTAGTATTTAGAATTGGTTGATTCACTATAATATAGACTTATAAGCATGTTCTATCCCGAGGGATTAGACGAATACAGTCCCGTTAGAGTAAATCTCCCAAGACTAAGAGTGTATTAAATATGTACTCATTCCTTAGTTTTATTGAAATACAAATCGCCAATGGGCGATGCCTCCTAGCAAAGACTGCTTCAATAGGTGTGGCTCCAACAAACTAAGTAATTCGAGTTACCTTCTTTAAGACATTAAGTATGATTATGAGTAGGGCATCTTAAGAACTTTTCTTGAGATATAAATCGCCAACGAGCGATGCCTCCTATCGAAGACCGTTTTGTTAGGGTGGCTTAATCAAACTAAGTAATAAGAATCACCTTTCTTGTAATTGTGTTGAATATGTGTATTCAATCATCCCATCCAACAATCTTTAAATAAATCTTCAACTTTAACCAATTATCACTCTAAAAGCTAGGAGTTAGAATCCTTTTATCAGGATTCTGCACCATGGAGACCTGGAATTCATTATCAGCATTCAAAGTTTTGGGGATTTCTGGATTTTTCCTCGTATAGCATAGAAGCATAGGCATAAACATGAGCATGAGCATAATGAATGATTCAGTGGTGACGTATGAGTATCAGTGATGAATTATGGGTTATGGAATGTTGCATACATTGACTGGGGAATTTCAGGATGCATAGCAGCACGGTACTATCTTCCCAACTGGGTGTGTGTATATATTGGACCATACGACTCATAGTCTTTCAGTAATAGTTCTGTTACATACCGTGGTATACAATTTTATGGCTTATTTGGGTGCATCATTCCAGTGACATATAGTACAACATTGGACATTTTCATATTGATTTCTGAGCATTTGATATTTTTGTTTACTTTCAGTATTCAGTTTCAATGCAATTTTACCTTGCTTAGTCTTTACAGTTTCAGCTATGTAGTGCCTTTACTATTATGATCTACTATTGTGTTTACTTTACTATCTGATGCATTTACTTTAAAACTGCTTAGTTAGTTGCGATGTGTTAGACTTCTTGTCTAGCATGGGGTACTTTTAAGATCCAGCAATTTGCTAGATCTTGAGTAGCTTGTGGAGACAAGGTAGGAGGACCTACAGGGGATCCATGAGGAGTACGTGGAGCCTTAGTGGATCAGTCTTCCACCTTTTTCTTACTACTTTATTTTTAGTACTTCAGATAGACTTTACTTTACATCTTTTAAATCAGTTTGTAATTATTCTGGATATATTTTACTTTTTTTTTATGAGATGAATGTTTACTACTGCTCTGTGATAAATGTATCATGAATATTTTGCTTTAGCTTCCGTACTCTATTATACTACTATGCTTAGTATTGTGTTGTGATCAGCATACTGGAAATGCTGATATATTGATAACATATAGTGGATTCATATTTACCTCTTTAAATCCAATATATGTATTATTCTAATACTTAAGACAAATATTCTACTCTTATCTTAAGTATTAACTCTCGATTCTACTCTTAGGTTCGAGTCAGCAGCCTTCAGTGTGGCTCAGTCATTTACCCTATTCGGGGAGATGCTGTTGTCAGATGCTCGTTTCCCCGAGTAGCACACCACTCCGCCGCTGATATCTTAGTTATACTTGTCTTTTGCGCATGACGATGGGGCGGGGCACTACACACAATCTTATTGACTGTGAATGATTATTATAGTTTTATGAATATATTTATTCAATCTCTTATGCTAAAATTGCCTTACTTACTTCATTACAGCAGTTTATTATTTCAATTTTACTTATAGCTTTTGCAGTGTAGTCTTCTTTTATATCATATGCAAATATTAACTACACTTTCTCTTACTTAGCATATAAATCAATTGGACATATTCTTATTTCCATTACATAAATGCATACTTTATAGCTGTTTCACTAACCTATTTGATGCCAGAATGGACAATGTGAATTCATTTCTTATTTTACAGCTTTTAGTTATTATTTATCTTTTAATTTATTCCTTGGAAAATGCTCTGCTTATTTTAAAATTGTAAATAGCTAATGTGTTATCCATATAAAAATATTCTACTCATAAATTATTTATAGACTTCTTAAAGTCTAATCATTTTTTACTTTATTGGCTGTGCCCTATCATATTGTAAGCCAAATACAGTATATCAGTAGTGAGGATTAGGTGTTGCACTCAAGGAAGAACCTAAACTACAGCAGTATTGAAGACTTTATTTACTTTACCTTTTTGCTTATGTGAGGATGAGTGATTGCATTCTCAAACTTATAAATTAAATATTTTTGTGATGTTTTAAACTATTCTTTTATGTTGTATATTTTCATATTATGAATGATGAATATTTGACCAGAATGTTTGAGTTTTTTTCTATCCATAGATTTGCATATTATAAAGGTAATACTCAATATTGGGTTAAAAATCTCTAATCCAGTATTAAGTACTACCGTAACACCCATTGTTAGATTAATATATTAAATCTAATAGCGGGGTGTTATGGTTAGTATTAGAGAGTAGAATTGGAGAATAATAAGTAAGTTTAAAATCTAATTAGATATTCATTATTTATAATGAAAGAATACATTGAAGCATCCACATAATTGAACAAGCTAGCTCAAACCTAATGTTATGATAGATAGCAAATAAATATTCTAAACTAAATTATTATGCTAATCTTTTCCATTACTGTTGGAGCATCAATCTTGATTAGTTTTATTCATTATAATTTTAGAATGAATCCAGATTTCAATCCTCCAACTCCTGTCAAAAGGACAGTACCACCAAATTCCTCATCACAATCATATGAGATGAAGACATTAATTGAGTTAGTCAAGATCATGGTTGAAGCCCAAATGCAAGCTCCACAGAGAACTAATAGTCCTCTAGTAATTCAAATGAATCCCCAAGCACCATTGTAGCGTCTCATCCCATTGGCGATGGTATGGTGCATTACTTGGGAAGGACTGCTGAATCTCCCCAAATACTACTAAAATTGACTAAGTGTTGAAGCTTTACCCAAGGTAGAACTGAGGATTAATTCTTAAGATAAGAGTAAAGTACTTATCTTAAGTATTAAGTATAGTAATCACATACATTGGACTATGTGAGATACATTTAATAAGAATCCAATAATATGAGTATTAGCATCTCTTGTATGCTGATCATATCATAATACTAAGTATAATTAGTATTAATAATAGAGTGCGTATGCTAAAGAATTCATCCTGATTATTCATTGCACAAGCTGAGTAAAAAGCATTTATCTCATAAAAGAAATAAATATATATCCAGAGTTGAGATTATTACAGACTAATTACTTAAGATAAGAGAAAGTAAACTAAGCAAAAGTAAAAGCTGAGCTGATTAATGCTCCACAAACTCTTCCTGGATCTTATGGGAAGCCCCCTGAGCTTGCTCTGCAAATTGCTCTGGATCAAACAAATTATTAGATCCCAAAATATACCGTGTGTTTGACAAAACGTCTGACACATCTAAAGCTACTATATACATTTATAGTTTTAAGAGATTAACATTTAAGTAAGCAAAATAATGCTACAGAAAAGCATTAAAATAGCTGAAAAGCATAAAATTATACATAATTGAAATGAAGCAAAACATTAACTGCAAAATAAGGTATTGAAAAAAGAAAACAGTAAAGAACTGAACTGAAAAAAATGCTGAAATAAAAATGTGTTGAATGTCATTGAATATATATATATATATATATATATATATATATATATCTGAATATGCCACATAATTTTATACCTCCAAATATGCATAACCTTGATGTCACACGCCATCCCACAAAATCATAGGTGAGCAGATGCTCCGCTAACAGATCTTATGTGAGCATAATGCTCCGCTGACAGAATCCTAGGTGGGTACAGTGCTTCACTAATGCAGTGATATGACTTATGCACTTTATGATATGCCAAGGCTTTAATCATTGTATGCTTTTAAAATGTTAGAACCAGGAAATGATCAAAATAAAATAGATAAATCCATTTTTCTCCATGATTCAAATCTTATCTAAATGGATTACATGATTTTATTCTAATTCCACTGAATTCAATATTCATTCCATAACAGAGTTCTAAATTATCACATGGGAAGAGTAAATATGCATGATTAGCATGTCCTAGGAAGGGTGAATTTAACACTAAGTTTGTTTAACTGCACTTGTTGATGTGCACAAGGATAAGGGACATAATCCTTTTATAATTTATTCTCTTAATTTAAGCTGGAAAATTCCCAAACTATAACACGCTTTGGTCTTGGGATATTTATTATGAACTGAACTGCACTTATCTAGTTACCTAAGATAAGACTAAGACTCTACAGTTCTATTTAGAGTAAATTAAATAGTTTCATCTTCTACGAACAAATCAGTTTTATGGATATGCACTATCATCTCCATATAATAATACTATAGATCAAGAAGTAACAAGCTAATAAATCCTGTCTCTATTATGGTGAGTCCTACACAAGAGTTCCAAGGATGTGGCATAAGAGCCACTCAACTTAGGATTTTACCATAATGGATAATCTCAATCTAGATTCTCTAGATTATTCTACCACAAGGTTTTAGGATCAAGCATCTAAGGTTCATAAGGTTCATCTAAGATTCCTCAAAATTAGTCAATTAAGTCTTTCATACCTCAAGAGCTAGCTTACTTAAGGGTCTAATATTAATTGATTTAAAACTATCCTTACATTTTAAAGATTCAAAGTACAAAAGACACGCTTATCTACAAGCTAAACTCTAAGTTAAGAACTTCTTCACATAAATTAGATACTTATATTAAATATACAATTTTGGCATTTTACAACTTACTCAAACACTCTAATTGTGGGATCAAATCATATATAAGTTATTAAGAGTTAGTTGTTTTACAAATCAACCTTGTTTTTAGAGATTAGTTTATGCCAATATTCTTACTTAGGAGAATATTCAGGATCTTAAAAATAAGTTTAGTTGGTCAATCACATGAGCTGTAATAAGTTCAAAGCCTTATAGTTTACTAGTCTAGAATCAATGTCAAATCAGCAAGTGTAGATTGAGTTTATGCAGATTATTGAATGTCCAATCAAATTAGGGTTTAACCCAAAATTGACATAATTAGGGTTATTTATGTAAAGTTTGACTGATAGGATAATCATTAAGTTATTTGGTTATTATTGATGTTCAAATTATTATTAGTTTATTCTTTTAATTCCTTCTAGCACTTAATTAAGTTAATTAGGATTTTAATCTTAATCAAGGAAAATTTAGATATTCAAATGTCTAAATTAGAATTTATATTTTCTAATATGCATACTACTGTTTAAGAAGCATATACAAACCTAATTAGCCAAATCAGAGAATATTAAATGCTAATTAATCACTAATCAAACTTAAGAAGGTTAGCACACATTTATAAGATTATTAATCTAAATTTCATGCAACTTGGCAATTAAGTTCTAAGTAATCATGTGAATAATCAGAGACTATATAATACAGATTCGATTAACCACAAACCCTAATACTCAATAATCATGAAATAATAAAATTAGGGCATAATTAAGCAAATAAAAATTAGAAACTTATTTCTACTTAGTGCATGCATTCTACAAGGCATATGAACTAAATGAAACTAAAATCACAAGATTTGGTTAAGTATGCAAACTAATTTTTTCTATTTAAGCTACTGAAGTAATTAGGAAAAATTAGAAAATGTAATCACATAAGCTAAAAGATTTTTGTATATTCTTATTCTTTATATTTTTCTAAACAAAATGGTATATAATTTTATATGGTTTGGATAAGTATTAAAAAATTTATTGCATTAATTTATTCTAAATGTTTTTAATTACATTTCCATTATTTGAATTATATTCCTTAAGGAAAATAATTTCATTAATCCATTTTTATTTAAACGGGATCGGCTCATTCGAAAAGGCACGGGTCAGCCAGGCCTGATGGCCCGTGACTGTCGCATCATGCGGGTCATGGGTTAGCTCGATCTTCACAGTGCATCATCCCCGTCCCTCCTTCCCCGATGCTATGGGAAATAAGGTTAGGGCCCGAGCCCAATTACTGGGTGCCACCACCATGCCACGACCCCAATTTGATCCCTGTATGACCAGTGGATTGAGACATGTTGATTGCATCGTAAAGCCCTCTATGAGAAGGCTGGAGTCACCTGGACCTTACTCACCAGAGACCTTCATCAGGAAGCTACTGTGAGAATTTAATTCTCCCTACAGAGGCCATGGATTTGCCGGGGCCTGAACCCTACACCTTCTAGGAGGTGAGGTAGATTGAACCCCTAATATCTCTAGGTTTGAGGTGCACCCAATCACTAGGTCCTTACTCAGACCCTACCTCTAAAGAGAGTGTTAGCTTAATTGATCGATTCAATCAATCGGGGATAACCCAGATCTCAGGGATGATTATTGTGAGTTTGTCTAGCTTAATTATGAAATCATGAAACAATTGAAGGCAATGCCAAGCCTACTTGACTTAGCATGGGTGGGAGGGTACCTAATTTGAATGAAGAATGCACTCGAGCAACTTGAGTAGAGGCAGGAGCTGGTTGGAGCTTAGGATCAGCTAGGGGACTCGAACTTCGAGTGCACAATTTCTGATCGACAGCAGCTGGAGATGGGGATTGCTGGAAAGTTTCAGGAATCTGAGAATGCAGAATGGGGGAGAATTTAAATTGAGGATTCACAAAGGGTAAATAGATCTCTGAATAATTGCTGAGGTTATTTATAGCCTCATGGAAGAGCTTGGGTGAGGCTGGTGGGCTGGATTGACCAGTGGGCTTAGGTCAAGACCGAGCTCCCAATCCCTCAAATGAGAATAGTCGAGCCATAAGGCCTGATCATAGTGTCTTGCTGATAGTGAGAAGAACCTAACTGATATGCTGAGGTGGACACGTGAGTGGGGGATAGGGTTGGCAGCTGGCGTACGAGAGATACTCCATGTCTGAAACCAAAGCGAGTGGGGACAAAGATCCATAGTCGTGGAGCTTTCAGCAGATGTCTGATTGATTGATCAAAATTGCGAAATAGTTTTGATCTTTGGGATCCTAATGGCCGGATCCAGAATGATTGGGGCTGTGGGATCCGTGGGGCGGATCAAATGCTCGATCAACACCCGGACGCAATTAAATCTAAGCTGTAGGATGCGATGGAGCGGCGGACGTATGAGATTCAGATTTGTTGTCATGGGGTTGGGGCTCCTCAGTGGATTGCCCGTGGTCTTCAGCACGGATCATAGAAGGGTAAAATATTTAGGGTTATTAATGCAATTATGAATTGTTCCAAGCCCTTTTATACGATTTTCCATATTTAAATTAAATTCAATTATGGCCTAAATGACCTCCAAATATTCCCAAACTAGCACCCCTAGCTAATTTGGGATGAGGAATTCTAAAATACAATTATATTTTAGTTTGGAGATCAATATTTTGGTTATTAATTAAAGTTCCAAATTTGATGACAGTACCAATTTGACCTAATAAAGTCCGATTGAGCCCAAACTCTTAGGGTTAGATCCTAGTGACCATATGAATTTAATGGAATCAAAACTATAGTGTGTTTAAGCATTTGGTTGAGATAGTAACAACCAAGGGCTGTTATAGACTCTCCCACTTAAGAACGATGTCGTCCTCGATATCATGCTGAGAAGGAAAAAGAAATGAGGAAGATTTTAAGAACATAACTTAGAAATTATGAGTACATAGATTTTCAAATAGACTTGGATATTTCCGCTGCATATTGGCCTCTTCTCCCAAGTTGATTCTTAAAGAGAGTGATTCCTCCACTAAACCTTCATCATGGGGATAGAGAATTTCTCAACTACTTTTGATCACGAGCTAATATTCTAATGGGTTCTTCAACATATGAAGGTTCGGTTGAAGGGATACCGCTGGAAGTTATACTTGATGCAATGGGTTACGAATACAGCTCCGCAATGATGAAACATAAAAAATGTTGTGTACGCAGATAAATCCACGGGAAGCTTTAACTAGTAAGTTGCAAAGCCTATCTTTACTGCCACTTCAAAAGGTTCGACATAGCAGGGACTAAGCTTCCTAGCCAAACCGAAATGGAAAACACCCTTCATTGGGCTGACCTTAAGATATGCAAAATCTCAAACATTAAAATCCTAGGGATGATGATGAGCATCATGATATTTACTTTGGTGATCTTGCGCAGCTTTAATTCATTGCTGAATTAATTGCACTTTTTTGCTTGTTTCATCCACCTGATCAGATCCATAAAGCTGAATGCTTTTTGTTTTAGACCACACAAGTGGAGCTACATATTTTGCCATATTAGGCTTCATATGGCGCCATGCCAATACTTGCTTGATAACTATTATTATAAAGCAAACTCTATGAGAGGAATATGATCTTCCCAAAAACTTCCAAAATCCAAAATACATATCTTTGGAGGTCTTCAAGAACCTAATTAATGCATTTGTCCATCTATTTGAAGATGGAAGGTGGTGCTCATGGCCAGGGTAGTTCCCAGGTCTTGATGTACCGCTTGCCAGAACTTAGATATGAATCTGCTATCATGATTGAAAACAATCAATTTCAGAATGCTGTGGAGTCTGATGATTTTTTAAATATTAGTCTTGATCAAATTCTCCATGGAATAAGTTTGATAAATTGGAATTAAATGTGCTAACTTTGTTAGGCGGTCAAGTATTACCCAGACTGAGTCAGTGCCAGACCTTGACTTGGGCAAACCCATAACAAAGTCCATGGAGATATCAAACCACTTTCATTCAGGGATTGCTAACAGAGGAAGAATTCATCCAGGCCTTTGGTATTTAGCTTTGACCAGATTGCAAGAATAACATTTCACCACAAATTTTGACATGCTTCTCTCATACTAATCCACCATAATGATTACTTCAAATCTTAGTACATTTTAGTACTTCTTTAATGAGCCTGATATATTGAATTTTGGCCTTCAATAAGAATCTCATGATGCATGGATTTGAAAATCTATAAGTGATTTTACTTATAGATTACATTTCCATACAGCCACAGATCATGGCAACATCCACCTTCAATTTTGGCTTTGAACATCAAATAATCTTCATCTTTAGTCTGTGAGATGGAGACATCTCCGTGGAATGCTGGTTCTATGGTGCTCTAACTTAATATCATACTTAGCATATCACCACACACATAAATAATATCTAGCTTACAGAATGCTTCTTCAATCAAAATCTTGGTGATCATGGCACTGAGAGTAGCATGATGGCTAAGGGCATCGGCAATGACGTTAGCTTTGCTGGAATAATAATGGATATTCAGATCATAATCATTAATCAGTTCTAACCATCTTCGTTGCTAGCAATTAAGTTCGCACTGCATGAAAATATATTTCAATCTTTGATGATTGATGAATGTTGAACACTGAATGCCGTAAATGTAGTGACACCAGATTTTTAGAGTGAACACCATGGCGGCAAGTTCAAGATCATGTACCAGTTAATTCTTCACATACGACTTCAGTTGATGAGAAGCATGTGCAATTACTTTCCTTTCTTTCATCAGCACACTTCCCAAACTTATACCAGATGCATCCGTGTAGACTTGATAGTCTAGGCCTTCCTTGGGTAAGACAAGCACAGGGGCAAAAGAGAGTACATCTCTTAGTGCTTGAAATGCATATTCACAATTGATACTCCAAATGAAAGGTATAACCTTCTAAGTCAGTTTTTTTAAAGGAGAGGCGGTATGGAAAAAGCCGTTAACAAACTTCCTGTAGTAGCCAGCTAAACCTAGAAAATTTTTAATGCCCGTCCTGGAGTTTGGCTGCGACAAATCTTGAACAGCACTGACTTTTTTTTGATCCACTATAATGCCTTATGCATCAATGAAGTGACCCATAAAAGCTACTTAGTGAATCCATAACTCACACTTGGAGTGCTTAGCATAGAGTTGATGGATGCACACTTCTTCTAGTACTGCCCTTAAGTGGCTCTAATGTTCCATTTTATTCTTCGAATAAATCAAAATATCATCAATAAAGACGATGACAAATTTATCTAAGAATTGCTTAAGTACATGCTGCATTAAATCCTAAAAATTGACAACGCATTTGTTAGACCAATTGACATTACTAGAAACTTAAAGTGTCCATAACGAGTCATGAACAGTGTATTTTCGATATCTTCATCCTTGACTCAAAGCTGATGATAACAAGATCGTAAATTAATCTAGGAGAATACTTTGGTTCCAGCTAGTTGATCAAAGAGGTCATCAATTCATGGTAATGGATATTTATTCTTAATTATTACCTTGTTTAGTTTGTGATAGTCGATACACATGCACATTGAACCATATTTCCTCTCAATGAAAAGTATTGGAACTCCCCAAGGAGATGAACTTGATCTAATGAGACCTTTCTCGAGTAATTCTTAAAGGTGTTTGTTCAACTCTTGCAACTCCTCGGGCACCATACGGTAGGAAACTTTGGATAAGGGTTGCATTCTTGGAATTAGTTTGATCGCAAATTTCACTTCTCTGACAAGTGTAATACCGGGTAGGTCTTCAGGAAAAACATTAGGAGATTCACATACAATACAATTCTCACTGTTAGGGATGTCTATTTTCTTCTCACCTAGTATCATCACTAGGTAGGCGTCTGTAAAGCCCCGTCTCATCGTGGGCGGCAGAACGGTGTGCCACTAGGGAAGCCTCCACTTCCCAAGCACTATCCTCAAAAACTACTGAATACTAATCCTTAAGATAGATAGTATCCTTATGTTAATTATTAGCTTGAGTACTCGTACACATTAGGATGGGAAGAATAATAAAACATTCCCAATGTATACTAGTACTTTATAAATGAGCATATCACTTCTTTTGATCATATCATAATACTAAGTATAAGTAGTGATAATAACGGAGTGTGAAAGCTATAACATTCATCTATATCATTCATCACAAAAGCTAAGTAAGACATTCATCTCATAAAAGAAAGAGAAATACATCCAGAGTTATTACAAACCATTACTTAATAAAAGATAGTAAATATCTCTCAACTCACAACAAGAATAACTAAAATTATAAGAAAAAATCAGAACTGGCTAATGCTCCACTAGCTCCTCTTAGATTTCTTGGGAAGCCTCCAAAGTTTACTCCTCAAACTGCTCCAAATCTGACAAATTGTTGGATCCCAAAGTGCTGGTTTCTCGAACAAAAGAAAAGAAAAGTACCTCATATTAGACAATAAGTCTAACACTTTAAATCTATAATATGCCTTTATACAATTTAAGGAAATTAACTTTAAATAAAATAAGAAACTATTGCAGAAAATTACTGAAATAACTGAAAGCGGAAAACTGTATATAACTAAAAGTAAAGTAACAACTATAACAAAATAATAAAGTGATGAAAGAAATAATCTATGAAAGATTGAAATTTAACAAAATATTGAAATGAAAACTGTGCTAAATGACATTATATATGCTTTTGATTACGCCACTAATTATGTTGTGATTATGTCTTTGGTGCCTCATGCATTATAACAACCCAAGTTGTTACCCATGTCGATCCTAACTATTAATCAAGCCAAGGAGTCAAATTCTAAGACCTAGTCCAAATCAGGAGTCAAACAAATCAAATCTTGATTTTTAGAAAATATAGAAACCCTGAAAATTTACTAATCTAAATTGACCTCAGATCAAAAATCGGACTTCGCCATTACGCTCATTATCCCAAAATTAGCTAGGGTTGATGTTTTCAAGTCAATCAGAAGTTGTCGAAATTTCTACAAATATTTTAATAATATTTAATACCCCAAAAATTGGAAAATTAAATACTCGTTAGAATTAGAATCCGACTTTATTGTTGCAATCATCACCCATAAATTAGCTAATGGTGAAATTTTGGAATTTTTCAGAAGTCGTCGAATTTTCTTGAATATTTTAATATATTTAAATTAATTAGAAAATAAGAAAAATAAATTGTTGTCGAAATCAAAATCCAATTTCGTCATTTCGTTCCTCACCCCCAAATTAGCTTGGGGTGAATTTTTGGGATTTTTCGGAGAACATTTTTAAAATATGATTTTTGAGATTAATTAAGTTAATTTATTAAACTCCATTTTTGTCTTCTTCCTCTCTTCATTGGCTGGCTGAGACCCACAACCATCCAATCCCAGTTGGGCCCCCTTTCTCTTCAGCCCCCCTACTGTGCTCAGCCTATCCTGCCACCTATCTCTTGCCAGCCCCTCCCCTATCCCATTCATTGGCAGTCCTCTCCCCCAATAAGAGAGCATTTGGCTCTCAGCTCTCCACCCCCTCATTTTGCCCAGCTATACTCATTCTTCTCTTCCCCTCTTCCCTTCCTTGCTGTACCTGCTACTAGAAGAAACCTCAGCCCCTTCCTCTTCTTGCTAGCAGTTAAAGAAGAAGAAGAAATGACCTCTCAAGCTCTCAAACCTCTCCTAGGAAATTTGCCATTGTCAAAGCCAAGGTACTTCCTTTCCCCCATTGAATGTATTCAATGGCTACTTCATTTCACTATTATACTTAGTTTGCATCCTTAGAAACCTGTATTTAAGGTATGGAGTTTATTAGAGCTCATTAAGGTTGTAATTTTAGGAAGATGAAATTGTCCTATTGTTCTTTATTTCTGCATACTGTTCCTTTAATCCCATTGTTTGCATTGATAACTTAATCTTTTGGTGCTTATTTAAATATCAATGGAAAGGTCTTGGAAAGAGCTTTCCAACGGTATATGGCACTGCATGTGAAGTGCTCTAACTTGAGAGTAATTTAACCCGAAAGTTGACCCATTGCTGTTTTCGCACAGGCGAAATCACTGTCTAGCGCTGCAGCGCACTGCAGTGCCCATGTTGCGAATTTGGGTCCGCTACTGCGTGCTGCTATGCAAAATCTGCTACTGCGCGCTGCAGTACAAAATCCGCTACAGCGCATTGCAGCGCAAAATTCGCTACAATGCGCCGTAGCGCCCAGAAATATTGAAATCACCATAACTTGGTCATTCAGACTCTAAATTCAGAAATTTAAAGTGCTAGATTGCTTAGAATTTCAGTGTCAACAATAATTAAAATTAATATTAGGTTTTGAACACTAGAACAATAAAAAATGATCAAAATACCCCTAACTATAATTAGATCATAACTTGACCAATTAAAGTCCAATTTGGTTATACTCCTAGTTAAAGTATTTAATGTGATATAGGGAAGCTATAGCCACTGAGTTTGCTGAATTTGGACACCAAATGGAAGAGTTAGCTTCTTGACCCCTCTTAATTTAGAAAATTACTAATTTACTCTTAGAAATTTAAATGGCTATAACTAGTTCATTAGACCTCAGAACTTAGTGTTCTTAGACTCTATGGAATCCTTGAACAGCAATCAACAGTAAACTGTATAAAATTTAAATTTTATTAAGTGTAATTTACTAAAATGCCCCTTAAGTCAAAAACCTTAGTTTGGACCTAAAGGACCCATTTCTAATCCAAATTTGGTGTACTTACTGTCTATCTTTATGTTAGATAGTAAGGAATCATTTGTCAGTGAGAAATTCAATTTGGAGCTTTAAATCAAAAAGTAGTTTTTTGGACCCTAAAGTAGGGGCAAAACGGTTATTCTGCCCAAAATTTAGGTTAAGGATCTTTAATTCCTAGATTATCTTCTAAGTCAATAAAATAAGTATTAAAACTGCATTATAATCCTCTAAGTGAGTAAAATCAGCTATTAGGTCAAATTTGTTAAAATCTCCAAAATTTCTCTAAGTCTTTTCCTTAGGAAACAACACCTCACAATAAGATTATTCCTAAAATTAGGGTTAGATCATATGATAGATTTCATTCATCGAATAACGGGCTTATTTAATAAATGAATCCTTGGTTTTATTAGTTTTTAGATTTTATAACTTATTTAGATTATTTTGTCTTTCAACATTTGATTTAGGATAGGAGATTCATCATATTAAGTCTGATTTGCTTAATAGGATTTGTCTCAATCATTAGTTCACATTTAGATTTAACTTAGATCTTATGTCTTATCCTTTTTGGATTATATGATTAAGTCCAATCTCGTGGTGTTTAATCCATAATCTATAGTTTAGTAGATTTTGATCAGTTCTTTAGTAGAACGTCTAAATCCATCTAATTGGGATGTTGTGATTCATTTCTTAACCTATAGTCGTACATGATTGAATTAGATTAGAACCTAATCAGTTCTAATTTTTTTTAAAACTTATAAGGTCGTGCTTCTAAGTTACACTCAATAATAGGAAATGGAGATCCTGAACTTGTGTAACTTGGTGTAGTTAGAATGATTAAATTAGAAAATAAATGATATTACCATGTTTAGTCCCTTGCTTACTTTTTGACTTTGTGCTATGCATTTCTTGAACTTTGTGCTTATTTTTTCTTGAACATGTCATATAAGAGAGACATTGTTGCATTAAACAAAAAAAGAAAACCTAAGATATTAGAAAAACATTTGCATTTGGGTTCAGTACATGGTGGATTATGGTGCACATTACTCCAATGGCAAGATCAGGATGCTTAACATTACTCATTGAGGAGTGTGTGTTAAGCTTGAAAGTTTCTCAGTCTTGTAGACGTGCTTGACTCCTCTACTATTTCTGAAATTATCCACAGAAACAAAAGTAGAATAACTAAGAGATATTTGCATAGTATTATCTACCTCTTCAGTCATACAATACTATATTGATATATTATGTTTGCCCTAGCCCATAAAGGCTATGGGAATATATTGTGCTGGATTGGCTAATTCTTTTTGATATGGCAGTTATACATTCTTTCTTTACAATTTGTTAGCTTACTATTTATTATGATGTTGATGCATGTTATTTTAGTCAGCTATAGATATATTGCTTTGCCTACTCACTTGTATAGATACATGTATAGGGTGCTAGACTTTACTGCTTAATATATATACTATTTTCAGATTAATGTTGCAAATTAGCATATATCAATGATCATTAGCATATTTAGGTTTATATTTTTCTTTTTAGTATTTTCACTTACTATATTACATATGTATGCCCTACTTTATTTAGTTTACTTGAGGTGTACTTTTGCCTCAAGTCTTGCTTAGTTATAAATATTACATTTATAACTTATCCTCATCCCCTTGTATGCTTACTTGCTCCTATGCTAGATAGATGTTTCATTTAGTTTAGAGTAAAATGGTGATATTAACAAATGCTTAATAAATTACTTGCCTAAAATGTACTTAGACATTTTGTCTAACAAGATTTTCTTTTATTGGCTGGGGCCCTGACATTATGAAACTGACAATGTCATATATTGAGCAGTTTGAGGACCCTGTGCCTGAGGAGGAACTTTACTTAGAGGAGGCACAACAACTTGGACCAGAAGATACTTAGTTCCCTTTTTATCATATAGTGAGGGTGAGAGTTATTTATTTTATTTCATAAACCATACTTAAAATGTTGTAATAACACAGGTACTGTGACTGTATTTACTTTCTGCATATTATTATTTTTTGTGCTATTTCATTTTATTTCATGTTTGATGTACGGTGAATGGATGTAATGTTTACTTCTTTTTCGCTTCCGCACTCTTTATGTATGTTAGACTTAGTGATTGAGTCTTTTATTTATTATGTGCACATCCTTCCCTTAGCAGTGGATTGTGGATCTTACCTAATCCAATGATAAGTGAGGGATTTGCCAGAGCGGCACACCGCTCCTTAGTCTAATGATTGTGGACTTAAGGAGTGGGGCACCACAGTTGGTATCAGAGAATTCCATAAGGTGTCAGATTGGAATTTGTATTCCACTCTACCTAATGGATGATTCTTCTACCAATTAGTTATTAACTAAATACAGGAGTTACATCCAAACACCATGATCAAGAGCTCAAAATAATAAGAGTATGGAAATGGAAATGCATACACAAGTAACATATCAGTAAACTAATGTGACTTAGAAAAATACTAGACGTACAAGGATGACGCTTAGGTGGCATCACCAACAATTTAAAGAGTGTCAGACCCCGAAGTTTGAATGCTGAATCAATTAATCCAACAAAGTATATTCAGGGGATACGATCACCCCATTGTAGCCAAAGAGTGGTTGAAGCGGGCAGACTTTGTGCTTAGAATTATTAACTGCCCATACAACATTAGGATTCCCATTGTATCCTGCCTCCTACATGACAGAGCCAAGGATTGGTGGAGCATCACCCTACGAGCACTCACCTATCGGCCTGAAGGATTGCAAAGGGAGGTCACCTATGCGGACTTCCGCCGTGCCTTTACCGCTAGATATATCTGATAGATCTTTTAGCTTTTATTTTTATGCTGACTTTTCCCAGGCTTTCACTGAAGAACACATAGGATATACTCTATATTTTCCCAATTACTGTCTTTCATTATCTGATGTTCTATCTACTGTTTTTGATGATGTAGTTTCATTCTTATTTTTGATTAATAAGAGAGGTGATAGAATGTTATGATCTCCTATTTCTGAAATGTGCATTGTTCTTAATTCAAATTTTAGTGAAATTTAATGAATTCTGGACAGAGCCCACTCCTGCTCCTTTCAGCTCCTCATTCAGTGAGGTAAGTGCCTTACTGGAGGCGGTCAAACTTATGGTGGAATCCCACCACAAACAAGCAAAATCCAGTCAAAGACAGGCTAAGTAGGTCACCGATACTCAGGCCAAGCAGGCCGAGAGATTGGAGCAGTTGCTAGTAGCTCAGATAAGCCAGAATTGTACCACAATCGAAGTTGCACCAACATTATAGTACTCCCATCAACATCACATTTAGTCCGCATATGGACTGCTGCACAGTTTCCTCTACTTGAGACCCCCCACCTTCAATGGGGGTCTTTCTGCAGTTGACATAGCCACCTGGATAAAAATGGTGGAGAAGAACCTGACAATCATAAAGTGCCCTGATTCAGAGGTGGTCCGTCACACTACCCACCTCCTACAAGATGAGGCTGAGTACTAGTGGGACACCATTCGTAGCACGTAGTTTTTCGGGGTACTGTTAGAGGACATCACATGGGACAAATTCATTGAGACCTTCCAATCTCGCTTCATCCCTCTATCTACCAAATAGCGCTTGGGAGACATGTTTTTGAAATTACAATAGGGTGACCGATCTATAGCTGCATACGAGGCAGAGTTTCATCACCTTGCCAGGTTTTTCACTAGCTTGGTTCCTACTGAGCCTAACCACTGCCACCATTTTTAAAGCGGCCTGCACCCTCCATCAGAAGCCAAGTAATCCCTTTTTGCATAACAGACTTTGCAGAGCTACTTGAAACTACCAAAGTAATAGAGAAGGACCAGGCCAGGGAAGGACCCAAGAGAATTATTGGGTCCACATCATTCCAGCAGATTCCCCCCAAATGAGCCAGGGTATACCAACTCAAGGCCGAAGTTCCTCATGCCGATTCGTTCAATGGGTGCACAAAGCCACACCTGTATGGTCAGTTGTTACCATGGGAGTCGTGTCTGCTTTACTTGCGGATGGCCAGGCCACGGATTCTACCACTGTACGACTATAGAAACAATTAATGGAGATCGAATCGACCGTTCTAAGAGCCACCAAGCCTTTGACTTGTTTCAGAAGTCTGCGATATCTCGTCCAGCACCACCCTCTACTCTAGTTGTGAGGTGTGAGATAGCTAATGTCCCTCACCCAAATGCACCTCGACCACCTCCACGGCAGGCATATAACAACAGGCCTGCCGACCCTGCACGTGTATGCACTGTCACACCAGTTGAGGCTACTAAAGATAATCACATGGTATCAGGTACACGCTCTCGAACCTCTTTTGTCTCTATAATTATTACTTGCTTTATCTAGTTAGTAATTAATTACCTCTGTAATTAGGTTCAATTTGCATAAATAACAAACCCTGTAACATTTTATTTGACACTAGAGCTAGTCATTCCTTTATGTCTGATGGCTGGGCAAAATCACTTAACCTACCCTTGTATCGCTTGGCCAATCCTCTTAATGTTGGGTTACCTTCTGGAACCCAATTGCTAGCTCGCTAGTTCTGCAAGTTACAAATTCCAATCGAGAATGAGAAGTATGAAGCCAAGTTAGTAGTTATTCCAATAGACAACTTTGATGTAATATTGGGCATGAATTGGCTAAGCCAGCATAATGCCACTATCAACTGTACAAAGAAGAAGATTACCTTAGGAAGTGGTAGTAAGGCCAGATCCTTTATTGGTAACCTTAGCACTCGAGCCTCACTAATCAATGCTATAAAAGCAAAGAGATTGGTTCAAAAAGGTTGTGATGCCTTTCTAGTAACAATACTAGGATAAAAGAAAGAATGTGTTTCCTTATCCGAGAACCCCGTCGTCTGCAAATTCGCCGACATTTTCCCAAAAGACTTACCCAGTCTTCCTCCTATACGGGAAGTGGAATTTGCAATTGACACCATTTTAGGAATGCAGCCCATCTCTAAAGCTTTTTACCGTATGGCACCCAAGGAATTACAAGAGTTGAACAAATAGTTATAAGAACTGCTAGAGAAAGGTCTCATTAGGCCAAGCTCGTCGCCTTGGGGAGCACCAGTACAATTTGAAAAGAAGAAAGATGTTTCTATGTGTATGTATATTGACTACCGTGAACTGAATAAAGTCACGATCAAAAACAAGTATTCATTGCTGCACATAGATGACTTATTTGATCAGTTGGTAGGAGGCCAAGGTATTTTCTAAAATTGATCTACGATCTAGCATCAACTGCAAGTCAAGGACTCAGATGTCGAGAAGATAGCCTTTAGAACTCATTATGGACACTACGAGTTTTTAGTGATGTCATTTGGGTTGACAAATGCACCTTCAATATTTATAGACCTAATGCAGCGCATCCTTAAACCATATCTTGATAAATCCGTAATCACTTTCATTGACGACATCTTAATCTACTCAAAGAACTAGAAAGAGCTTGAAGAGCACTTAGGAATAGTACTAGAAAAATTGTATAACCATAGACTTTATGCTAAATATTCCAATTATGAGTTTTGGCTCGATTCAGTAGCTTTTCTATGGCATGTGGTAGATGCCCTGGGTATTAGAGTCGATTAGAACAAAGTCAGCGCTATCCAGGAATGGGTTCAGCCCAAGTCAATAACTGACATCAGAAGCTTCTTAGGCTTAGTTGGTTACTACAGGAGATTTGTAAAGGGCTTCTCCCAGATAGCCTCACCACTCACCAAGCTCACTTAGAAGGCCGTACCATTTGAATGGTCGCCATCTTGTGAGGCAGCTTTCTAGGCATTAAAAGATGAACTTTATCTGCACCAGTTCTAGTTCTTCCTAAAGAAGGGGTGAACTATCAAGTCTATACTAACGCCTCAAGCATAGGCTTAGGTGTCATATTAATGCAAGAAGGAAGAGTCATCATGTATGCTTCTCATCAGTTGAAGCCCCATGAAAGGAACTATGCAGTTCATGATCTTGAGTTAGCCGCTGTAGTGTTTGCCCTAAAATTTGGCATCACTATCTCTATGGGATTCAGTGCTCAATCTTTATAGATCCCCAGAGTTTGAAATACATATTCACTCATTGAGAGCTAAACTGCAGACAGAGAAGGTAGCTAGAATTAATTAGTGACTACGACCTTGATATCCAGTATCACCCTAGAAAGGCGAATGTTGTAGCTGACGCTCTGAGCCATCAAGCCACTCTCAATGCTCTTATCTCCAAGAGTCCTTTGGAAGAAGAATTCCATAAACTGGACATCCTATCAGTACATAGTGACCAAGTGAATTCAATGCTCTCAATGATTAATATAAAGCCCACGTTCCATAGAGATGTATCCATTACTCAAACTAAAGATAATGAGTACCTAAACTTCAAACAAGCCATCGAAAGTGGTCGTCGTACCAATATTTAATTACATAAAGGTGCCATATATCAAGGAGATCGCTTATGGATCCCTAAGTCCATGCATCATGAGGTGCTAGCTGAAGGTCATAATTTCGGATACCAAGTTCATTCGGGGAGTTCAAAAATGTACCAAGACCTAAAAAAATCTTTCTAGTGGCCAAGGATAAAGAAAAGTATAGCTGAGTTCATCGCATAGTTCCATGCTTGCAATTTAGTCAAGGTAGAGCATCAGAGACCTGGTGGTCTGCTTCACCCACTTGAAATTACTGAATGGAAATGGCTAGATATATCGATAGATTTTGTTATGGGATTGCCTCACGCAAGATCTAGAGTCGACGCTATTTGAGTAATAGTTGACCGATTGACTAAGGCTGTTCATTTCATTCCAGTTTGGTAGACAGATTCAGTTGAGAAACTTGTGAAACTCTACATTAATAGATAATCATGCTCCACGGGATTCCCAAAAAAATTGTATCAAACTGAGACAGTCGATTTACCTCCAAGTTCTGGCAAGTCATGCATCAGGATCTAGGCATAACTCTAGCCATGAGTACATCCTTTCATCCGCAGATAGATGGTCAAATGGAGCGAGTAAATCAGGTTCTCGAAGATCTACTCAGATTATGCATACTTGACTTTGATGGATCTTGGGAAGATCACCTCCCACTAGTGGAGTTCACCTACATTAAAAGATTTCAAGCTAGCATCAAGATGTCTCCATATGAAGCCTTGTATGGCAGGAAGTGTAGTACTCCGTTGGCATGGTCAGAAACAGGCAGTGTTCAGCTGTATGGATTTGAATCAGTATAAGAGATAAACAAGAAAGTCCAGTTGATTTAATAGCGAATTCGTGTAGCCCAGAACCGCCAGAGTAAATACTACGACCTTCATTATCATCCTCTGGAGTTTAATATTGGAGACTTCGCATACCTAAAAGTCAGTCCAATGAAAGGAGTCTCTAGATATGACATAGCTGGGAAACTTAGTCCCCGCTATGTTGGTCCTTTTGAAGTAGCAGCCAAAATAGGTTCTTCTGCCTACAAACTCAATCTTCCAGATGACTTCACATCAGTCCATAATATGCCGAGGAGCCTATTCAAATTCTGGCCCGTAATCGCAAGCAACTTATGAGTCGTGCTATAAATATGATCAAAGTCTAGTGGAAGAATCATTCTTACAATGAAGCCACCTGGGAGAAAGAATCTAATATGCGAGTCAAATACCCAGGACTCTTCGAGAATCTAGGTATTCTTTCTTAGCATTCCAAGCTTATAAATTCCAGTCATATTTCATTTTTGCCTTCTTATTTTCCACTTGAGTGATGTCGAGGACGATATTATTTTTAAGTGGGGGAGTATGTAACAACCCAAGTTGTTATCCTTATTAATTAGGACTAATCTAAGTCCTAATCTTGATCCTAACTATTAATCAAGTCCTTAAGAGTCAAATTCTAAGACCTAGTCCAAATCAAGGGTCAATGAGATCGAATCTTGATTTCTAGAAAATACAGAAATCCTAAAAATTGACTTATCTACTTTGACCTCAGATTAAAAATTGGACTTCGCCATTACGCTCATTGCCCCCAAATTAGCTAGGGGTGATATTTTTAAGTCAATCAGAAGTCGTCGAAATTTTGACGAATATTTTAATAATATTTAATACCCCAAAAATTAGAAAATTAAATACTCATCAGAATTAAAATCTGACTTCGCCGTTGTGATCCCCACCCTCAAATTAACCAAGAGTGAAATTTTGGGATTTTTCAGAAGTCGTCGAGTTTTCTTGAATAATTTAATATATTTAAATTAATTAGAAAATAAGAAAAATAAATCGTTGTCGAAATCAAAATTCGATTTCGTCATTTCATTCCTCACCCCCAAATTAGCTTGGGGTGAATTTTTGGGATTTTTCGGAGAACATTTTTAAAATATGATTTTTGAGATTAATTAAGTTAATTTATTAAACTCCATTTTTGTCTTCTTCCTCTCTTCATTGGCTGGCTGGGACCCACAACCATCCAATCCTAGCTGAGCCCCCTTTCTCTTCAGCCCCCCTGCTATGCTCAACCTATCCTGCCCTTTATCTCCTGCCAGCTCCTCCCCTATCCCATCCATTAGCAGTCCTCTCCCTCATTAAGAGAGCCTTTGGCTCTCAGCTCACCACCCCATCATTTTACCTAGCTGAAGTCATTCCTCTCTTCCCCTCTTCCCTTCCTTGCTGTATTTGCTACTGGAAAAAACCTCAGCCCCTTCCCCTTCTTGCTAGCAGTTGAAGAAGAAGAAGAAAGGACCTCTCAAACTCTCAATCCTCTCCTAGGAAATCTGCCATTGTCAAAGCCAAGGTACTTCCTTTCCCCCATTAAATGTATTCAATGGCTACTTCATTTTACTCATATACTTAGTTTGCATCCTTAAGAACCTGTATATAAGGTATGGAGTTCATTAGAGCTCATTAAGGTTGTGATTTTAGGAAGATGAAGTTGTCATATTTTTTTTTATTTCTGCATACTTGTTCTTTTAACCCCACTATTTGCATTATAACTTAATCTTTTAGTGCTTATTTGGGTATCAATGGAAAGGTCTCGGAAAGAGCTTTCCAACAGTATATGGCACCACACGTGAAGTACTCTACGTTGATAGTAATTGAGCCCGAAAGTTGACCCATCACTGTTTTCGCATAGGGGAAATAACCGTTTGGCGCTCCAGCGCGTTGCAGTGCCCAAGTTGCAAATTTGGGTCCGCTACAGCGCGCTCTAGCGCAAAATCCACTACAGCGCGTTATAGCGCAAAATCCACTACTGCACGCCGCAGCGCAAAATCCGCTCCAGCGCGCTGCAGCACAAAATCTACTACAATGCGCCGTAGCGCCCAGAAATATTGAAATGACCATAACTTGGTCATTTGGACTCTAAATTCAGAGATTTAAAGTCTTAGACTGCTTAGATTTTAGTGCCAACAATAATCTAAATTAATATTAAGTTTTGAACCATAGAATAATTAGAAATAACCAAAATATCCCTAACCATAATTAGATCATAACTTCACCAATTGAAGTCCAATTTGGGTCTACTCCTAGTTAAAGTACTTAGTGTGATATAGGGTAGCTATAGCTACTGAATTTGTTGAATTTGGACACAAAATGGAAGAGTTAGCTTTTTGACCCCTCTTAACTTGGAAAATTACTAGTTTACCCTTAGAAATTCAAATGGCTATAACTAATTCATTATACCTCAGAATTTAGTATTCTTAGACTCTATGGAGTCCTTGAATAGCATGCAACAATAAACAGTATAAAAATTTAGATTTTATTAAGTGCAATTTACTAAATTGCCCCTTAAGTCAAAAACTTTAGTTTGGATTTATAGGACCAATTTCTTATCCAAATTTGGTGTACTTATTGTCTAGCTTCATGTTAGATAGTAAGGAATCATTTGGTAGTGTGAAATCCCACTTTGGAGCTTTAAATCAAAAAGTAGTTTTTTGGACCCTTAAGTAGGGGCAAAATGGTCATTTTGCCCAAAATTTAGGTTAATGATCTTTAACTCCTAGATTATCTTCTAAGCTAATAAAACAAGTATTAAAATTGTATTAGAATCCTCTAAGTGATTAAAATCAGCTATTAGGTCAAATTTGTTAAAATTCTCAAAATTTCTCTAAGTCTTTTCCTTAGGAAACTCAACACCTCACAATAAAATTATTCCTAAAATTAAGGCTAGATCATAGGATAGATTTCATTCATTGAATAATGGGGTTATTCAATGAATGAATCCTTAGTTTTATTAGTTTTTAGATTTTACAACTTATTTAGATTATTTTGTCTTTCAACATTTGATTTAGGATAGGAGATTCATCCTATTAAGTCTAATTTGCTTAATAGGATTTGTCTGAATCATTAGTTCACATTTAGATTTAACCTAGATCTTATGTCTTATTCTTTTTGGATTATGTGATTAAGTCCAATCTCATGGTGTTTAATCAATAATCTATAGTTTAGTAGATCTTGATCAGATCTTAAGTAGAATGTTTAAATCCATCTAATTAGGATGTTGTGAGTCATTTCTTAACCCATAGTCATACATGATTAAATTAGATTAGAACCTAATTAGTTCTAATCCTTTTAAAACTTGTAAGGTTGTGCTTCTAAGTTACACTTAATAGTAGGAATTGGAGATCCTGAACTTGTGTAACTTGGTGTAGTTAGAATGATTAAATTATAAAATAAATGATATTACCATGTTCAGTAGAGTCCCTTACTTACTACTTGATTTTGTGCTACTCATTTCTTGAACTTCATGCCAATTTTTCCTTGAATATGTCATATAAGAAAAATATTGTTGCATAAAAAAAAATGAAAACTTAGAATATTAGGAAAACATTTGTATCTGGGTTCAGTACATGGTGGATTATGGTACACACTACTCCAATGGACAGGGGTAAGGAGAGATCTGGATGCTTAACACTACTCATTGAGGAGTGTATGTTAAGCTTGGAACCTGCTCAGTCTTGCAGATGTGCTTGACGTCTCAGCTATTTCTGAAATCATCCACAAAAACAAAAGTAAAATAATTAAGAAATACTTGTATAGTATTATCTACCTCTTCAGTCATATAATACAATATTGATATATTATGTCTGCCCTAGCCCATACAGGCTATGGGAATGTATTGGGCTGGATTGACCAATTCTTTCTGATATGACAGTTATACATTCTTTCTTTACAGTTTTTCAGCTTACTATTTATTATGATGTTGATGCATGTTATTTCAGTTAGCTGTCGATACATTGCTTTACCTGCTCACTTGTATACATACATGAATAGGGTGCTAGACTTTACTGCTTATTATATGTACCATTTTCAGATTAATATTTTAAATTAGCATATATCAATAATCATCATCATGTTTAGGTTTAGATTTTTCTTTTCAGTATTTTTACTTATTATATTACGTATGTATGCCATACTTTATTTAGTTTACTTGAGGTGTGCTTTTGCCTCAATTCTTACTTAGTCATAAATATTACATTTAGAACTTATCATCATCCCCTTGTATGCTTACTTGCTCCCATGCTAGATAGATGTTTCATTTGGTTTAGAGTAAAATAGTGATATTAACAAATGCTTAATAAATTACTTGCATAAAATGTACTTAGATGTTTTGTCTAACAAGATTTTTCTGTGTTGTCTGGGGCCCTAGCATTGTGAAACCCACAATATTAGATATTGAGCAATTTGAGGATCCTCTGCCTGAGGAGGAACCTTACTTAGAGGAGGCGCAGTAGCTTGGACCAGAAGATACTTAGTTCCCTTTTTATCCTACAGTGAGGATGAGAGTTATTTATTTTATTTCATATACTTTACTTAAAATGTTATAATAATATAGGTACTGTGACTGTGTTTACTTTCTGCACATTATTATTTTTCGTGCTATTTTATTTTATTTCATATCTGATGTATGGTAAATGGATGTAATGTTTAATTTTTTTTCGCTTCCACACTCTGTATGTATATTAGACTCAGTGACTGATTCTTTTATTTATTATGTGCACATCCTTCCCTTAGCAGTGGATTATGGATCTTACCTAATCCAATAATAAGTGAGGGATTTGCCAGAGTCGCACACCGCTCCTTAGTCTAATGATTGTGGACTTAAGGAGTGGGGCACCACATGCACGCCAAAGAATTCTAATATCCATGATGCCTACTGCATCCTATAGGTCCTACTCAGATTGATGCATGTTCTATCCCATAGTTCATAATGCATTTTGATGCTTATGCTTATGTAATTCATGCCAAATGCTTTCAAATCAATATGATTCTTAAATTATTAAAAATCAATAAATAAACCAAAGTAAGATAGAAAATAGTACATTCTTATTGTCATACAAGCACATTTTATCAAGGCTACTATAATATAAAATTTGATCATGTATTACCTTATAGTAGATTTGCTCAATTTAATTAAAATATTATAACTTTCTAAGTTATCACATGATGGGAGTGCATATACGTATTTAGTATGTTCTCAAGAAAGATAACTTTAAATACTTAGTTTATTTAGCTGCACTTATAAATGCGTACAAAGATAAGAGGACAAAACCTTTTTACAGTTTATTATCTCAAACTAAGTTTTTTATTACCCCAATTAATACATGACTTAGTGTATATCCTAAAAAGGGTGGCTTAGAATACTTAGTTTGTTTAACTGTACTTATAAATGTGTACAAAGATAAGGGGATGAAACCCTTTTACAATTTATTCTATCAAACTAAGATGTTCAATTCCCTAATTAACACATACTTGGAATTGGGGTATTTAACCCTGAAATGAACTACACTTATCGATGCGTATAAAGATAAGGGGACGAAACCCATTTAAAATCTTATTCGGAAAAAAATAGTCAATTTTATACTTCACTGAATTAAATCGGTTATATGGATATGTACTACAATTTTCACATTATAAATACTAAGGTTATCATTTTTATACAAACTATTTTAAAATCTATGGAAATTAAAACTGATAAATCCATCTCTATTGTAAGTACTAAGCAATGGGGTTCCAAGTTAATGATATTGAAGTCACTCAATATAATAGTACTACCACATTTAGATAGTCTCAACTAATATTTTCCAGGTTTTCTTACCGTAAGGATATAAGGTCAATTATCTAATATTTAAATGATTCATCTAAAGGCCTACCTCAAAATAAGATAATTTAGGTATTTCCTACCTCAAAGGTAACCCTATTAGAGGTATAATATTTACTTAAGCTTTAAATTATATTTGTACTTTGAATATCTAAAGCTGCTAATCACCGCATTTAAATCATAAGCTAAATTCTAAGGAATCAAGATGATGATATCATATGTAGGTTTAAGAGTTCAATCATAAAATTCAGATGCAAAAGTCAAGTATGCAAATATTTCATATTCGAATTCATCCAAAACTCTGATTATGAGGCCAAAACATATAATTTATAGAGGATTTGATAATCCGATGTATTTTATCGATTTAATAAGAGTCAATTCATGCGGTCTCTTTCTTTAAAAGAAAATAAAAGGAAGTTAAGCTTAAAATTAAGATAAAAAAATCACATTATCATTTATGAGACTTAATAAACCTATATCACATGATAACTTAATAATTCTAATTAAAAATAAATGCTAACCTCCCTAATTATGATCTAAAGCAACTAGTACTTAATTAGCAATTTACCAAAAATTCAAACTTTAAATCGGATTGAACAAATTAAGTTATAAAAATCATAATAATTAATTACATTGTTCCAAACCTAACGTCCCAAATTTCAAGCAATAAAATGAATCTATTTAACATAGTTATCTTAGGTTCTAAGAAACAATAATACGTTGATTCAATCAAAACAAAATAGCTACAAGTGCAACTTTTCCTTACGAGCATATGTTTAAAATTCTAAACATTATAAGCATGAATTTCATATTTTAAAAAAATCACTTCTATATTTACACAATGCATGATATCATTATAATAAGTTTTTAATTTGGTATATTTTTGCATAACTAGGGTTATGGAGTCATCAAAATACAAAAAATAAGAAGTTTGAGCAAAATTGAGCAGTTCTGCGCACTACGGCGCGCGGTAGCACTTGCCTAGTTGAGAGCCAGGCGCTACAGCCCACTGTGGCATGTCCCTGCACTGCGGCGTGCTGCAATAATTTCAAACACTACAATGTGTTTATGCACTGCGATGCGCCGTAGGGCCATCATGGCCTAGAGCCAGGCGCTATGATGCCAAACATCCCAAGGTGCGTGCACTGCAGAGCGCTGTAGCGCTTGTTTAGCCGAGAGTCAGGCGTTATCGTGCGCTGTAGCACTAGATTTTCTGAGGCGCGGGCACTGTTACGCGCTGTAGCACTTCTGGGCCGAGAGACATGTGCTATGGCATGTTGTAGCTCTCGACGATTATTTTGCCTAGACGAAAAATGGGATGTCTTTCCTATGTACTCAAATTCTCTTGATTCAGGACACCTCAAGTGCAGTGTCATATACTAATGGAAATGTCTTTCCTTTGGTACCAAAATCGACACAAAAATACCATTCTAACATTGCAAACAATGATGCACTAACTGCATATGCAAGTTTATTACTACACAGCACAATTCATCTTCTCTTTAAAATAGATTCTGATCGAGCTCTATTGAGCTCTATCACTCAAATGTATGTTTGACAGACTGTAGAATACATGTCTATGCTTGCATGCAAGTGTATGTGGTTTAAAGTAATAATTTGGAAGGTAAGTTCCGAGATTTATCGTACTCAGAGAACGATGTGTTTTATTACTAAGGTATATCTATATTCAATAATGTTTAAACGGTAAGATTTCAATTTTGATTTGGTTTCGTTAACAAAGCAATAAATCAGATTTAAGAAATTGTTTGATTTAGAAAGGAGAGTTGGGTTTCCTCCATGTGAATTGATAGGGACTCATGCTGAATTACTTCTCAAGCACTTCTCATTCTTTCATGGTCATGCCAAATAATCAAGTGCACTTTGCATTCCTTATTGTTTCTAATTCCTACAAGCTCAAATACTGTGTATGAAATGAACGCACTAGGGTTCTTGGTTCAGCACACAGATTCTCATGAGATCGCAATTAGGGAATCTCAGTTTTCCTATATCTAGGTTGCCAAAATAATAATTTTAGTTAGGCGATCTCACAAGCATTGACTCCACTAACGAGCATCACGCGCTTCATGCGCAGTTCAGATAAGGAAGTGATTTATTGGGCTCCATGGGCTATGTCACATCATCCATGAGCTCTCAGTGAATCCTCTTCCTCCATTCATGCATGCTGAGCAATGGAGCTCCATTAGTGGGTCTTAGCTCACACGCTTCAACTTCTTAATTGAGCTTAGAGCATGGTGCAATTAGGCTCAAGAACTTCTTACATAGTTCTAAGCACCAACACACGCATGTTCAGCTCTTAACTAAGTAATGAGCTGTGGAGCACATGACATTAATTTGGATGTTCATATTTATAGTTATATTTTATTAACATATTTTTCCTTTAGTCCACAGCATTATTTTTCTTGAGTGATTTCATTAAGTCATTCAAACACATATTTTTATTTCAATGCTTGAGGAAGTTCTCCAACATTCATTAAGTCCCTTAAATTCCACAATGGATTCAGCCCAACCCTCCCCAAGGAGGCTTAGCCTTCCATTATAGCTGAGACAAGAAGAAAACATACAAGGATGAAGATCCTTTCATGATCCACCAAAAAGAAATCAAAAGCAAGAATTAGAGTGTACTAGGAACAACCCTCAATGCGGTTCTCTGGATCTCTCCTCTTCTTTCTCTCTTCCTTTCCCTTAGCTTCCTAGTGCAGTTATGACTTCTTTCTCCTCTAACAATTGTCTCTTCAACCTCCCTTGGAGAGGTCTCCTTCTTATTTTATGCAGCTTCTAAAAAAGCTAGAATTTTTAAGTGAAAATTGGGAACCCTTCTCTTATAAAAAGAAGCTGCATTTATAGAGGAGTCAATATCCTCTCTTGCATTTAAATTTTGCCTCTTTCCCTCCATATTTCTACTGTCATGAGTGTTCACCCCACTAGAGGCATGAAATAACATCTCCTTTTCCATTTTTAAATCTCATAATCATTTCAAAACTTTTCTCTTTCTCTTAAAAATTATTCTGCTACAGAATATTTGGCAGTTGGGAGACAAGTAGCAGGTTGGGGGTCTTGCCTTAGCTGCAATTAATACCTTGAGAAGACAGAAATTTGGCGTCGGCTGTAGCGCGATGCAGTGCGCCATCGTAACTCCATCAGCGGTAGCACGCTGTAGTGTTTCTGTCTTTCAAACTCGATTCACGGTAGTGGGCTGTAGGGTGCTGTGGCGCATTGTAGCGGTTAATGTCCGAAAATTTCTCCGCTGGAGTGCGCTGTAGCTGTTTAAATTCGAGAACTTACCCGTTGCAGTGCGCTGTAGCAGTTCATGTTCAAAAACTTACCCACTTTAGCACGTAGTAGCAGTTCTAGTTCAAAAGCTTACTTGCCACAGCGCGTTGTAGCAGTTTAAGTTTGAGAACTTACCCATCGCGGCGCACTGTAGTAGTTCAAGTTCAAAAACCTACACACTGTAGCGGTTCAAGTTCTAAAACTTACCTGCTATAGCATGCTGTAGCGGCTCTAGTTTGAAAACTTACCCACCACAGTGCGCTGTAGCGATTTAAGTTCGAAAACCTACCCATCGTAGTGATGTAAGTTCGTCTCTTCTTCCGCGGTAGCGCGCTATGGTGCGCTGTGGCACGCAGTAGCGAAATCACTCCAGATTTTAGAAATCCCCTTAGGTTAGTGCTTTCTACTTGCCAGTAGCCAGAGAGCGCTATAGCGCACTGCAACAGTTTTCTCCCAAAAATTGCAGAAATACTCCATATTCTCCCAAAAATTGCAGAAATACTTCATATTCTCCCAGAAATTGCTAAGCTCACATTTTACCTGAAAATAAGCATAGTTTGATCAAGGTGGGTTATTTCTAATAAGGACTTGTATGAGATTTTTCCTTTATTTATGATATAATGTAATGACCCACTTAAGTAGTAATAAGTTAAACTCTTAAACATCAAGGCGCTTTTTCAGATAACGGTGGAGTTCCTGATAAGAACTCCAAAGTTAAGCATGCTCAGGTGGGAGCACTCCCAGGATGGGTGACCTGCTGGGAAGTTATCTTCTGAGGGCAAAACCGTGAGGCCTTTCAGGTTAAAGTGGACAATACCTTGGTGTTTAAGAGTTTGGGCTATTACAAATGGTAACAGAGCAAACCATAGGGTGTCAGATAGGAGCTAAGTTCCATACAGGGCAAAGTACTACTTCATGTGAGCAGCCTCTTGAACACATGATGATTAAGGTGCTACATAGTTGTGGGTACCTCTTGTGCCTGTAAAGTCACCTCTAGTCCTATCTACCCAATGGATGGTTCTTGGATCTGTGTGTGGATACTGACGAGGACGTCAGTTACATAAGTTGGGGAGATTGTGATGACCCACTTAAGTAGCAATAAGTGAAACTCTTAAACATCGAGGCGTCTTTTCAGATAACGGTGGAGTTCCTGATAAGAACTCTAAAGTTAAGCGTGCTCAGGTGGGAGAACTCCTAGGATGGGTGACTTATTGGGAAGTTATATTCTGAGGGCAAAACCGTGAGACCTTTCTGGCCAAAGCGGATAATACCTTGGTGCTTAAGTGTTTGGGCTATTACAAATTGTGATGACCGACTTAAGTAGTAATAAGTGAAACTCTTAAATATCGAGGCGCCTTTTCAGATAACGGTGGAGTTCCTGATAAGAACTCCAAAGTTAAGCGTGCTCAGGTGGGAGCACTCTCAGGATAGGTGACCTGCTGGGAAGTTATCTTCTAAGGGTAAAACTGTGAGGCCTTTCTGGCCAAAGCCGACAATACCTTGGTGCTTAAGAGTTTGGGCCATTACAAATGGTATCAGAGCAAACCATAGGATGTTAGATAGGAGCTAAGTGCCATGCAGGACAAAGTACCACTTCATGTGAGTAGCCTCTTGAACCCATGATGGTTAAGGTGCTACATGGTTGTGGGTACCTCTTGTGCTTGTAGGGGTCACCTCTAGTTCTATCTATCCAATTGATGGTTATTGGATCTGTGTGTGGATACTGACGAGGACGTCAGTTACTTAAGTTGGGGAGATTGTGATGACCCACTTAAGTAGTAATAAGTGACACTCTTAAATATCGAGGCGCCTTTTCAGATAACGGTGGAGTTCCTGATAAAGACTCCAAAGTTAAGTGTGCTCAGGTAGGAGCACTCTCAGGATGGGTGACCTGCTAGGAAGTTATCTTCTGAGGGCAAAACCGTGAGACATTTTTGGCCAAAGCGGATAATACCTTGGTGCATAAGAGTTTGGGTACCTCTTATGGTGCTACATAGTTGTGGGCACCTCTTGCGCCTATAGGGGTCAGCTCTAGTCCTATCTGCCCATTGAATGGTTCTTGGATCTATGTGTGGATACTGATGAGGACGTCAGGTACTTAAGTTGGGGAGATTGTGAAGACCCACTTAAGTAGTAATAAGTGAAACTCTTAAATATCGAGGCGCCTTTTCAGATAACGGTGGAGTTCCTGATAAGAACTCCAAAGTTAAGCGTGCTCAGGTGGGAGCACTCTCAGGATAGGTGACCTGCTGGGAAGTTATCTTCTAAGGGTAAAACTGTGAGGCCTTTCTGGCCAAAGCGGACAATACCTTGGTGCTTAAGAGTTTGGGCCATTACAAATGGTATCAGAGCAAACCATAGGATGTTAGATAGGAGTTAAGTACCATGCAGGGAAAAGTACCACTTCATGTGAGTAGCCTCTTGAACCCATGATGGTTAAGGTGCTACATGGTTGTGGGTACCTCTTGTGCTTGTAGGGGTCACCTCTAGTTCTATCCACCCAATTGATGGTTATTGGATCTGTGTGTGGATACTGACGAGGACGTCAGTTACTTAAGTTGGGGAGATTGTGATGACCCACTTAAGTAGTAATAAGTGACACTCTTAAATATCGAGGCGCCTTTTCAGATAACGGTGGAGTTCCTGATAAAGACTCCAAAGTTAAGTGTGCTCAGGTAGGAGCACTCTCAGGATGGGTGACCTGCTAGGAAGTTATCTTCTGAGGGCAAAACTGTGAGACATTTTTGGCCAAAGCGGATAATACCTTGGTGCATAAGAGTTTGGGTACCTCTTATGGTGCTACATAGTTGTGGGCACCTCTTGCACTTATAGGGGTCAGCTCTAGTCCTATCTGCCCATTGAATGGTTCTTGGATCTATGTGTGGATACTGATGAGGACGTCAGGTACTTAAGTTGGGGAGATTGTGAAGACCCACTTAAGTAGTAATAAGTGAAACTCTTAAACATCGAGGTACCTTTTCAGATAACGGTGGGGTTCCTGTTAAGAACTTCAAAGTTAAGTGTGCTCAGGTGGGAGCACTTCCAGGATGGGTGACTTGCTTGGAAGTTATCTTTTATGGGCAAAATTGTGAGGCCATTCAGGTCAAAGCGGATAATATTTTGGTGCTCAAGAGTTTGGGCTGTTATATATAAATTATGGATTCATCAAGGTTCATGAAGAAAAATATTAAGCATACACATGAAATGAAGTAGCCATTGGATCGAACCAAAAGGGGAATGGGAAGGTACATATAAAGGTACAAGAAGGGTACCTTAGCTTACAAATGGAGAATCTAACTAATCTTTTGTAGGAGCTTGAGAGGAAGGAGCTTCTTCTTCAGCTTGGGATAGGGCTTGGGAAGGAAAGAGCTTCTTCTTTAGCTTGGGATGGAGCTTGGGAGGAGGGATCTTAAGTTGATAGTATATTGAGAGGGGAGCTGAGGACAAAAGAGCAAGATAAGGAAAGGAGGAGGCATGGTATGGGGGTTCTAGTTTTAAGGGAGATGGAGGCATGGCTTCAACATGAGATCTCCCATCAGTAGCATGGAGGAGAAGGAGATGGAACTCCTTACGTATAGAGACAGAGGCTGGCATATGTAGGTAAGGAGGAAAGGGGCGCCTACAGGAGGAGTGGGTCCCAGCTCAGGAAAAATGGAAAAATAAAGGAATTTAAAATTTTAATTAATCATTTTCTAATTTTAATTGACACATTTTCAAAATTAAAATTGAACTGATAAACGAGCTCTAAAAAATTCCAAAAATTCACTCCTAGCTAATTTGGGGTGAGGAACTCAATGGTGAAGTTGAATTTTAATTTGAAGATCAATTTAATTATCCAAATTTTCATGGTATTTAAATACATTAAAATATTTGAGAAAATCTAACGATTTCTAAATACTTTCAAAACATCACCACTAGCTAATTTGGGAGTGACAAGCACAATTGCCAAGTCATATTTTGATTTTGAGGACAAATTAAATATCTTAATATTTTAATTAACTAAATATATTAAATTTTTTATAATATTCTAATGAGCTCCGAATCACTCCAAATTTGCAAGGTTTGGTCCTAAGGATCAGATGAACCCAATGGAATTATAATTAGGATGCAGTTATGTAGTACCATATCCCATCACCATGTGTAAAGGAGTTAGCAGTTGGTGGTGGAATGGTGCGATACTCGAGAAGGACTGCTGAACTCCCCAAATAACCACTAAACAATGAGCTACTTGACTAATCTTTAATATAAACGTAAAGCCTTATCTTAAGTATAAGACAATATTATATATACATTAGATTATGAGCGGAATATGCAGAATCCAATATATATATATTAGCATTTTCAGTATGATGATCACATCATAATACTAAGTATAAGTAGTAGTAAACACAGAGTGCAGAAGCTAAAGCATACATCTAGAAACATTTATCACAGAAGCTAAGAAAACCATTCATCCAAAAAAAAATGAAAATATATTCAGAGTTATTACAAACAGTCTACTTAAATAATAATAATAAAATGTCTAATAATTGAATTGAAGGTGAACTATGCAAAAAGGCAAATGCTGATGCAGAATCTGCTAGTGCTCCACGAAGTCCTCCTGAATCTCCTATGATGCCTCCTGAACTAGCTCCACAGGCTGATATGGATCTAGCAAATTTTTGAATCCCAAAAGTACCACATGGTAGACAATGAGTCTAACACATCGAAAACTACTATAAATAGTTATAATTATCTAAGGTTTAACATTTAAGCAAATAAACAAACTGCAGAAAAGCACTAAAATGGCTAAAAAGTATGAATCTGTACAAAGTTGAAACGCTAGGCAAAACAGTGGCTGAAGATTAAGTACAAAAAATTGAATACAGTAAAGAAGCTGAAATTGAATAAAAGCTGAAATAAAATTGTGTTGTATGTCACTAAATATGCATCTGATTATGCCACTAATTTATATTGTCATCATATATTTGGTGCCTCATCCACCCAAAGTAATCCTAAAATCTATGATGCCTACTACATCTCGTAGGTCCTACTCAAATTGATGCATGCTGCATCCCATGGTTCATAATGCTTTTTGATGCTTATGCTTATGCAATTCATGCCAAATTCTTTCAAATCAATATTCTTTTTAAATCATCGAAAGCCAGAAATTAATTCAAAATCAAGTAATGATTCTATTCATCTCCATCGTGCAGTTTTCATCTAAATGAATTATGACTCATAATTCTAATCCACTGAATGGTATTAGTAAAGATTATACATAAACTCATCAAATGAAGAGGTTGTATACACAAAGTTGGTATGTTTCTAAGAAATGTGGATTTAACACTTAGTTTGTTTAACTGCACTTATCGAAATACATGAGGATAAGGGCAGAACCCTGTCATAGTTTATTCTCTCAAACTAAGTTGTTAAATACCCTAGTTAAAAGCATACTTATAGCATCCTAAGGAAGGTAACTTGGAACACTTAGTTTGTTTAACTACACTTATCGAAATGCATGACTATAATGGGTAGAACCCGGTTCCAATTTATTCTCTCAAACTAAGTTTTCAATCTCCTACTTATAACACTCTTAGACTTGGGATTTTATCCTGAACTGAACTGTACTTATCTAATTACCAAAGATAAGACCGAAACCCTAAAGTTCTATTCAGGATAAATCAACCAACTCTGATTTCTACTGAAATAAATCAGTACTATGGATATATATAATCATCTCCAACTAATAATTCTACTAATTCTTATTTTAATAATTCTATTTATATATATGTCAAGGAGTACAATCTAATGAATCCACACTCCATTGTGGTGAGTCCTACACAAAGGATCCAAGAATATGACATAAAAGTCATTCAACTTAGGATACTACCACAAGGAAGAATCTCATTTTATAGCCTTTCAGTTGTCATACCACAAGGATTTACAATCAGATATCTAAGGCTAAGAAGGTACATCTAAGTTCCTACCTCACAAATCAGATAAATGGGCACTTCCTACCTCAATAGTTTATCTATCAATAAGGTCTAGCAATTATCAAATTAAACTACTATATTTTAATCTTAAGATCTAAGCAATGAAATATACAATAATTTAAGCTAAAAGGATTATATTAAGCCTACAAGCCATATTACAATGAGTTTGATTATACAAATCAGATGGTAAAACCCATATGATCTCAACTTATACTACAATTATAGGGTCTATTACATAACTTATTAGGAATTGATCATGTACAAATCATTAACATTTTATAATTTAGTTTATGCTAATAGTCTTTCTTAAGAGAAAATTAAAGATCTAAAGGTTAGATTCTGATGATCAAACATATAAACTTATTGAACCTTAATAATTTTAATTTAATAGTTTAAGGTCAATGTCAAATCAAGGAGTATTATTGGTATCATACAAGTTTCTTAAGTATTCAAATCAGGTGGTTTATATAAGATGATTAAGGTTTGGGTTTAACTCCTAACTTGACCAAACCAAGACCATTTGCTTAGTTATTGGTCAATGATACAATCAGAGAGTTTATGGTGCATTATAGTTTTGCTTAATGATTTCTTAAGAGTCTTTAGGGTTTAAGGTTGATTAATGTCAAATCACTTATTTAAGGTGTCCAAATCAGAGTTTAAATTCTTTAATATGCATATTATAGTTATTGAAGCATATAAGAATTAAATTAAGCAAAACAAAAAGTAATTAAGGCTAAACATTACATTAATTACCCTTTGGCATAAAATATCCAAGTGAATCCTAAAAGAAATTAGAGTATGTTGTTTAGCATAAGAAGTAGATTTTATATTCAAAATCACATCTATATTTACACATGCAAGATTCTACTAACTATAGGTTTTATTTTAGTATTTATTTGCATTATTAGGGTTATGGGGTCATAAAAATTTAAAACATATACAATTTGGGCAAAATAGGGCAGTTCTGTGCGCTACAATGCGCTGGAGTGCCTCCTGGCCGAGAGCCAAGAGCTACAGCACACTGTGGTGCCAGCCAACATGAGACTTAGGCACTACGGTGTGCTGCAGAGCCTCCTGGCCGAGAGCCAGGCGCTACGGTGTGCTGTTGCATTGCAGCGCTTTAAGGCACTATGGCGCGCTAAAGAGGATCTCGGTGCTGTGACGCGTGGTAGTGCTTTTTGACTTTGTAGCACGTAACGATGCTAGATTTTATGAGATGTAGGCGCTACGACGCACTGTAGCCCTGCCTGGCCGAAAGGCTGGCGCTACTGCACGCTACAACGTCAGGTTTCTCAAGACGTGGGTGCTGCGGCGCACTGGAGCACTCCCTGGCCGAGAGCCAGGCGCTACGGCGCGCTGTAGCGCTCGACGATGATTTTTCTTGGGCAATAAAAATGGAACGTGTTCCTCTTTTCACTCAAATACTCTCTATTTAGGACACCTCACATGCGATGCAATATATTCATGGAAAGGTCTTTCCAATACCTTTGCATTGGTACCAAAATTGGCACAAAATTAGTCTCTAATGCCACAAATATTGACACATTAGCTACATATGCATGTATTTTTATTATTTGCCAGAGTTTTCTAATGTATAGATCGAGCTTCGATCAGACTCATTCAAGTCCGATTGAGGCTCGACAATCAATCCTAACAATACACAATGGATTAACATAGAGCATTTGAACTAAAATATTGAGAATAGAAGTACTAAAGAGGTACAAGGAAGAAGTACTAGAGGGTACCTGAGCTTGAGAATGGAAGGAGACAGAGTTCTTAGAGAGCTTCTTCATCTGCTAGCAAGAGAAGGAAGAAAGCTGAGTTTTCTTCAAATGCTTGGGGAGGAGAAGGAGCTTCAATTGACAGCAAATGGAGAGGCAAACTGAGGATCTAAACTTAAAGGAGGATGAGGTATGGGCTGGGAGAGGGGGATGGCAGGGCAGTAATCATGGAGCAGTAGGCCCTCTCCCATTAATAGCATGGGGAGTATGCTTCCTTGTGTAGGAAGTCAAAAAGAAAGGAGTGGCATGTACAAGATATGGGCGAAGGCAGGAGAAAATATGGGGAAAATTAATTTTTAAGAATTAATTAAATAAATTTCTAATTTTAAATTAATATATTTCCCAAATCAAAATTGGATGAATAAACGGGTTCAAAAAAAATCTTGAAAATTCACCCCTAGCTAATCTGAGGGTGAGGAACTCAATGGTGAAGTCGGATTTTAACTTAGAGACAAAATTAATTATCCTAATTCTTGGGGCATTTAAATATATTAAAATATTCGTGAAAATCCGATGACTTCCAAATACTTCCAAAATATCACCCCTAGCTAATTTTGGGGTGACAAGCGGAATGGCAAAGTCAAATTTTAATTTCAAGGTCAAATTAAATATTTCAATTTTCTAATTAATTAAATATTATTAAAATAATTAGCTCTGAATTGCTCCTAATATTTGGGAATGATTCAAATGACTAAATGAGCTCAATGAATGGATAATTAGGATACAGTTAAGCTAAAACTAGGCTAAGTAACAACCTAGAGTTGTTATATATTAGGCTAAAATTAGGCTAAGTAACAACCTAGAGTTGTTATATATTAAGCTAAGATTAGTTCAAGTAACAATATAGGGTTGTTACAGCGTCACATCACTTTCTAACTAACTTCTCAGCCTTCATGGCCTTGATCAACGAGGCTTGAGTTTTGAACTTGCCGATGAAGGTTTTGGCTTAGCCACCACTGCCTAATGTGATTTTCTTCTGTTGAAAATTGATTGCAGCACCATGCTTGCTTAGCCAATTCATTCCCAGGATTACATTGAAGTTTGCAATTAAAAGCACGATCAACTTGGCTTCAAAGTTTTGTTCACCAATTGGGATTGCTATGATACAAAACTATCGAGCTTGCATAAGAGCTCCTAAAGGTAACCTTATGCTTAAATAATTTTCTAACTGATAGGAGGGCAACTTGACAATTTTATCATAATTTTCTAATACAAAGGAGTGACTTGCTCCAATATCAAAAAAGATGCTGCATAGTTTGCTATTAATAATTAGAGTGCCTATGTTTAAAATAGTAATAAAATCTTACTTGAATTATTCAAGAGATAAGGAAATAGCTGAAACAAGAATTAAAATAAAATTTAAACATACTCGATACGATATCATTGTCCTTGGGGGAAGATGCAGGAGTCAATATATAGACTATCAAAAGCAGTTGGTTGATAGTTCTCCGGTCCTCGACTTTGTTGATTGAAAGCTTAGGTAGGAGCAAATGCAGTTCTGGGAGTTCCAGAAAGAACAAGTGGTGGCATTACATCCAAAGCAAAGGCACGACTGTTTAGTGGATGTGGATGGAATACACAATCATGCCTAGAATAGACGATGGGTACTTCATTGATAGTTTTATTGGCATCACATCAATAGAAGTGATGGCTAGGTTGGCCATAAGTGTAGTAAACATTCCCATGATGATAAAAGTTCTCGTATGGATGGGGACGCTTACACTCTGAGGCATCAACTAGAGGTTGGTTGGCTTCGATGTGGAATACTTTGGCTACCTTCTGATGTTTGAAGGTCTCTCTTTTGGATGGTGTGAAGTGAGTTTTCCTCTTTTGGTTCATTTGACCTTGGAAGTGCTCTTGGTGTCAAGCTGCTTCAACAAGTTCTGAGAAGTACTTACATTGATGGGAGAAGATGGGCTTTGATTGAATCTAGCATACCCTTCAACAATTTACCACATTTTGATGCCTTAGACCTCACTAGGTCTGGGGTGAAGCAAAACAATCGATAAAATTCAAGCTCATAATCAGAAATAGTTCTTCCACCTTAGGAGAGGTTGAGTAGCTCATCTTCCAAGATGGTATGGGAAGATATCAGGATGAAGGCTTCTCTGAATTATTTTATGAACAAATCACATGGGATGTCTTCAGTCTTGTAGTATGCAAACTTTGTGTTCCTTTCATTCTTCTACCAGTACTCTATTTTATCTTAAAACATATGGGTAACTAAACAGATGGCTTCAGAATTTGGGCATTTGATGCGGGCTAGATTCTTTTTAGAAAGTTTGAGCTAGTTGATAGTATCCATGGGGTTCATTGCCCCATTGAACGTTGGTTTTCTGAGTCTTAAGAAACTATGGAAGAAATCATCTACGGAGAAGTGAGGTGTATATGGGAATGCTACTTGAGTGACAGGTGGTTGCTATGCATTGAGGATGAGTGTATGAGTTTTCTGAGCCTGCTGAGCATTACTCTCTATCAGAGTCTTCATCAAACCAACTAGTGAATTGATATCGTCAGGTCCGATGGATGATGATACCGTATTTTTAATTGGGGTAGTCATTGAAGGAGATCCTGGAATAATGACTATAATTTCCAAGGATGCATATTTTAAAGAATGAAGCAAATAACTATTTCTCAATGATTACTACTCAAAAGAGGAGTTACATGAATATGCATAAATAATGAACTGATATAAAATATGAGTACAAGAAATGATTAATAGGATAACCTACAAAATTCTGCTATGACAGCAGTACAAAAGTCATCATAAGTGACTCCTAAATGCTTCCTCTCTAGCCTTCGATATGTCTAGAACCACCATCTTTCAGCAGATCCTCCAGGTAGTGCTCCCAAGATTTGGAGGCGATAGTCATCTAGACAAGTCGTCTCTCTAAAAGCAGTAGTTGCATGATCTAGCCACTCTCTAGCAAGAAATGGAAGACTAGTCCCTCCGTAGACTGGTTGAACTAGGATTTTATCTGGTACTTCTACTCCTTCTAGAGATACTCCACTAATGGTTCTACTGTACAGTAACAACCTTAAATTGTTACTAGCTTAATCATAAGCTTAACCACACCCTATTATTAACTCTATTGCATTCATATAATCATTAGAAGCTAACTCTAAAAATTTGGGGTCAATTAGACCTCACTAGGTTAAATTAGCATTTTTGTCAAATTAGAAACTCAAATTCATAGCCAAAATATTTTGATCTCCAATTCTAAATTTAATTGCCTTTTTGAATTCCTCACTCCCAAATTAGCTAGGGGTGAAGTTTGGGAATTTTTGGAGGTCATTTAGGTCATAATTTAATTTGAGAAAATTACATATAGGGGTTCATAACAATTCACATTTACAAATATACCCTTAACTAATTTAACCATCTAGGATTCGTTGTGCGGACCGTGGGCGAACCGCTGTAGAGCCAGGGTTGCGCAACAGCGAATCCCCACTCTATCTCACTATCTCTTTATCTGAACTAACAACTTGGATTTAATTTTACAAGAGTGTTGATCCATCGTTGGATCTATCCTACGGATCCCATGAGTTGGATAATTCCGGATCAAGCTGTTAGGATCCAGACTATTGCCCCTTTATAATCAATCGATCAAACAGTAGCCGAGGGTCCTGACTTTACACACCTTCATCCCCACTCATGCGAGCTACTGGCTGAGAAGATCTCCCATATGCAAGCACTCATCCCTGTCCCCCACTCCTCTGCCACCTCAGCATGGCCATTAGAGTTTTCCACTCTAGGCAAAGCATCCCGATCAGGTCCTATGGCCTGGCCTAGCTCAAATTAGAATTTGAGAGCTCGATCATGCCCAACCTCTTGAGTCACTCCAGCCCATCTAGTTACACCCAATCAATCCTTTGAGGCTTTAAATAGTTGTATAAATAGTTCAGTGAGCCATTTTCTCACTGCACTGCCCTAATCCCACTTTTCCCCAATTCCCAATTCTCAAATCTTTGAAGCTCCTACCTTTAAAAATATGAGGGTGTGCACTCAAAGTTTAAGTCGATAGCGCCCCGCCCCATCGCCCATGAAATAATAAGACCAATTCGGCGGCGGAGCAGTGCGCTACTCTAGAAGTAATAGCCCATCTCCTCAAATAGTTGAAACTAAACCACTGAAGGCTGCTGACTCAACCATGAGAAAGGTCGATAGCTAATACTTAAGATAAGAATAGTACTTATTCTAATTTTTAGGATAAGATATATATTAGATTATGAATGAAAGACGAGGAATCTAACACCTGTATACTAATATCAACATTTCCAGTATGCCAATCACATCAAAATACTAAGTATAAGTAATATATAAACAGAGTACGAAAGCTAAGCATACATCCAAAAAATATTCATCATAGTAGCTAAAATAAACATTCATCTCAGAAAAGAAAAGAAAATACATACAGAAATTATTACAAACGATTTACTGAAATAGTACTGAAAAAGTCTAAATATGGAATGAAAATAAAAACAGAAAGAAACAATAAAGCTAAAGGAGGGTCCACTAAGGCTCCATGAACTCTTCCTGAATCTCGTGAGAGTCCTCCTAGATTGGCTCAACAAGCTGCTCAGGATCTGGCAAATTACCGGATCCCAAAAGTACCACGTGTTAGACAATAAGTCTAACATATCAAAACTAATCTAAATAGTTCTAAGCATTTACTTAACATTTAAAATAATGTAAAACAGAGCTACAAAAAAATTGTAAGAGTAACTGAATAAATGAAAATAAATTGTGTAAGACTGAAAGTAGGGAAAATAATAAAGCTAACTGTATACCGAATACTGAAAAGAATAAACATAGTATATGATCTGAAACTGAGTAAATAACATGTAAGAATATGTTGTATGCTGCTGAAATCATGCATCTGAATATGCCACAATATTGTATGCCACCAATATTCAACCGAAATATCACTGAACTACTATGAGTTGTACGGTTCAATGTCCACATACATCCTATTGGGAAATACAATTTACTGTGATGCCGATGCATCCTAAATTTCCCCTATTGATGTATACAACATTCCATAATCCATAAATCATTACTGATACTCATACATCATACTTAAGTTCATGCTCATGTCCTTACACTACATGTTTGAAAGTCCAAAAATCCAGAAAATGCTTTAAAATTAGATTATGAATCAAATATCTCCATTGTGCAGAACCCTACTAATAGGATTTTTACTCCTAATTATAGTTCCAATAACTTGTTTTACTTAGGATTTTACTCAAAATTATTAGTTGGAAAGGTTGTATACACATGACTATAAGTTTTCAAGAGCGGTGAATTTAATACTTAGTTTTCCTATAACTGCACTTATCAAGGCGCCCCAAGATAGGAGGCGGAACCCTGTTACAATTATTCTTCACCCAAACTAAGTTCGAGTTCACATTATTAGGTTGGAAGATTTACTCTAGCGAGATTGTATTTGTCTACTCTCTCGGGATAGCACCTGGTCATAAGTCTATATTCAAGTGACTCACCCAAACCTGAATATTGCTGAAGTGACTCAGCACCAAGGATATGCATGTTCATAACCAACTAACAACCTGAGTCCAGTCAATTTTATTTAACATTCGAAGATTTACCAAAGCTATAAATCCTTACTATGATTTGGTGATTCCTACACTAGGATCCAAGGATGTGACCAAAAGGTCACTCAATATAGGTTACTACCATACGGGAGAAATCTCATGCTAAATACTTTAGATGATCTTATCACAAGGGTCTAAGCTCAACTGCTAGGGTTAAGAAGGATCATCTAAGTTTCTACCTCAATATATCATTATAAGCTCTTCCTACCTCAATGTATTAACATTTGTTAGCTCTTAGATATTACAAAACATTCCTACGGCAAGATCATCAAGATCTTACACCTCTAGCAATATACTAAATTCATAAGTTTCATTTATTAAGCCTGAATTTATTTGATCAGATCAAAGGGTTAGACCAGCCTGATCACATCCTATTCTAAAATCATGGGATAAAATCAAGAATGTTGTTAGGATCATATCATTTTATAAATTAATATAGTTTTATTATAAATCTCATGCTAAGAGTCTTATATAAGAGAAAATCAGGGATCTTTAGTATAGATTCAGATGTTTCAATCATATAAGTTCCTTATTAACCTTAGCACTTCTAATTCAATGATTTTAAATTCAATACCAAATTAGATGCAAATGTCAGTTAAATTTTCTTTCATTCAAGTTACTTGATTAAGTGATTAAGGTTTAAGTCTTAATCAAATAGATAGGGTTTAACCCCTATCCTTTTCTAATTGAGACCAATTATTAATTTATAGATTAATGACAAATCAATATATTATTGGTGTATTATTGGTGGCAATCTCAGATTTAGACTAAGTGTTAATAACTTGATCAAGATCTTAAGATTCTCAAGATAAAATAAGGAATTCTGCTAGTTTAATCAATTTAGCTAAGTTAAATGTTTAAGATACACATGAGAGGTTCTTTACATTTATATTACTATTATGAAAATGTAATAATAGAAACTTGCAGAAAACAGAAGGTAATTAGTGCTAATCAAATCTTAAATTAATACAAATGGATTAGTACCTAATTATAAATCCAACCATTAGAAATTTTTAAAACTTGGTAATGATATTCTATATATTCATGTGAACAATTAGAAATAGAGTTTACTAAATTGCACATGCTTTCGATAAGGTATAAGGAACACAATGGAACCTAAATCATGTAATTTGGCTAAGTATACATACTAATCAACCCTGATTAAGTTTTGCAATAATTAGGGTACATTAGAAAATCCAACCATTAAAAGTGCAATATTATTTTATATTCTTATTCCTCATAATTTTTTGATTAATTTGGTATATACGATCATAGGGTTTGCATCAGTGAATCAAAAGTTATTCAATTAATTTATTCTACATTTTTCCAATTTAATTTCTTTATGATTTGATTAATTGGATTATTTTTCTTAAGGAAAATAAATCTAATTAATCAGATTTATTAAAACGGGTTCTACTTGATCCCAAAGTGCGATGATCGGGCCTAGAAGCCCAACACTGTTAGACTGCGTGGGTCACGGGTCGGCCAGACTCGCACTGTTGTCTCCTTCCTCAGAGATGGTCCCCTAATAGAAGACGATTATGGTAAATGCTAATCATCCAAATTCGATGTCTCTGAACCATGCCGGCGAACAAGAAGGATCAAAGCACGTTACGGATCTCAAGATCAATCGATTAAGATCTGAACCCCCATCGAGGACTGGCCAGACCACTCAATCCCCATGCGGAGTGTAGACAACCATTAGGGCTCACTGTGGAGGGCCATTCTCCCTTCACTTACCACCAATCTAGCCCAATTAAAACCCTACACCATCCTCGAGTCACCATGGAGCTAAACTCCATACATATTGGGCTCTGGAAGGGCTAGATGATTGAATCCTTACTCGGGCCATGACTGAGATAGTTCGAGTAATGGTGGTTCATATCGAGCTAGCTTAGGCTACTTAGACTGTATCGATTCATTACAGGATCGATACAGGATGCAATCACACAATAATTAACTCTTCCCAAAGACCAATTACCCAAGATGCAACTCTGGAATTATAACAACCCAAGTTGTTACTCTGGTCAATTATCACTAATTTAAGTCCTAATTATCATTTTAGTCCATTAATTAAGTAATTAGGAGCTTACCACCAAGACCTAGTCTAAATTAGAAGTTAATTGGATCAAATCTTGATTTTTGGGAATTTCAGAAACCTTGGAGTTTGACCTATTCAAATTGACCTCAAATTGAAAATTAAATTTTGCCATTACACTCATTACCCCCAAATTAGCTAAGGGTGATATTTTCGTAGAGATCGGAAGTTGTCAAAATTTCATCAAATATTTTAATAATATTAAAATACATCGATAATTAGGAAAATAAAATATTTGTCGGATCGAAAATTCACATCGCTGTTGCGTTCCTCATTCCTCAATTAGCTAAGGGTGAATATTTGGGAAATTTTGGAAGTCATTTAGTTAAATAAAATTAATTAAGAAAATTATAATTTGAATTATTAAATTATTTTTATTTATATTATTTAAATATTCCTCATCAGGTCAGATCCGCCATTCCTTAACAGGTCAGATCTACCCTGTTATCGGATGCAAATCGTTATCGCCTAATAGGTCGGATGAGGAAACCAGATCTGCATCCGTTAATCCGACGACTCGATCTGAGCCGATCGGACAAATGAGGGATTGTCTCCCTTGTCTTCTTTGTCGTCCCTCCACGCGGCTCATCCGCCACTCGCACCGCCAACCAGAGCCCGTTTGGCCTCGTCTCTTATACTTAGGACCCAATAATGATCCCCCTCCATGTTCTAGCATTATTTTATGTGAGATCAAAGCTTCGGGAGCTCAGAACGACCTCTGCACTAGCACCCTAGCGATCCGTCCGTCCGAAGCTAGGTACCTCTATCTTTCCATCCCTTCGGCTGATTGCTTCCATTTCCATCTCTAAATTGACTGTATAGGGTAGTTCATTGATCGAGTGGACCCCATCGAGCTCGATCGGGTCCGATCAAACCAATTCAGACGGCTATCCACAATGGATATCGTTATCCACTGTTGCCGAACCTTAGTCCCTAGGGTTAGCTTTTGCGGCTCCGTCTGACCACCCCCGGCCTCGAGCCAAGTTCTGTTGGGTAGGTCTCGCCAAGACCTACCTTCGATCATGTGGGCCGACGCCTCTCGTGGCCGGTGCAACCATTAATCGGGAGCCCTAGCTCTCGGTCCGGTGTAAAGACAAGGGAAGTCGGGTCGACCCGGGCCCAACCCACTTCCACGCATCACGTCCATGGGATCCGTAGAGCCAGCTGGCACACGGGGACTTGTTGTGTGTCCTGTAGTGGGGCAGGCAATGTCTCCTCTTAGGGCCTGCCCATGGCATCCCAGACGAGTGATGGGCTGCCACGTGTCACTGAGGGTCCTGCTGCCATTTTAAAAATTATTTATTTATTCTGTTTTATGATTTATTTAATTATGTTAATTTTATATTATATTTAATTAAATAAATACTAAACTTTAATTAACTTAAATCAAAAAATTTAAAATACCCATAATTAATTAACCAATAATCCAAACATATTAAAGATATATCTCATTTTAATCAAAAATATGGGAAGAATATTTTGGCACTATTTAAATTTCAGTAGGATGAGTATTTAGCATAGTGATATTTTATGGTCCCCCACTTGTACCAAAACTTCTCCTAATCATAACTTTGCACACATTCACCCTAACATACCCAATATGGTCTCATTTTAATCAGGAGAGTGTCTAGTTTGATTTGATAGTATTAGTTTTGCCATTTAATCATTAGGGTGGCTAATCACTTTTAGACTTTCCCTAATGACCCTTAAACCCTAAAAATTGAAATGTCCATAAGTTAGTCATTTGAACTCTAAATTTTAAAATTTAAGATGCTACATAGGTTAGAAATTTAGTGCTAACAGTAAATTGAAATAAAATTTAAGTTATGAACTCTATAAAATCTAACTTGATCAAATTACTCCTAACCCTAGTTAGGTCATAACTTGACTAATTGAGGTTCAATTTGGGTATACTCTCATTTAAAGTACTACGTGTGATAATATAATAACCTAAGTTGCTACCTTAGTCAATTAAGAGTAATTGGAGTTATGACTCTGATCTTAGTGTATTAATTTAGTCATTAGGAGTTCACCACCAAAACTTAGTTCAAATAAGGAGGCAAATAGATCAAATCCTGATTTTGGGAATTTCAGGAACTTTGAAATTGGAACTAATTATTTTAATCTCAGATCAAAAATTGGACTTTGCCATTGCGCTCATTGCCCCCAAATTAGCTATGAGTGTTGTTTTGGTGGCAATTGGAAGTCGTCAAAATTTCATCAAATATTATAATAATATTTAATTAATGGAAAATTGAGATATTTAATGTAACCTCGAAATTAAAATCCGACTTCGCCATTGCGATCATCACCCCCAAATTAGTTTGGGGTGAAGTTTTGGACGCGCTTGGAAGTCATCGAATTTTATCAAATATTTTAATTTAATTAAATACCCCAAAAAATATAAAAATTTAATACTTGTCAGAATTGAAATCCAACTTTGTCGTTGAATTCCTCACCCCCAAATTAGCTATGGGTGATTTCTTAGAATTTTTTAGATTTCGTTTACAAAAATTGAATTTTTAGAGCATTAATTAATTTAATTAAAAATTTATTAAAATCCATTCCTTATTTTCCTCTATTATTTATTTCCTTCCTGGCTGGGACCCACACCCATCCCATCCCTGCTGCATTTTTGAGCTTTTTTTCCCTTCAGCCCCCTACCATGCTCAGCCTTCCATCTTCTCCACCTCTTGCCAGCCACCTATCTCCACAAGTGGGATGGGACAACTCAGGCCCATCCCATCCAATGGTAGGATTCCCTTCTCCTTAAAAGACCCCATTCAGCTTTATTCCCCATTTTTCCAACTAAAGCTACTGAAGGAACTCATGCTCCCCCCCCCCCCTATTCTATATTTTTGCTATACTATCTGTCGAAGAGAAGCTCTCCAGTTCCCAAAAATCCCTAGAAGGAACTTGTATTTGCGAGTCTAAGGTACCTCCTTTCCCCCATTGAATGAATTCAATGGCTATTTCATTTTTTGCTCTTATGCTTATCTTGCATCAATAGAAATCTGTGAATGAGATATGAAAGCCATTAGAGCTCCTTGAGCTAGAAACTTTTTAAGAAGAAAAATCAGCTTTGTTTGTCCTTCTTTCTATGTACCCTTACCTTTAACTTAGTTGTTTACATAGTTAGAATGATCGTTTCATGCCGATTTGGTTATCCATGGAAAGGTATCGAAAATACCTTTCCATCGGTATATGGCACTGTATGAAAGGTGATTTAGATTGAGAGTATTTGAGTATGAAAGGTGACCCATTGCGGCTTTCACACAGGTGAAATCACTGTTGGGCACTACAGCGCGCTGTAGCGCCTGAGTCTCAAGCTCAGTCCGCCGTAGTGTGCCGTAGCACGCCAGTGCACTGCAGCAGCATATTACGTTGATGCAGCGAATAAATTTGATGAAGCATATGAATATGATGAAGCTGGTAAATTTGATGAAATTAAATTAAATGCGCCTTAGTGCTGAAATTTGCCGCAGTGCGCCACAACGCCTGAAAGCGCTAAACCTCGGGAAGTTCAGGCGCAGCAGTGTGCCGCGCCGCCTGAAAGCGCTGCAGCTCGCCGAAATCCATTACAGCGTGCCGCAACGATAGCGCTTGAAGGCGCTGCGCACGCCATAGTACTCGCGCCTCAGAACAGTATGCGCCACAGCATGCTGCAATGCCTGGCTCTTGGCCAGAAGGCGTTCCAGCGCCGTAACGCCCAGAATTGTCTACAAGTGCCCAGATTTATCCGAAATGGCCAAAACTTCATATTGTTTCACATTTTAATGACCCTAGGGCCCTAATAGGGCCAAAATATATTAAAACCGAACCTAGTTTTAGCAAAATTAAATATTGTATAAAATTATATGTGATTTTTGAATATGGAAAAATTAGGCTTTGACACCTTTCATGAAAGTAGAACCATAACATTGAAATGACCATAACTTGATCATTTGACATTAAAATTCAGTGTTCTTGGACTCAATGAAATCCTTGGACATTAAACAATAATAAACTAATTGAATTTTTTGACTTCATTAAGTAAAATTACCAAAATACCCTTATAGGTTAAAATCCTTAAACTAGACTTATAGAACTTAATAATTGTCCAAATTTGAAGTACTTACTCTCTATATTCATGTTAGATAGCAAGGAATCATTTGGCATTAGCAAAATCTAGGCCCTTAACCAAAAAGTAGCATTTTAGACTCTTAAATGGAGGCAAAATGATCATTTTGCCCAAAATTTAGGCTAAGTGCCCTTAATCTCCAAAATGTCATTTAAATTATTAAAATCAATAATAGAAATAATTTGAAATCTATTTAGAACCCTTAACCTTATAATTGGGTAATTTGATAGAAACCCCATAATTGAAAATTTCCTAAGTAAAGTCTGAGTTTTTAACCTAGTTTCAATTTCACATACCTTTGGGTAATGTTATTAGATTCTAATTTGTGATGTTTAATCCATAATTTCTAGTTAACAAATCTTGATCAGATCTTAGTCTAGAATGTCTAAATTCATCAATTAAGATGTCATAATTTATTACTTAATCTATAGTCAATTCTGATTGAACTATATTAGTACCTAATAAGTTTTAATCCTTTTTTAATTTATAATGTCGTGCTTCTAAGTTGTATAACTTAGAATAGGTAGAATGGTTAACTAGATAACAAATGATATCACCATGTGTAGCAGAGTCTCTTGCTCACTATTTAACTTTGTTGCTTACACATTCTTTGTAATTTGTGCCTCGGGTTCAGTTATTGGTTGATTTTTGCACATAGTACCACATTGGGTAGGGAAAGGTGAGATAAGGATTACTTAACATCACTCATTGAGGAGTGTGTTGTTAAGTTGGAACCCAAATAGTCTTACAAATGTGCTTGACTCCTCAGCTACTTCTGAAAGTGTCCACAGAAGTAAAGTAAATAATTAAAATTTAAATTGCATGTGTGCATACTGCCTCTCAGTTCAGTTATATAGCTCTAGCCTCCTTGTTGACACTAGGAAATTTTATGCCTTAGCCTCCTTATTGATGCTAGGAAATTTTACTCCTTAGCCTCCTCATTGACACTAAGATTCTTGTAGCCCTAGCCTCCTTGTTGATGCTAGGAAAGTTTTGTCGCATTAGCCTCCTTGTTGACTCTAAGAATCCTTTTGATATCAGCAGACTATATTAGCCCTCATCTGTATGGCAGTCACTATACACTTTTTACTTTTGATGATTTCAAACTTCAGTTATGCTTTGAAGTTCACTTATTTTAGTTAGCTACTTTACTTACTTGCTTATATATATATATATATATATATATATATATATATATATATATATATATATATATGTATATATATATATATATATATGATGCTAGATCTTTTATTACTTACTATACATATCACGGCTGGATTTGTTACTTTAAATTTTAATTCATCTGATCATCAGCATGTTTATGGTTAGATTTTCTTTCAATATTTTTAAAGTAATTATATATGTATTGCCTAACCATGTTTTCGTTACTTTTGAGGTATGTCTTTTGTCTCACTATTGCTTAAGTTATAAATACTGTTATTTATAGCTTTCCCTCTTTCCTTTGTATGCTTGTTGCTCCTATTTTTATTTTTTTTACTTAAAGTTTAGGAAAACTAGTGATATCAATAAATGCATATAAAATTATCAACCTAAAATATACTTAGACTGGATACTTGGCTGGCGCCCTGGCATTGTGAAACATATAATGCTAGAATCTAATCAGATTGGAGACTTGGTGCCTGAGGAGGAGCCTTTATATTGAAGAGGAGCAACAGGGAGGAGCTGAAGATATTTAGATCCTTTATTTTATTTATGAGGTTGAGTGATGTTTCTCTTAATTCATTTAAACTTTAATTAACGATGTAATAATATAGGTATTTTGACTGTGTTTTTTTTACTGTACTATTATTTTTGAGTTATTTCAGTTTGTCTCCATTTAATTTATGGTAGATTGGATGTACTGTTTACTTTATTTGCTTTCGTACTCTGTACTTGTATTTCATTTAGTGATTGATATTTCAAGTATGCATTCTGAGCTCATACTTCCCTTATTATATAGATTGTGGATTATACCTAATCCAATGATAAGTGAGGGATTTGCTAGAGTGGCACCGCCCTTAGACTAATGATTGTCTGGGGGCGGGGCACCACAGGAATTGTCTTTGAATGAGGAACCCTGCTCGACTATGCTCTGCATTGTTGGGCCATCGTCGTTCATAGGCGACTCTGAATTTCAATCACAGACAATCCTAATTATGCAAGCATCAAAGGAGTTCCACATGTATATGTCGCAAGTAGGACAGTGAGCTTACATAGCTAACTGGTGAAATAGAATGGGTACTTAGAGATTGTAGACGACTGGACTGGCAAGATGCAAAGGGCAGAACTTGAATCAAGGAGCTGGAGAGGTTGGTGACAAACTTCAGGTCCAGACATAGCAATAGGTAGCTTGAACACCAAGCCTAACCCTTTGAGTTGACTAGAATGGAGTTGAGGTGCCGATAGGTAGCAGAGAAGCTCCAGTGAAGGTAGGACCAAAGGAACTACAGAGAGATATCAAATTGAGCAAAGGGACATCCAGAGGAAATTCCTAGGCTATTTATAGCCTGGGGAAATAGATGCGACATCCAGAGGAAATTCCTCTTGGCTGACCTAAGACTTGAACTGGATGGGCCAGGGACTGGCGAGGTCAACTTTAGAAATTAGGGTCATGAGGCCGTTAGGATTTGGGGGCAGTAGTGGGGAGCAGAAGGAATCCCCGTACTGCCACACCAGTAAGCCACGCGGAGCTGTCAAGCTTCTTCTAGTCGATTGAGAACGAAGGTGAATAGGGATGGGATGATAGGAGCCGTCTAATGCATAGACCGTTGGGGATAAATGGTGATGATGTGATCTGATTATTTGACAGAAGCGGGGAAAGGATCAGCCGTCGGATCATAAATATGATCCTAAGATTGATAGAGATCACAGAATGGCACGTGGAGACCGTCGGATGGAAAGCGCCAAGATCAGTGCACAAAATCCTAGAAGACACAGAGGCTAAAATATTGTCGAGGCCCTGCAGCAGTTCTATCGCAGCCCCGACAGCAAATCCCGACCGTTGGGAGGGCTAGAGTGCAATTACAAATTTATTTAAACCCTAAGTTGTAATTTCCCTAATTAATTTAAATTTAATTATGGTCCAATTGACTTCCAAAAATTATCAAACTTTCACACTTAGCTAATTTGGGGGTGAGGAATTCAAACATGGCATCAGATTTTAATTCCAAGATCAAAATATACTAGATCTAATTAAGGGCATCTAGACTAATCAAAAGGCTAAATTGACTTGGAGAGGCCCAAATGACCTCATATTTTTAGGGTTAACATAACTTGATATTCTAAATGCAATCGGATTAGAACTAATGCCTAATTAAACTGAAAATTAATAGGGTAACAACCTAGGGTTGTTAAGATTCCCCTACCAAAACTTCAGGATTTGCTCCTAATGACTTATTAAGACTATTAGAATCAAGATAGGACCTGGTTTAGCCCTGATTGATTAGGTTAACAATCTTGAGTTGTTACACTTTCAGCATGCCATAGCACTCATTGTTAGTCTGCTCAGATAAAAGCATCTAAATCAGCATTGGTAAGAGAAATGGATTTGACTTTTCCCCTTCCCACATCATGAATTAATGGCAAATCAGTTAAAACCTTTCATTTCCAATGGAATAAAAGTGTAAAACATAAAAGCAATTCAAGTTTCAGAAAGGTCAGCTGTGTAAATGCTTTGAGGGTTTCATGGAATATTATAAAAGCAAAGAGTGAAGACTTGAAAGAGGTTCCAAAAATTGATGTTAAGAGCTCCTGAACCTAAGGCTGCTACAAGAACCATTATAGGAGAGTTCCCTACCCCAAGGAAGAATAAAGCTACAACCAAAGGAGAAGGAGGAGCATAGTGAGCAAAGAACTAGAGAAGATCCAAGGAAGAAAGATCCAGGTGAACGCAATAACTTTTCCCTATTATTGTACTATTTCCTTACTCTTTTAATTACTTGTAAAAGCCATGCAAAGGCTTATTATTTTTATTGCTCTCCTTGTGATTATAATTTGATGGTAGCCTAAACCTTCTTTGGGAAGGATTGGGCATAAGCATGTAATGATGTACGGATGTAATACCATGTACTCTTCAATTTCAAAGAATGTTATTTAGTTATTTATGCTTAGATATCTGTGAATGAAAGAATTGGATAATTATGAATTGTACTATATGAATCTTTGTATAAATGTTTTCATAGTCAAAACTCTGTAGAGCTCATTGATGGCTTAATTATAAGACTGCACATGCTAGAGCATTAATGTCACGAATGTCCATGACATTCATTGTGCAAAAATAGCCCATGATCAACCTTGGACTTAAGCTAATCAATTGAGCTATGGTAATATAAACACTCTTTGAGCTTACATAACTCATTCTTAAATTATGCAAGATAATTGTGCATGTTAAGCTTAGAGCTAGGTGACTAGCTCTTTAAGCGTTGTAGCACATCACCTTGGTTAAATTGAGATGTTAATGCATGTGAGCTGAGAACCACTAATTGAGCTTCATTGTTCACTTTAGATTTATGCAAAGTTTTAGAGCTCTAAGTGATATGGGGGATGTGACATAAACCCCTTTAGCTTAGCAGCTCATCTCCATAGCTAAATCTAGAGTTACTGCATATGAGCCATTAGTGGAATCAAGTTCAAGTGGTACTCAACCTAAATTATAATTTTCATAACTTAGACGCAAGAAATGAATTCATTGAATAAAGACCACATAAATGCTTATGTGCCAAAATTAAACCTTCTTGTGCTAATTTTTGAGCACTTGACAAGACTTAGTATATTAAATAATTTTACTAGAGAAGACTAATTCTCTTGATTATTATATAATAATTTAATCCTATTTACTTAACATGTAGGAAATATGTAAGTAACAAATATGAATTTTTACATTACTACACAAAATATAATTAAAGTTGTAAAGTAAATTGCTGAAGGAAAATATGTAAGACATATTCTGTCCCATGGACTGAATAATCTGAAAAGCATAGCTATAAGACTATAGTAAGAATTCACAATCAATAAGATTGTGAGAATTGTAGTTTTATATTATTTTATTTTGTCTTAAATATGTATTTTGTTATATGGGCACTATACAAAATAAGTGAGGAGTCAAGCATATTTGCATAATAATAATGTAAATGGGGTCTCCTATAAACCTGCACATTCCCCCTCATAGGACATTGTGGTCTCCTGATCTCTCCATAGCATGCCCTAGCTCAATAACATCTACATAACATAATCCACCATATAAGACTCCTTAGAAGTATGTTATAATATTTAATTTTATGCACATGTCTTAATAAACAATTTTGAGAATTTAGCCTCAATATGTCATAGCATTTCAAGGATTTCAAATTATTGCAAACTATGTGATATCCACTATTTTCTACTTTAATTAGCTATCCTAAGGATTAAGGTTAATCAAGCCCCAATTAGCTTTTACATCATACAATCTCTAAATTAATTGAAGTAGTTTTGGAAAATAGCTATTTAGTTAAGCATTACACAAAGGATAAAAGAATTTATAAGTATAGATGTTAAATGTGATTCAAGAACCTATCCTACTAGAAACTCTCATTTAACTAATTTATCTAATAATTGATCCAAAATTATCAACTATACGGTCACTATAAGTAACAATCACAGTATTATTACTCATTATTGGGTAGCCAAATTAGTTTACTTTTACTACCAGTGCACTTATAATAGTATTGAGTGATCATGCACCTACTGCAATGATAGGCAGGCGTACTCCCATCCTCCCTTTAGAACTCCAACTCGCTTCTATTTTTCCTCTATTCTTTCTTCAGTGAGCTTGGAATCGTCTAGGAGAGCTACTGTCAATGAATCAATAGCTGAACCCTAACATTAATTTGCACATGAGACAAAGATGATAAGATATGCCTTAATTTGTGCATCTACTGAATAATTACTCCCATTCATGTTTCATTTTTATATTTGTGCATCGATGTATCCATCTATGGGATCAATCAAGCTCAGCAGAGCTCGATTTGACCCCTATTTTTGTCACACATGAACAGTCCTGTACATTGTTGGTGCCCTAGCCCGACCACTGAAACCTAGGGTATCGCTTTTGTAGATAATTTAGTCATTGTCAGGCCCCAATTTTGGGCTTAGCACGTCGGCCATGAAGAGAGCTTCACACCGACGTGTGGGCCGCTGATGAACCCAAGATTTATACTAAAATAAGCTAGTAAAAACATACAAAATATTATATGAACCTGCATACTTTAATTAGAATTCTTACATTTCCAGGAAAGATTAGAAAAAAGGCAAGATGGAGCTAAAAGAGCAAAGTATAGATGAAAACCATTGTAGCGTGCCACAGTGCGCTACAACGAGCCATGGTAGATGAGTACAAAGAAGAGATCTGGAACCTGACCTACACAGCCTAGAAGATACCTGCTGTCTCAGCACGTTACAGCAGGCCACGATGATATTTCAATAAGATTAATTGAAACATTATAAGAACTAATTGAATAGTGAAATTCAAAACTCAAACCACCATAGCGCACCATGGCAAGAATCTAAATTAACTCGACTCACTACAGCGCGCTGTAGCAGAATAGTGTTTGGATCAAAGTTACCACAGCGCACTGCAGCGAAATAGTGTTTGGATAGAAGCCGCCACAACACACTACGATGAATCTTTAGCAGAACAGCATACATGGAGCTAGGTTCAACAAAACCAGATGCGATGGCTGCAGCACGCCATAGTGAGCGCTACAGCAGTTGATGTAGAAATGCCCAGAATTAACATTAATAACATCATAGCGAAGGCCACAAATTCCAACCTTTGGCTTTCTCCAGCCTTTTGAAAACTGAATTAATTTTAAAGTCTACTGAATTCCAATGGATTACTAGAACAAAATATGAATGGTTTGCATTAAAGCAAGGCGAGATGAAAAGTCACTCTGGGTTAATGCAAAAAAGCTGAGAGCTTGCTTATTTAAGGAACATTTTCAAGCCATACAATGGCTCCCATTTGTTTTCAATATTCTAAGATCTTAAGAAAGGTTGCTGTTGGAGAAAGAGAGAGAACTCTCCAGGGAAGAATTTCAGATCGACCTTTCAAGTTCAAGAAGGAAGAGAAGCGGGGGAACATGGTGAAAGAAAGAAAATGAAAGAGAAGAACCAAGAGAACCCCGTAAATTCAGAACTATTCCTTGTAACATTTCTCATCTCTATCTTGATTTCTTTATATGTAAACCGATGTCAATGTTCATGTTCTTTTATATCTCTTGCTATATTGAATCTATAATGGAAGGCTAAACCCTCCTTGGAGAGGGTTGTGGCTGAATTTATATGCTGAGTAAGGAGTATGGTGTTGTATGTTGAAGTTGCAATGAATAAAATCTAAGTTTAATGTTTAATTCTACTTATTTTTCAATTTAAATACTTGAAATGTTTATCAAATAAAAATATTTATTAAAAGACCTATGCTCCAATGCTCACTAATTGGAATAGAGTAAGGAGTGAGGGCAATAGAGCTGAGAGCAACGTGACAAGCTCTCAAGCCTATTAGCACCACTCCTTAAGCTCATCCGAGAAGTTGAAGCTTATGAGCCAAGCCCCCTCTAATCAAGCTCTATGGCTCAACAAAGTAGAAGGATGAAGAGATCAACAAACACCCATGGATGATGTGACATAGTCCATTGAGTCCAATGAATCTTCTCCCTTAGCTAAACCGCGTGTGTAGCGCATGATGCTGATTGGTGAATCAAAGCTTGTGAGATCAATGAACTAAATAATGTTTTGGTAACCTAGACGTAGGAATTCAAAATTAAATTAATTATGATCTCATAAAAATCTATGTGCTGAGGTAGAACCCCTAAAGTGTTCTCCTTGTGCACTAAACTTGAACTTGTTGGAATTAGAGGATTAATCTAAGGAAGGCAAAGTTCACTTAATTGATTAGGCATAGTAAAATCACTATACATATTGCAATGACAATAATTACAATACCAAGTCCTTATGAGTCACATAATGAACACCCAACTCTCTCTTCTTAATCACATAGTATCTTAATTTAATTACTTTGTATTATTAATCTAGGAACCAAACTAAAACAACAAAAAATGATTATTTTAAACATTTTTGAAAGAAGATAGAAGTTAGTATCAAAACCACAGTTTCTTGTGGACGTTATAAATTTGGAACTAACCATCCCAAATTATTACTTTGGACCACGTACACTTGCGTGTGAGCACAAACGTGTATTTACTGTTTGTCAGTCGCGCCGTGGGACCCATAAATTTGACCGAAAGGGTTAACTTTAGGTGCGTCCCTTGCAGCTCCTGATGAGGACGAAGGCATTACATGGTTCACTCTACCGAATCGGCTAGTCTAGCCTATTCCCGAACCATGCCATAGAATCATTTAAGGAACATTTTGCAGATGCCAATTTTTAATAATGGAATCATATGCTTAATTAATACAAATTTAGTTAATTAAATAACTTTAATTGCACTTATCCAAATTATGTAATATTATATGCCATTTTAATTAGAAAAATGCAATGAACAATAATATGAAATCAAATTTAGGATTGGATGCCTAATTTTACTAATAACTTCTTAATTATAATTTGGAATCCCAAAAACCCTAATTTTCTAATGTTGTCCAAATTTGACATAGTTAGTGTCATTTTACTCGTAATGAGAGGATTCCATATTTGGAGAAAATAGATTTTTGGTTCCTCTAATCTTCATTAAATGTGATTTTTATGATTTTTAGCTTGCATATTTTAGCTCTTTTACCATAGGATAGCAAGCTTAGTTTCATAATTAGACTTTTAAGTCACAATAGAAAGTGAGCTTAGGTCTTGGAATTATTAGTTAGATTCTTGGAGTATCTTATTAAACATGAATTCAAACATTCAACATTAGGAGAGATAGTGATTATTACTCTGATTTAAACTTAGTAAACATTTCCTTTCAAGTGCAAACCTCTCTTTAACCTCTCTAGTTCCTGACTTAACACCTTTTAGCTCTCTAAAAAGGATTTAGCTTCCTAAGTAAGCCCTAGAATTCCTAATACTATAAGAAACCTAGAACTACTAGATTGTAACATTTCCCTTAACCTTATATCTAGTGCCTTCCAAGTGAGTATTTGGCTAATTTAGTGAACTATTGAGCTATAACCAATTCAATCAAAGTTGCCTTAGTAAGTTTCAAATTAATGAACCTACAACCAACAACTCATAATTTTATAACATTAGCCTTAAATCTTATATCCAATGAAGATTGATTGGATTAGGATTAGCATAGGATTAGAGTCATGTTGCATAAGCTTATAAATTAATTTGCTATATAAGTAAATCTTAATCAAACTACTACTTTTTAAACCTCAATTACTTATTGACATATCCAGAATTTCTAACAAAAATGTAGTGTTTTAGCATTCAAATCATCATTTATATCCATACACTTTGAGTGGAAATCATACCTTTGTAGGAAAATGAAGAAAATGAGAACTATGAGTTGAATCACTAAATTATGGGTGAAAATCATCGCAGCGCGCCACAACGTGCCATGGCGGAATATTAAATTCCCTCACCTGGAAGCATACCCGAGGACCTAGAAGGAAGCCCGCTGTAGCATGCTGTAGTGCGCCACAACATCATTTCCCCAGAGAAAAATCAAAATCTTATGCAGAATAATTGAACAGTGCCAATTTAGTTTCTCGTAAAATAAATGGCTACAACGCGTTCCAAGCGCGCCCTAGCGCACTTTTCACCATAAGGATTTGCACTGACCTGGAACAAAACCACTGTAGTTCTCCGCAGCGCGCCATAGCGGCGTATTTAATTAATCTTTAAGAACTTTCTATGAACTAATTGAAGAGTCACTATTCTGCTTTCACGAAAAGTTTACCGCCACAGTGCACCACGGCGACATTGCTGATTATTTAAGCAAACTTTATGTGAACTAATGGAATAGTCAATATGCTGCATTTTTGTACTGTCAACTATCGCCGCATGCCACAGTGCGTCACGGTGGCATTTCTGATTATTCATACAAACGATATATGATTTAATGAATCGGTTGCTTTTCCGCCTTTCTGAAGATGAAACCACCGCAGCGCGCCATAGCGGGCACAGTGGTGTCCTAAGGTAAGACACTAACTTATACAGCAGGAAAAAAGTTTGAACCGCAACTGCTACAGCGTGCCACAGCGGAACAGTGTTTGGAACGCAGCTGCTATAGTGCGCCACTGCAAAATAGTGTTTGGAACGCAGCTGCTATAGCGCACCACAGCGCGTCGCAGCATAAGGAAGGACACAAAATGCAACCTTTGGCCTTCCCTAGCCTCTTGGAAACTGAAGTGCACAATAACTTTGTTGAATTCCTATGGAACAACAAAATAAATATTTCAAGGGATTGAAATAAACCCAAGGAAGGTGAAGAGTCACATAATTAATGCCTTGGGGCTGAGAGCTTCCCTTGAGAGGGTTCCAATTTTTGACATTCAAGTGTCCATAAGGAAAAGCTGCAATAAGAGGAGAAAGGAGAACTCTCCCAAGGGAAGAAGGTTTACCAGGAACAGTAAGGAGAAGGAGACAGCTAAGGGAAAGGGCGAAGCAACCAAGAGAAAGAGCAGGAGGAATCCAAGAGAACCCCAGAAAACTTCTGGGTGATTCCTAGTATTTCTTTCTAACCTTCTCTGATTTCTTTCTGCTGTGAATTTATGTCAAGGTTCACTTTCATTTGTATGTGTACTTGTGCTTATTTAGTAATGGAAGGCTAAAATCCCCTTGGAGAGGGTTGAGATGTAATTGTATGAAATTGTAAGGGTATGGTGGTGTTGTAATGAATTGTTTAAATGAATAAAAGATGTTCTTATTGTTTATTATTAATGCAGGAATGAATACTTGGATGGAATAAAAATTTAATTTATTTATTTAAGGAACTTGTGTTCCAAGCTCGTTAATTAGGTAAGAGCAAGGAAGGAAGTGCAAGTAGAGCTGAGAATTATGTGTTAAATTCTCAAGCTCACTTGCACCTTTTCTTAAAGGCTCTACCAAGAGATTTGACGTTGGAAAAATTGATGGATGATGTGACATAGTCCATTGACCCTATGCATCCTCCCATCTAGCTAAATCGTGCGTGAAGCGCATAATGTATGGTTAATGGAAATCTCATTTGTGAGATCAATAGGAACAAAAGATATCATTTGGTAACATAGATGTAGGGAATCGAGTCTAATTAACAAATCATGATCTCATGAAAGTTTATGTGCTAAGGAAGAAACCAAATTGGAGTTCTCTTTGTGCACTAAACTTGAACTTATTATAATAGGAAGGTAACTCTGATTCCAATAGTGTTCACTTGACTGAATCAAGCATGAAGATTTAAAGTTTACATTCAATAATTAAGTTATATCACCAAGCCCTTGTAACTATTACAGTGAAATCTCAACTCTCTCCTTTTAATCAAATTGTATATTAACTTAAGGTAATTTGCATTGCTAAATTAAGAACCAAAAATCATTCCAAAAATCAACATCTAAACATTATTGAAAGAAAATATAACTTGGTATCGGACCACCCTTCCCAGAGGACGATAAATCCCAGAATTAAAACTTCCACTTATTACTTCAGACCACGTACACTTGCGTGCAAATATAAACGTGTATTTTCCATCTGTGACTAATAGTATTATCTTTCAATTAACTTAGAGATTGTTATATCTAAGTCAATTGGGAGCTTAATCTGCTCCAATTATTAAATTGTATAATTAAAATTTGATAATAATGGATATCAAATTATTCACAACTAATTTGAATTCCTTGAATGCTACTTTACATTGAGATTACAACCTTAAACATTCATAAATACATATTGCACAAATAATTCATTAAAATATTAAATATAGGAGTTTCAGATTAAGGATGTTAGGCCAGTGTAGGCTACGGAGTAATAAGAAGACCATTCACATCCCAGAGGAGGAGTATATGTGTTTTTGGAGACCCACTTAACTTAATTGAGCAGATGTGCTTAAATCTTCATTTATTCTATTATTTATGCCTGTAGAATAATATCTTATATAACATAAAACAACTTAACATTACTATTATAACAATTATAAAGATTGTGAGTTACTTTTCATAGCCTTTTGGCTATACTTACTTATCACAGTCATTAACTAATTTACTTAGTCCATGTGATTAAGTCTCACTTTACTTTACTTTACTATACAATACTACTTTTATTATTGTTTACCTTACATTATAGTCTTTACTTTGCTTGCATTGTATATTGCCTTACTTACATTTTATACTTCACTGCTTTCTTTTATTTGCTACTTTTCTTAGTTTCATTGAACATATTCGTATATCTTTTCATGCTTATATTCGCACTTTAGTAGTTCTTAGCCCTTATAGAATATGTGTTTCCCTTACTTATTGTTGTAGGCTAAAGCAAACTACTAATGAGTTTTTGCCCTCTTACTTTACTTCATTGCTTTTATAAATGTTCATACCCTACTTTGATGCTTAATACTTCGCATACTCATTTTAAGTTGTAAATGGCTAATGTGATATCTGCTTAAAAATATTAATTAGAACTTAGTGTAACTATAAAATGTACTTAAGCTTCTTAAATATAATCTCTTATTCTTACTTTGTTGGATGTGCCCTACTAAATGTGGTAGAACAGGAGCATCATCTGGACCTTGGAGTTGGGTCTAGTACCAGCTATCAATACCTTGGAGATCTGCTACCTTTTATTGTATTTTGTGAGGATGAGTGAATTATTTTAATTACTTTTAATTCAGTTTGTAAGAACTTAATTTTTGTGATGGTTTTACTTTATTTAAGTAATGGATGTACTTTTATTTATGCATACTTGCTTGGTTTAGATGATGAATATGGATGCTCTTAATTTCACATTGCTTACTTGATCATTTGTACTTCTAACTTATTTGCTTCAAAAAGATTCTTGGCCGCATAACACTTAATAGTGAGTTAACTTCCTACTAATTTAGTGTTAAATGCTATGATAGTGCTCTAGTATTGGATTGGGTTCCTAATTTAATGTTAGGGTAATTACACAATTTCTTATTCTAGGTTATAATATTTCTATAGTTTTAGATCATTTTAAGCCTTGCTTCTAAGGTTCTCTACTCATTTAACTTAACGTTCACTAACTTAATTTCTACTAAATAACTTATGTTCTACACTTAAGTTCTATAATCAACATCTCAAGTTTAGCTTAAGAATTTTACTTAACCTCAAGTATACTAGAGTTTCATAGTTTAGATATTCCTAACACTTTAGGGCACTAATTATCACTACTTAGTAATAGTTTTCAATGAAGATTCTTTTATGTAAAGGTTTTACTAATAATAGTTTTTCAATTCTAATATTATTGATTTGGAAATTTTAAGACTAAGTATGTAATTTAAGTTATAATGATCATTGATGATTGCTAGCTAAGAAGGTTCCATAATAATAAAGTGATTGGGTGATTTATGTTTAGTTTATACTCTCATGTTCCTTATAATTGAATCTAATGAAACTTAGGCATAGAATATAAGCTAGTCTAATTCTACTTAATAAGTTGTATTAGCTTTCAGCAATCAATCCTAAATACAAACCTTAAAAAATCTTATTTTCATCTCTAAGATTGGAGCTTATCTTCAATGTTGATTAAATCAATTCTAAAGTACTTATATTTCTATCATAAACATACCCTAAGGTTCAGTCAAATCTTAATCTAGGTTTGTTGTCCTAGTGTTTAGGAAGCTAACAAAAGAAATTTCTTCAACATATGATTTTTATTGTTAATTAAACGCGATGCCAAAAATATAAAATTTCCAAATGATGTCCAAAGGATACAAAATCAGTGGCTATAGCTTCACTATAGCATAAGTAGTATAATGATAGTAAGTATGCACAATTTAGACATTAAATGGCTAAAGTATGGTTTAAGCACCCTTAATGATAATTAAAAAGGTAATTTGTGAAATTAATCATAAAAATGTAAATATAATATCATATTAATGTTCCTCAAATTATTTTGGTTACTTTAAGATATAATGTCACTATAATTGGACTTGTAATTAAGAAGATATTAAGCATTGAATAATTTGAATTAATTAATTAATTTTCCTTAATTCCAACTAAATTCCTGCGCAGGCATGGCTTCACTTCCACAACCATTGGCCCTTATGTGCGCACACAGGACGATCACTGGCGCGAGGCTCAGAGACAGTGTCGAGCGACCTTGTAACAGCTTAAAATCTTAAGCACCAAAGTATTGGCTGCTTTGACATTGGAAGGCCTCACAATTTTTCCCTCAGAAGATAACTTTCCAGCATGTCACTTATCATGGGAGTGCTCCCACATGAGCACGCTTAACTTTGGAGTTATTATCAAGAACTCCACCATTATCTGAAATGACATATCGATGTTTAAAGTTTAACTTATTACTACTTAAGTGGGTCTTTACAATCTCTCCAGCTTAAGTAATTAACATCCACATAAGTATCCACACATAAATCCAAGAACCATCTATTGGGTTGAAAGAACTAGAAGTGACTCCTACAAGCTCAAGAGGTACCATAACCATGTAGCACCTTAACCATCATGGGTTCATGAGGCTGCTCACATGAAGTGGTAATTTACTCTGTATGACACTTAAGCTCTTACCTGACACCCTATAGTCTGCTCTGATACCATTATAATAGTATAAACTCTTAAGCACCAATGTATTGTCCGCTTTGGCTTGAAAGGCCTCACAGTTTGTCCCTGAGAAGATAACTTTATAGTAGGTCTCCCATCCTTTGAATGCTCCCACATGAGCATGCTTAACTTTGGAGTTATTATCAGAAACTCCACTATTATTTGAAAATATGCCTCGATGTTTATGAGTTTCACTTATTTCTACTTAAGTGGGTCTTTACAGACCTGCCCAATACTGTTCCCTTCCCTTGTCGAGAACTGAAGGTATAAGAGCTAGGGTTAGCAAGTACTTGACATATAGACCATACATGAAGGCATTATATATATGTATATCAAAATGATGGCCTCATCAAGACCTTTCCATCATATCCAAAAGCCCCCTCTGAGGTTGACCTTAGCTTAAGATGATATCTAAAAAGGGTCAGCCTCTAGGGTTTACTATGGAGGGAAAATTCTCCATCCATAGTGAACCTTAGAGCATGAGTACTCAATATGTTCCTTGGTTCGATGTTGACATAAGGAACACCTCCCTAGCAGTGGGGACATCTCGGTTCAAAAGAAGGGGCTCGAGCTACTATACAGGACTATAGCAGCCCGAGCCTTCCTCTGACTAACCATGCCCGATCGAGCCAAATTGGATCGATCTAACAAATATAATTATCCTAAAATTGTGAAATAAAATATAATTGTAAAAATTAATATGATACAGATGGTAGAATGCAATACTTAGGGTTTGTGACACAGGAAGATCGACGGGATCAGGAAGAAGTAGTACAAGTCCTAACGCTCAAATTTCGATCTAAATTGATGTAGCCAAGGTTTTCCATCAATTTGGGATAAAATAAAGGTCCTGAGAGGGGCTTAAGCGGTAGGCGAGGCAGCTATCATGGCCAGCGTTGGTTGCATGTGCAGGCAACTACCAAGCACCACACGCATACAAGGCCTCGGTGGACGATGACTACTATTCGTCTGATCTGGTCGACTGGTTTGATCGAATGATGCTGATTACGTGTTGTTCATTCAAATGGCCCCTTCTCATTAAGTAAGATGGAAATATTTTAATTAATTAATTAAATAAATTAATAATTATTACAATTTATTTAATTTAAATTAAGCTATTAAATGAGCTCCAAAAAATCCCAAAAATACACATATGACTAATTTGGGGGTGAGGAATTCAAAAATGAAGTTAGATTTTTGATCAGAGATCAATTTAATAATCTTAAATTTTTGATTAAATAATTACATTAAATTATTTAGGAAATTCTAATGAGCTCCAAATTGAACCAAATTTTAAAGGTTAGTTCCTAATGATATTTGGAGACTTATGAAGATGTTTTCAAACTAATTAAAGTAATAAAATGATGATTAACAACATTGAGTTACAACAGACTCTCCCACTTAAAAGAGGTGGCATCTTAGAAATCCCACATTAGTTTTATTAAAAATAAGGTAAGGATTTATCAAAATGAAGGATCACAAAATACCTTATTAGGCAAAGAATTCTAGAAATCTTCTCCACATGTCCCATTTTACCATGTGGATTCATCAACTGATTGATTCTACCATTAGATTTTAATCATAGGAATATTGCAGCTCCTTAATTGCTTGAGGTCCTTTCCCAAAAATTGACAGGTTTTATGAAAAATATTAGATCTAGCTGTAACTCTATTGGGGGAAGCTAGATCTGCAGATTTAAATCCAATAAACACTTCCTTAAGGATGATACATAAAATATATTATGAACAACTACAAAGTCTTCAGGCAATTTTAGATGATATGCTGACATTCCAGCTTTTTCAATTATTTCAAACGGTCCAACATATCTTGGGCTTAACACCAAATCTCTAGATTCCTTTTATTGGGTTCACTTTGAGATATACTTTATCTCCAATCTAAAATTCTAGAGGGCGATGGAAAGCATCGTGCTACTTTTTCTATCTACCCTGATCTACAAACATTCTCAATTTAATTATTTAGATATTTTTATTAGCTTTTCAATTTACTTAGATCCAAATAATTAAATGTCTCCGACTTTTCTCCAAGCTAATGGAGTATTACACCTTCTGCCATATACTGCTTCATAAGGTGCCATACATATACTGGCTTGGAAACTATTGTTGTAGGCAAATTATATTAGAGCTAGATGCTCTTCCCAGATTCCACAAAAACCCAACACATATAAGCGTAACCGATCCTCAAGTGTTTGATTCACCCTTTTAGTCTGCACATATATTTGAGGATGGAAAGCGTTACTCATGGCTAAGTTAGTTGCTAAATCTTATTGAACTACTTGCTAAAGGCGAGAGATAAATCTAATATCTCGATATTAAATAATTGAATTAGGTGTGCCATGAAGGCGGATGACTTCTTTTATATAATCCTAGCTAGCTTTTCAATTGAATTGGTCTATAGAATATGTATGAAGTGAGCTGATTTTGTCAACCGATTGAAAATAATTCAAATTGCATCAGATCCTGATCTGCCTTTGAGTAGACCCATAATAAAATTGATTAAGGCAAAATGAATGCGTATGCGAAGTGTATGATGATTTTTACACCAATAAAAATAACAAAATACTCACGATTAAGTATTGATAAAATAAGGCGAATTTTGTGTATGCAAACTTAAGAAAAAATGAGATTGAGATGATTCGAGCCACAACTAGGCTAACACACATAATTCCTTATATAAAAGTATTGAGATAAATAAGAGCTATGGTTAATCTTACCTGTGTCAATGTTAAGGCAATCAGTGGCAAAGCAGGGATAATTTGAACTTGACCTCTACAAACAGTTTTTCATTGCAGGATTTTCTTTCTTCCTTAGACATCCTTCTATAAGGCTTGCGCTACTCACACTCAATATTTTCTTCTCTTAAGAATGAAAGTACTAATGAACACAATAAGTGGATAAATATATTTTCATTCAATATTCAATGCCATGATACATAAGATATTAACTTATTTATAGCCATACAGTACATGTCAAATGACCATCAAATCATAAACTTACCCTTTCATGAAGGGTCAAAGTCTCATTTTCTTACAAATGACTGATAAAATAATCAACCAGCCCACTTGTGAAGGACTAAAGTGTCCTTTCATATAAAATACCAAAACAAATCTTAAACCAACTCTCTCATGAAAGACTAAGGTGTCCTTTCACTCAAATAACACTCTTGAAATAAGCATGATAACTAGGATAAGTCCCATTTAAATGGATTCCATGAATAAGCCCAAGTAACTAAAATGAAAAATACAAAATAGAATCATAGAACCATTAAACTTAATTTATGATTTGGTGCATCGATGATGATTACGTGGGTACTCTGCATCAGCACTCACCGACTTTGAAGGATTCTCCTTTTGAGAATGATGATTAATGTACTCATGTAGCAGTTGTGGACTAATATGGTTTAACTCTTTAAATGTAATCCAAGAGACTTCAAGTGGTGACAGTCCTTTATAATGGATAAGAAACCTCTAAGCTCTTCCTTCTGATGTGCTAATGATCTGGTCATCAAAAATTTGATCAAGATGATGGGATAGTAATTCGCGAGATGGCAAGGTAGACCTTAAATAAGTGTCAACCTACATGTTAATGCTATTTGCAGAGGGAATAATAATATCTGAAGCTTGCCCATGATACAATATTATATAAGACACATTAAATACAAGATAATTACCAGCATTTATTGGAAGATCAATCTCATATGCATTATCATTTATGTTCTTTACAATTTTATTAGAGCCATAATTCTTGAGTGTTAAGTTTTTTTAAAGTTCTTGTTGGGAGCCTCTCTAACCTAACTTTAACCATAACTAATTCTCCTTCATTAAAATTTTCAAATTGCCTATGTGCATCAATATCAACTTTATATTTATCATAACTTAAAGTAAGCTTTTGTTAAATTTCTTGGTGTAAATCATGCATTCTTTGTGCAAATGAAGATGCATATGCACTAGATCTATTTGAAATGGGAATGTCAACAAGGTCTATTGGCTTTCTTGGTTCATGCCCTGAAATAATTTGAAAAGGACTTTTTCCAGTTAATCAATTTATAGAAATATTATAAACAAACTTAGCTATGGGTAGAACAAGATCCCAACAAGTTGCATGGTCTATCATTAAGCATCTAAGGAGGTCTCTTAGACTTATATTTATTACCTCCATTTGTCCATTAGTTTCAAGGCGATAAGCAGTAGAAAATAAGAGTTTTGTTCCAAGCTTCTTCCATAACATTTTCAAAAATTAACTCATAAATCTAACATCACAATCATAGACTATTATTTTGGGTAATCCATGCAAACAAACTATCTAACAAAAGAAAATTGAAGCAACAGGAGAAGCATCAGATGTCGTATAACATGGAATAAAATGAGACATATTTGAAAATTGATCAACAACAACAAGAATCGAGTCAAAATGTTGGATGGTGCGAGGTAATCTGAGTATAAAGTTCATACTAAGATCTTCCCATGGCTAGTGAGGAATTGGAAGAGGTCTATATAATTCAATACTATGTTTTCCACTTTTTGCTAAATGACAAGTGTGACATTTGGAAAAAACACGAGCAACATATCTCTTGATACTTGGCCAAAAGAATTGATCTTCCATCATAAATATAGTTTTATCACCACCAAAATGACTAGAAATGCCTCATAAATGCATTTCTTCAATTAGAAAATATTGATGTGAAGAATTAGGAACACAAAGACTAGCTCCTCGAAAAAGATGTCCATCTTGAAGTTGATAATTAGAGTCAACAGTGAGGTATCAACATTTAGAGATTCAATGGTTCACCAAAATCCTTACAAGTTTTGTACTCATTTTTTATTTTTATAAAATCCAATAATGATGCTCATACTATGTAAAATGGTACACATTCTGCTTATATCATCTATAACTTTATTCTCAGTACCAGACCTATGTTTAAGAATGAAGGTGTACTTCTTAAGAAATTGAACTCACTTTGCATGATGAGAGCTGAGCTTCTTTTGAGTGTGAGATACTTTAATGCTGCATGGCCAGAGTATAGTACAAAATCTCAAGAAAGAAGGTAGTGTCTTCAATATTGAAGTGTTTGGACAATTGCATAGAATTGATGATCATATGTAGAGTAACATTGTTGAGCATCATTTAGCTTTTTACCAAGGAACGTAATTAGATGACCCTCTTGCTTAATAATACCTCCTATACCAACACTAGAGGAATCACAAGATACTTCAAACACTTTGTGAAAATCAGGCAATTTTGATATTGGTGGTCTAGTTAAAAGATTTTTTATTTGTATAACAGTATTAGAGGTTGCCTTTAACCATTGAAATTTTTGTGGCACGCCTATTCCCTAAGCCCATAATCATTAGGCTAAGGAGCAGAGTGTCACTCATGTAGATCCCTCACTTAGCATTAGATTAGGTAAGATCCATAATCCACTGCTAAGGGGATGATGTGCACATCATATATAAGAGAATTAGTCACTTCATCTATATATACAGAGTGCGGAAGCATATGAGAAGTAAAGTTTACATCCATTCACCATACACTAGACATGAAATAAAATGAAATAGCTGAGAAAATAATAATAATAGGGAGAAAGTAAACACAGTCACATAATCTATATTATTACATCATTTTAAAGTAAAGTCTATGAAATGAAATAAATAACTCTCACCCTCACTATAAAATAAAAAGGCAGATAAATATCCTCTGGTCCAAGCTGTTGCACCTCCTCTAAGTAGGGCTCCTCCTCAGGTATAGGATCCTCAAGCTGCTCAATATCTGACATTGTCGGTTTCACAATGCTAGGGCCCTAGCTAATAAAGAAAAATCTTATTAGACAAAGTATCTAAGTACATTTTTGGCAAGTAATTTATTAAGCATTTATTAATATCACCATTTTACTCTATACCAAATAAAACATCTATTTAGCATGGGAGCAAGTAAGCATACAAGGGAAATATGATAAGTTATAAACATAACATTTATAGCTAAACAATAGGTGAGGTAAAAGTACACCTCCAACAATAAAATAAGGAACATGCATACATGTATAATGCAGTATTTATAAGTATTGAAAGAAAAGTCTAGGCCTAACATGCTGATGATCATATGACATATGCTAATTCGAAACATAAATTTGAAAATAGTACATATAATATGAGCAGTAAAGTCTAGCATCCTATACATATATCTATAAAAGTGAGTAGGTAAAAAATACCACTACAGCTGACTAAAATAACATGCATCAATAACATAATAAACAGTAAACTGTAAAATTGTAAAGGGACGTATAACTGCCATATCAGAATAATTGGCCAATCTGACCCAATTTGTATATCTATCACCATAGCCTTTATGGGCTAGGGCAATGATATCATAATATAACACTGTATAACTAAAGAGGCAGATAATACTATGCAAACATCTTTTAATTATTTTACTTTTATTTTTATGGACAATTTCAGAAATAGCTGAGGAGTCAAGCACATCTGCAAGATTGAACGGGTCCCAAGCTTAACACACTCTCCTCAATGAGAGGTGGTAAGCATCCTGATCTCTCCTTACCCTTATCCATTGGAGTAAATGTGCACCATAATCCACCATGAACTGATCCCAATGAAAATAATTTTTTGTTTCTATGGACAATTTCAAAAATAGCTGAGTCAAGCATGTCTACAAGACTGAACAGGTCCCAAGCTTAACACACTCTCCTCAATGAGTAGTGTTAAGCATCCTGATCTCTCATTACCCCTATCCATTAGAGTAAATGTGCACCATAATCTACCATAAACTAAACACAAATATAAATGTTCTCCTAATATTATAAGTTTTCATTTTTATATAACAACATTTTTCTAATATGATATGTCCAAGGAAAACAAGCACAAATTCAAGGAATGCGTTGCTCAAAATCAAATAGTAAGCAAGAGATTCTACTAAATATGGTGATATCGTTTATTATTTAATTAAACATTCTAACTATTCCAAGTTACACAAGTTCAGGATCTTCAATTTCTACTATCGAGTGTAACTTAGAAGTACGTCTTTATAGGTTACAAAATATTAGGATTAGCTAGGTCCTAATATGCTTAATCAATGTCAACTATAAAAAATAAATATGACCTAGTTTATGAGTCCAGATGTTCTTTACTATTAATTAACCAAAATCTACAAATTAGAGATTATAGATTTAACACTACGATATTGGGCTAAATCACATAATCCCAAAGGTAAGACCTAAGATCTAGGCTTCAATCTAAAAGTGATCTATTGATTAAGGTAGAACCTACTAAGCAAATCAAACTTAATAGGATGAATTTCCTATCCTAAATTTAGGATTAAGAAATAAAATAATCAAAATAAGTTGTAAAAATTTAGAAATTAATAAAACTAAGGATTCATTCATTGAAAAACCCCATTTTTTAATAAATGAAATATAATCTATGATCTAATCTTAGTCTTAGGAATAACCCTAATATGAGATGAAAAATCCTATGGAAAAGACTTAGAGAAGTTAAGGAATTTTACTAAGTTAATTGAATTGCTGATTTTGATTACTTAAGTGATTCTATTAGAATTCTAATATTAATTTAACTCATTTAGAAGCTACTTAAGAGTTAAAGATGTTTAACCTAAATTTTGGGCAAAATGACCATTTTACCCCTACTGAAGGGTCCAAAAGTGTGACGACCGCCCAATGTTGAGGGTTTGTTAAGTGATGACCTCCTCCTAATCCGGATGATTAGGGGGCAACCGTCACAAAAAGTCTACCTTTTGAATTAGGGTTCCAAATAATTCCTTACTATCTAACATGAAGACAAACAGTAAGTACGCTCAATTTGGACAAGAAACAAATCCTATAGGCCCAAACTAAAGTTCTTTGATGTAAGGGACAATCTTGTAATTTACACCTAATGGAATCTAAATTTTTATGTAGTTTACTATTGGCTACTATTGAAGGATTCCATAGAGTCCAAGAACATTACATTCTGAGGTCATATAACTAAGTTATAGCTATTTCAATTTCTAAGGGCAATTCGATAATTTTGGTCGGTCAACGGGAGATAAAAACCGAACTTTTCCATTTAAAGTCCAAATTCAACAAACTCAGTTCTATAGCTTTCCTATAATATACTGAGTGTGTTGATAGAGAGTAAACCTAATTTGAACTTCAAATGGTCAAATTATGGCCTAACTAATTTTAGGAGTATTTTGGTCATTTTTCTATTTTATAGGATTCAGATCCTAAATATTATTTCAGTTTATTAATGATATTGAAATTCTAAGCTAGTTAGCACTTAAATTTCTAAATTTGCAGTTGAATTGACCAAGTTATGGTCAATTAAAGTATAAGGGCATTTTGGTCATTTGCAGGGTAGGGTCCTAAATGTTACTTTTCAAACTAAGCTTCAAATGGGGAAATTAATACTTCTATTGTAATGAGGCTGTTCTCTTGAGTATTTTAAGACCCATATTGCTTATATTTGGGCAACTAGGTTAAAAGTTTAGAGGGTTTAATTAGGTCCTAAAATGTCACTACTTTATACTACCCGAAACTAATTTTTGCATTACACAATTTGATTCCTTTTATTTTTCTGAGTAAAATGAGACCTATATTGACTATGTTTGGATCATTCTACAAAAATTTATTAAACTTTTAAGTTTTGAATTAATTAATTTTAAATTTACTATTTAAAAATACAATTTGCATTAATTATTATTCAAATCATGTAAATAGTCTCACTGATTTTTATTTTAATTAATTAATTAATTAAATTATTTAATCATATAATTCTAATTTATTAAACTAATTACTAATTAATTAAATACACAAAATAAATAAATAAATAAATAAATAAATTTTAACTAATTAAATTACATTGATTAATGTTCACTGAAATGGATTTGATTAATTAGTATCAAATTAAATTTATAAATTCTCTACTTCAAATTAATCATCCTAAATTAATGTTAATTAACTAAATTAACTAATTAATTAATTAATAGAATTAGAATTCTAATTAACATTCTGCTAATCATCAATCAAATTATTTAACCCTAACTATAACTAACTAATTATATGCTAATACATATATATATATATATAATAGTAAGTTGATTTATAGTATTGTTAATTACAAAGTATATATATATATATATATATATATATACTTATATATGCATATATATTTATATATAAATGTATATATAATATATATATATTAATATATTTATAATTGATTTATTCTACAGGAATTGACCGGCGGCGGGCCCACCTGCCACGCGGCGTGCTCTGATAGGCGGCAGAGGACACGGCGGGGCCCATCAGGTGAGTCGAATGTGACCCGCTGACGCGCATGGGCCCCGCGCGCAGACCGAGTGATGGTCCCCGGGCCCACACGCCACGCGGCGACCAGGTGTGCTGCCACGTGGCATATTGGGACCCACTTGTTTGATGTGGCAGTCGAACGCAGGCAAAACATCGTGGGTCGGGCTGACCTGGCCCGACCCAATCGACTCGTCATCCTCCCTAGCACCGCGACCTAGGGCATCCAGATCGGTGGCGAAACTGCCACTACCAGGAGGAGGCCCGCATGCCACCGTGAAGGTCTCGTCGAGACCCTTAGTCTGGTATGCAGAATGTCGACAAGGGGCAATAGAGTGGTCAATACAGTCGAACCCTAGACTAAAGTAATCGGGACGAGGGTACCGTAGATGCCAGCTGCAACTCATTGGATCGTCCCGATCGAATTCGATCGGGTTGGATCCAGCAATCAACAACAACAAGTAATGACATGCAAAAAGATCAATAATTGTGAATTGAACGGGTGTCCAGAGAGATTGCGTGTAACTTAGCCGTCAGACTTCGAGAGCTTTTAGGGTTAGGAGGAAGATGCCTGACATGCCCAACGCCACCCGCACGACCCAGAGGACCCAGGTTAGGGATATGGAGGTGAACGATGGACCCACCAAGGCTCTTCCGATTGTGGGTGGACGACCACGGTGACAGCCTCCCGACGCGTGGAACGCGGATGTCCTGTGGAAGATCTGGGGGAGACGGATCGACTGCCATTTGATCAGCTGATCAAATGGTCGTGGCTCACCGTTTGATCAAACAGTAAAGGCGGAGGCAACGTTAGGGACTTGACGGCACCGTTTAAACTAAAATAACTATTATTTATTTAATTTAATTTAATTAATTTCTCATTTAAATGAAATAATTAAATTATATTTAGAAAAATTTCAAATATTTGCCCCCAGCTAATTGAGGGGTGATGAATGCAATGGCGAGGGCAGATTTTTGATCTAACGAGTATTTTAATTTCTCAATTCTCGGGGTATTTAAATGTTATTAAAATATTCGTCAAAAGTTTGACGACTCCTGATTGACACAAAACATCACCCCTAGCTAATTTGGGGGCAATGAGCGCAATGACGAAGTCCAATTTTCGATGTGAGGTCTATTTAAATAGGTCAAATTTTAGGATTTCTGGATTTTCAAGAAATCAGGATTCGACCCATTTGACTCCTGATTTGGACTGGGTCCTAGAGGTTGACTCATAATGACTTAATTAATACTTAGGATTAAGATTAGGACTGAGATTAATCATAATTAACTAGGATAATAACTTGGGTTATTATAATTCTCCACCTCTTAAACATTGGGTGCTTGGAGCCATTACTGTACTAAACCCATGCATAAACCTTCAATAAAATGTGGCTAACCCAGAAAAGCTATAAACAACATGTGTATTTGATGGAGTTGGCCAATTTTGAATTACATTGATTTTATCGGGATCAATAGAAATACCATCACAAGATATAATGAATCCTAAGAAAATTATTGATTATATAATAAAAGAACACTTCTTCAAGTGGATATATAATTTTTCTTATTAAAGAACCTCAAAATTTTGCCTTAAATATGTTACGTGATCACTATTAGTCTGACTATAAATTAAAATATCATGAAAATATACCACTAAAATAATTCTAATAAAGGGACATAAGATGTGATTCATTACTCGCATAAAGGTCTAGGGGCATTAGTCAAGCCAAAAGGCACTACCAACCACTCATATAACCCATCTTTTATCTTAAAGGTTGTCTTCCATTCATGTCCTTCTTTCATACAAATCTGGTGGTATCCACTCCTAAGATCAATTTCAAAGAAACTTTGTGCACCAACCATCATGTCTAGCATATCATTAAGTAATGGGATGGGAAAGCAATATTTAACGGTAATTTTATTAATGGCGTGACTATCTGTACACATACACCATATACCATCTTTTATTAGGGTAAGGAGAGTTGTGACAACCCTAGGTTGTTATCTAGCTTAATCTAAGCTTAATCATGTCTTAATTATAGTTCCATTTCATTCAATATACTATTTTAAGCTAACCTTGAAAGTTTGTGGTCAATTAGACCTCTCTAAGGCAATTTAGCCATTTGATCAATCAAGATACCCTAAATAAGACCTAAAATATTTTGACCTCAGAATTAAAATCTGATTATTTTTGAATTCCTTACCCTCAAATTAGTTAGTGGTGAAAGTTTGGGAATTTTTAAAGGTTATTTGGACCAAAATTCAATTTATATTAAATTGGGATCCAACCAATTAATATTATATTTATACCCTTAAATTGATTTACCTGTCCGAGATCTGCTGTGTGGACTACGGGCGATCTGCTGCGGAGCCCGGGTCACGTGACTATGAAGCCCCGCTCCATCCCGTCATCCCTCCCGCTGATCCTATGGCTAGGATTCAGATCCACGGAGCTGCGGATCTGTCGTTAGATCTGCCCGTGGATCCTACAGCCCGGATGGCTCCCGTGATCGGCTGTTATGATCCAAGCGATCCAAGCCATAGCGCTATCTGATCGATAGATCAGATGACATCCAGAGTTCCCACCACTGTGGATCATCATCCCCATCACTCTCTACTACCGACCGATAGGATCTCCTATACCCCTGGTAGCAGAACTTGTCCCCCACTCGCACATCCACCTCAGCATGCTGTTAGGACCTTCCCTATCCTGGCAATGCTCCCCAATCGGGCCCCGTGACCCAGCCGAGCTCAAATTGGAATATGAGAGCTTAACCATGGCCTGAACTCTCAGGCTATTTCTAGCTTGATCAATTCATCACTGGCTTCTCCATAAGGCTAAAAATAACCTCATAATCCCTCGTAGGGCCTGCTTGCTGATCAATTGAGCTCAATTCAAAGTTCTTCCCATTTCCACCATTACTAATCTTCTGAGCTCTCCCAAGCAACCCAGGCTTGCGAACTACTGATAGAGGTGACTCCTTGTGTTCAAGATCCATAAGAGCTCTCCTCTGAAGCTCAAGAGCCTCTACATTGCCCTCTGTCGATCAAATCGAGCTTCCTCGTCGAACTAGGTACCCCCTTGCAGGCTCTAAGCCAATTAGGCCCAAGCACTTCTCCATTTGATTTATAATGATTGTCATAGTTGATCAAACTCAATACATGTGTTATTATGGCTTAAGTTAGCCCCAATCAATCAAATAAATGAATTGGGATATGGTTTCTTAGGAAGGTTGGGTCCGAGTAAGAACTCAGTGATCCAGTGTGCTTCAGACCCAACCACCTTAGGGGTATCCATCTCACCTCCCTGAAGGTGTAAGGATCGGACCCAAGGCAAATCGTGGTCTCTATGGGAATAGTTGTCCCTCCATGGTAGCTCCGTAGTGAGAGCTCTTGAGTGAATAAGGTCCGGGTGCACCAGACCTACTCACAAGGGGCTAACGAGTGCGATCAACCCATCTTGGTACACTGATCGTGTAGGGATTGAATTGGGCCCAAGGCGTGGTCAGGGTACCCCGAATTTAGCCGCATTAGCTAACCCTAATTCTATAATTCTCAAAGATGAAGGGTTGGTGATGACGACACTGTGCGGGTCGGGTCAGCCCATGACCTGCGCTGTGCGACAGTGTCGGGTTCCCCGGGCCCCAGTCGACCCGTGACTTTTGGAAATGGGCCGAGCCCGTTTAATATTAATCTAATTTATTGGAATTATTTTTCTTAAGGAAAATAATCTGATTAATTTAATCATAGAGAAATTTAATTAGAAAAATATAGAATAAATTATTTGAATAAATTTTGATCCACTTTTCCAAACACTATAAAATTATATATCAAAATATTCAAAAAAATATAAGAAATCTAAGCATATAATAATATTGCACTTTTATTGATTAGATTTTTTGATTTTTCTTAATTACCTCAGAACTTGATTAGGATGGATTAGCATGTATACTTTACCAATTTGCATGATTTATGTGACATTATGTTCCTAATGCCCTATAAAATGCATGTACTAGGTGCCTTAATTTTCTAACTTGTATATTCTTATTTATGTGCTAATGTTGTAAAAGTATGATTAGTAAAAATTAGGGTTTCAACTTAACAAATATTAGCAAACATAGTCTCTAATTATTCACATGATTAAATAGAGCATACTTGCTAAGTTTCATTAATATTCAATGGTTAGATTTGAAATTAATTGCAAATCCATTTTTTTTACTTAGAATTTGATTAGCCTTAATTACTTTCTATTTTATGTAAATTCATATTTTTATATTTCAATAACAGTAGAATGAATATTAGAGAGCTTTCATGCTTGTTTGGACACCTTAAATGATTAATTTGATATTAATCGATAATTGAACTTAATAATCAATAAAAGAATGACTTGCACCCATATAAAGTTTATTGGCACATAATTCAGATCCAGATAGCATTTGTACATGCATAACTCTGCTTAAATTAAATTGGAGAAAGTTCAGAATTTGCACACATTTTTTTGATATAAAAGAATGACTTGCACCCATATAAAGTAAGGTGTTACAAAATTGAGATTCTATATAGAGTGTGCCTATAACAAGGTTTTAAGGAAATTAGAACTTATTGTAAAAAATAAAGCATAATTTTAGAAAATTACTAAATAATTAGGGACATACCTAACACCACATTATTATGCTCAATAGTGACAATAATAGTCAGAGCAAAGACTCTCAGCAGATTAACAACTTGGTTAACTTCATTTTCTTTTTGAGTGATCCTTTGAGCAGCTTGAGGAGCATGCTGAGGTGCTCTCAGTTGATTTTGAATTGGAACAACTATATGTGGTGGAATAATAGCCAAGGCCGGTGCCTGAGATCTAACATGTGCAAGATTATGGACAATTTGAGAATGATTGATCTTCATTCTATAAACTATCCATCTTGAACGAGACTCTTGATAATGATGCCCTGATCATCTACATGTAAAACACTTATTTATATGTTGGTAGTATTTACCATTGGGATGATGTTTTATCCATTTTCCAAGTTGCCTTGCTTGCTGCTGTTGTTGAGCTAAACTATAGATTATAAGCTGATTAGGTCTATTTCTTTTGAAAATTTTTGATTTTGTTGGGGTAGAGAAATATTTTTTTCACAATCCTCCTACATTCGATGATATTCGACCAACCTAGCTCTTTCTAGGAGATCTAAGAACTTATTGTGGTGCTGGGACACTAGGTGATCCTTAATTGGGTCTCTCAACCCTTTAAGGAACCAGCTACATCTTGTAGCCTCAAATTTTACTAAATCAGGGGTGAATCTAGAAAGTCACATGAATTCCACTTAATACTGCATGATTATCTATTGTATTGAGTTAACTGAATTAACTCATCTTCTATTATAGTTTGTGCCGATAAAGGAATGAACTAATTTCTGAATGCCTCCTCGACTAATTTCTGAATGCCTCCTCAAATTTGTCCCATGAGATGCCTAAGAATAGGGAATTCAATTCATTGTCCCACCAAAATTTTGCTTACTCAGAGAACATATGTGTGGTTAATTGAATTACTTTGCTTTTTGAACAATTAATACTAGCAATTTTATTTTCTATGGCCTTATGCCAGTTAGCAGCTTCTATGGGTGTGATTGACCCATTGAAAGATGGGAATTTTAAATGAAGGAAAGCTTGCAGATAGCCTTCTGTAGCAGAGGAGGATAGAACTTGAGAATTCACTTGTATAACTTGTGGGTTCGGGAGGTTAAAAACTCTCTAAGCCGCTTGGGTTTGAGTCTCAACCAGAATTTTTACTAACTCCACAAAGAGTCTTGATTTCTTTTGAGTTGGAAGAAGGACTTGCAGGTACTATCTTCATGATGGGAGTCAAAGGAGGATTTGACTCATGATTAATTTTAAAAACAAATAAAAGATTTTTTAAAGATGAACTTAGAGAATTATTTTATTAATAATGACTATATTTACAAGATTGGTACATAAAAAATAGGCAAAAGAGAAAGCTGTAATTTTAACAACTATGACATGTAACTATTTACAGAATTGAGCAAAGAACATTATTTCAAAGACCTTAAAAATGGGTAAATTATGATAATTCCTACAATCTCTGACCAAATCCCAATAAGCATGAGTCCTCTAATCTTCAACAGATTATTCGAAGAGTTGGTCCAGAATTGAGAAATGAATTGAGTCTGGACAATCTATTGTACTGAATTCTTCAGATACTCGATGAAGCCATTCTTTAGCTAATTAAGGAAAGTAGTATCCTCTAAAGGCTGGGTTCTTCAAAATTTTGTTGAGCACGTCACCTCCTTCTAGAGATACTTTGACATTGAATCTTCCAAAGCAAAGTTCATTCTCATGGTTACTATTCCAATAATGATAGAATAGCCTAGTATAGTAGTGTAGGTTAAAACCTTCGCTTGCCATCTAATATAATGTTAGGTTAGATTATTGATATACTATGCTATCTATAAGGATGCTTTAATTATTTCTTTCACTATGAATTGAATGATATAAATTTTCTTAGATTTTGACTTCCCTTTTTATTCCCCAAATATACTCTTTGATGCTAACTTTAACACCCTGCTATTATATTATGCAATCTTACCCAATAATGAGGGTAGCATATCACTTAATATTAGATTAGTGAATTATAATCCTTTATTGAGTACTACATTTTCTTACAGATCTATGGTTAGAAAGAAAATCATCATCCAATAAATATCCATCATCTAGAGTATATATAATCATACATAATATGAAAGAAAGTCTAAGGTAATCACATAAATATAAAGATAGACATCCTCATAATTATCCATAATACAATCTGAGAAGAATAAATATCTCATCCTCACATAATAATATGAGAAAATAGATGCAGTTTTTCTAAGCATCTTCTACTACTCATGTTCCTCTTTAGGTACAAGGTCTAATCCAAGGTTCTAATGTATCATATTTTGTTTATAATATAGTAGGGAACAACTAATAAAACAAAACAAGTGATTAGACTTTAAGAGGTCTAAGTAAAATTCAAGGGTAATGTTATTTTAATTTAGCGGATATAACAATAGTTGTTTTTAATTTTAAAAAAGCGTAGCATACTGCAAGGAAATGAACATAAAGTATAAATAGTATCTAAACTATAAAGTATATTAGAGTGTATGCTTATAATAAGCTGCTTGATCTAACATTAAATAGGTTAATAAGGCATTTATATGTTACATATGCATCTAAACAAGTAGAGGAAGCATGTATATATTCAAACGAAATAGAAGCTAAGTAGCAGTAATAGTAAAGGCAGTATAAGGAAATATATAAGTAACAAATTTATGAAATTATGCACTATTCAAACTGCAAGTAAAGCTATAAAGTAAATTGCTGAACTAAAGTAAAATTATATATATATATATATATATATATTTTTTTTTTTTTTTTTTTATTTATATATATAATTAATTAACGGCAGTCGTCTACGCCGTTCACTGGATCTAACGGTGCCATTTGATCAGAAGGTGCATCTCTCAATCGTCCGATCGTTTAATCACACGGCTGTGGCATCTCCTCCCTTGCGAGCTTCTGCTTTCTTCAAAGGCGTAAGGGACCAAGTAGACTTGGAGGATCGGGGGTCTTCGCATCTAGGAAGGTCAAGCACGCCGGCAAACCTCCTTCTTCTTCCAGACGTCCTTCTAGTGTACGCCTCGATCCCTACCTTCCTTCGTTGTACTGTTGTGATTCAATTTTAAAACTTTGTTACCTATGTTTGATTGGTGGTTGCTTAGTCAAATGAAGCTCAAATGAGCTTGATCAAATAATGTTTGGTCAGCCATCTGCAGTTCTACCGTCTCTAGGCTCGACCTAAACCCTAGTAACTAGGGTTCATCCTTGTCCTCACCTCAGGAGTCCTTCGTCGCTGAATCGCCAAATGCTGGATAGAACTCGTCGAGGCCTATTCATTCTCGTGTGGGCTAGGTCCAACCACTGCTGGGAGGCCGAGTCTATCCCGTTCCCTAGTTTTCGTTCATCTTTGGGTCGGGGGCAAAGATGGTGAAGCTCTGGGTTGGGCCGGGTCTACCCGGGACTGACCCGTATGGGATCTTCCTCTCATTGGCCGATGCATGTAGTGTCGTTAAAGGAGCATGCCCCGCAGTCATTTCTTATGCTGATCCATGCAATTGTGGGCCCGCCTGTGCTTACTGTCATGATTTCTGGGTCCTGCGCATCTATTCGGCTGCTAATCATTCATGTAATTATCTTAATTAATTTAGCTTAATTCAATATTATTCATAGAACTTTAAACCTCCCTAAAATGAAATCCAATAATCCAAATATATCAACATTATGTATCATTTTAATCAGCAAAATTCGAGGATCAATATGATACTATCAATTTTTCTATAGGATGCCTATTTAACATAGTGACATTTTAGGACCCCCTTTTAACCTTAATCTTCAAACCTTCATATCTTTGTACCCATTGATCCAAACATAGTTAATATGGGTCTCATTTTAATCAGAATAACACTTAGATTAGTCTAGAAATATTAATTTTGCTATTTGGTATAGAATTTGACTAATCACTTTTAGGTACCTTCCTTAATTACCCTAATTGACCAAAAATTTCATTTGACCATAACTTAGTCAATTTAGCTCCAAATTAGGTCATCTAATATACCATTTTGATTATAAGAACCTAATAAATAGTAAACTGCAAGAAAATTTAGGTTTTGGTAATAAAAAACCCTAATTTGCCCTAATTACTCTAAAACTTAAATATGTCATAATTTAACCAATTGGACTCCGAATTGGGTCTACTCCTAGTCATAATACTCAGTATGTTATAAGGAAGCTATAGCCACTAAGTTTGCTAAATTTGGACATTATTTGGAAATGTTACATTTTTGACCCATTCATAAACTTGTTAATTACCCTTTTAGACCCCAAAATAGTTTTTGCCATAACTTATCCAATAGGCCTTAGAATTTAGTATTCTTACACTCTATAGAATCCTTGGACAGTGAACAACAGTAAATGTACTAAATTCTTAAACTTTGCTTGATGAAATTACTAAATTTCCCTTATAGGTTAAAATCATTGATTTGAATCCTTAGAGCTTAGTTCATGTCCAAATTTGGTATACTTACTTTCTATCTTCATGTTAAAGAATAAGTAATCATTTGCCATTGAGATATTCCAATTTGGAGTATTAAATCAAAAAGTTGCATTTTAGACCCTTAAGTAAGGGCAAAATGGTCATTTTGTCCAAAATTAGGTTTGAGTGTTCTTAACCTCTAGAATATCAAGTAAATCACTAAAATCGGTAATACAAATGATTTGGAATCAAATTCGGAATTTTAAGCTCATTAATTTGGTATTTTGATTCAATGGATAGTTTGCATGAATGATTCAATCAAAGTGGTATGCTTTATTTTATGCAAATCTAACAAATTCAGTAAGTCATATAAATGACAAATCTATATTGCATGCATATAAAAGTGCCAATGGCCTTCTAGGTTTTCTGGTCAGAAACATATAAAATTAGTGTGTTAAGTCGTATAATACTTGCATTATTTGTAGTCTATTTCATCTCTTATCTATCGTTTATAATGAAATTAATAATGATTTAAGTCTAGTTCCTAATATTATATAGTTATGAATCTATAAATTTTGCAGAATATTCAACCATGATCACTTTTGATAAGTTTGATAAGATTTGATACTAATGAAAATGAAAGTAAGTTAATAAATAATGGCCACTCTTGAAACCTAATATTACTATACGTTTCACGCCATAATCTCAATTTTCAATCATTTGATTTCACTAAATTAATTGGTTGATTCATATGCATGCATTCCTCTTTGTCCTCGTTAAAAATATTTATGTGAAAATGATTTCTATTAACAATATCCTTATATGTCCTGGCAATGATTAGTCAATTTATAATCCCTCATCTTAAATTAATGATGGTGCTGATTTCATCTCTATCAGATTATAAGGGATTATGCACAATGCATTCTCTTAAATCTTCCATAGAAATGATTGTTATCCCTCTTATTTATCTATTATGTTCCATCTTATAGATCCCTTTTTTGCATGATGTATTTTAGTATTTTTTTCATGTGTATCAGAGAAATGAATTGGTTAGACTCCATGTTCATCTAGGAGTAAGAAAAGTTTATCAAAGAAAGTATCATTTAATGTATTTTGCCCAAATGTTGCAGGTGCTGTAATTGACGTTTCATCCCAATCAATTGATGAGTTTCAAGTTCAAAACACTATAAAGGTACGTTAAGTACTTAGAACTTGTATTGAGTTCTAATAAACTAAATCATTTTACTTTAGTTTTATGTAAAGTGCATACATCACTTGCATATAACTTATTATTGCTAATGTGGTTTTATTTCTTTTAATCCTATGTTGGAACATAAGCTTTATTTCGTGAGATGTTTGGCAAAAATATTATAACCTTGCATGTTAAATATTTCACCCTACTAAAATGTGAGAGTTTAGGTAAAGTTACTTTGATTATTGCTTCAAACTTGTGTTTATCAGTAAGGAATGAATTAACAACATCTGATTTACTTTTTGAATTACATTATGCATGTTAGAATGTTAGATCTTTAAGAGAATTATCGTGATTTAGACCTAATTGCTGAACCTTGTATTTTATTGATTTTGTCTTATATCAGAGAATTAGTAAGCTTAATGTGACTTAGTATGTTAATAAAATATGTTGATTGATCAAGCAACCAAATTCTAGTTTTTAATGATTCACCTCATGATTTGAATGATAACTTGTAAAGATTAAGTATTAAGGAATTTGCATCCTTGATTTTATTATTTTAGTCAATGATTAATCTTATAACTTTGCATGTAATTATATTCCCCTTGATTTTTGATCAATCTTTAGCAATTGTAGATTTTGGATGTAAGCATTAAAAGCCTTAGATCTCTTAGTTAAGCTTTGTGTTTAAATGATCAATTTAACTAAGGTAACTTTAAGGTAGGAATTATCTTATTAATCATATGTTGAGGTAGTCCCTTAGATGACCCTATGAACCTTAGATGATTAGTCTTATGTCATTGCGATAAGATAACCTAAAGAGATTTAGCTTGAGCTTATCTAAGTGTGATGGTTAAGCCAATTTGAATGATATTTATATCACTTTTTTGGAGATATTTCACTAGTGCCTATTACAATGGAGAATGGATTCAATTGCTTGAAATTCCTTGTTTTCTAAATTAGTCAGTTTAGAACTATAAGGATAATATTAGTATATCATATGGAGATTATAGTGCATATCCATAGAATTGATTCAATTCAGTAGGATATGGAATTGATTAATTTACCCTAAATAAAACTATAGAATTTCGGTCATATATTAGGCAATTAAATAAGTACAGTTCAATTTAGGTTAAAAATCACAAGTCCAAAGAATGTTTATCTTAGTTTGAGAGAATAAACAATATAACAATGTTTATCTCTTATCTCTGTGCGCGGTGATAAGTGCAATTAAACAAACTAAGTGTTTAATATCACCATTCTTTGGATGATATGAAAAGCATAACTTTGAGTGTTGACTTCAATGGATTTAAATCTGAATTATATAGTTCGTATGATTAGACATTCTGATTAATATGGCATTAGTTGAATGTGTATATTAATAAAATTAGAATAAATAGTTAGACAACAAGATATGATATTTACTTTCATTTTCTGGTTTGATGACTTGAAGGCATTTGTTGTATTAAACTCATTGGCATATCATAAATCGTGTAAGCATAACATACCATTTTCTAAGCATTGTGCTCACCTAAGATTTGTTAGTAGAGCTGTTATGCTCACTTAAGATACATTAGCAGAGCGCTGTGCTCACCTTGTAATGCGAGATGCTATATATCATCAAGGTCATGCATATTTGTGGTATATTCAGATATATATTTAGTGATATACAACACAGTTCTATATTCAATTTTATTCAATTTATAGTTACTTTTCAGTTGATTTACTTTCAACACTTTGCTTAGATACAATTTTCATATGTTTAGTTTTAATATTTAGATTTACAATTTAGTTTACTTTAGCTTTCTACAATTTGGTTTTTGTTTTAATGTTATGTTGAATAAAATTCTTTAAGTACAAGAACACACTATTTTCATATTAAATTATACTTAGACTTTGTAAGTATAACATGATTTTTTCTTTTTTTGACTTTGCCCTGTCATAAATGTACATATAGCAGAATCAAGTTATAGATCAGATTCAACACGTGGGGAGTAAGCTAGTGAAGGAGGTTAAAGTAATATATGTGGCTTGCAGAAGGAAATTGTTATTTTAAATTTCTTTTTGCCCGCATCTAAATTTAATGTAATAAATCAGTCTTTCTTATTTTCATGCATTTTCTGTATTTTATGTTAATGGATAAATGTGGAATCTGTCTGGATGCCCTGACCTTTATTTACTGCACTGCTATAATGCTTATGTTTTTGACATGATCTTGCTCATCTCATGTTTTGTATCATGAATGTTTGTTTAATATCTATGATACCAGTGATGACCAACACTGAATCATAGTTGAATTAGTGTGCAGTACTGTAGCCAGCACTTAACAGGCTTTATTAATTTGCAGCATTGTAGCCTGATTGATTGATTCGAATGATCATGGCCAATCCCAAGGCTCAAAGATTCATCATTAGCTTTAGTAATACTTAGCATGCATTTATGAACGAAAGTGCACTGGACTAGAGTGCTAAATTTCAGTGAAATAACTTTCACTTCCACTGGATAGCAACTATGTCTAGATGATGAATTCTGATTTTTTGGAATGAGTTTAGCAGTCCAAACCTGAAATAAAAAATTGCCTAATTTTCCAAGGAAAACTCACAACACAATATAGCAAATAATTGACTAGCATTAGGTAGATATTGAGCTCACTCAACTCAATGGGTTAGAGGAGTACCTGGCTAAAGGACTTGCGGAGATTGCTTGCTGACGAGAGATTATCAGGAACTAAGAGATGATCTATGATCTTTTTAAGTCAATTACACTTCAATTGGGGGCCTGAATACTAGATTGCACACACTGAACACGTTGGGAAGATTATCTAGGAGATGGGAGGTCGATTGAGAATTAGTTGATGGAAATGCATGTGAGCACTTATAATTAGGGTCTTAGGAGGAAGCACAGTAAGCAAAGAGCTCACTATTGAAATATTAAGGCTAATTATAGCCCTAAGGGAGTGATCGAACACTTAGGTTGATCTCCTATGGCTACCTCAATCGAAGGGAAGAGCTAGGTCCAGCCTGATAGGGGAAATGATGTAGTATGGGGGGTGATGACATGTAATATAATCAAATCCACCAATTAATTAACGAAATTAACCTTGTATATTTAAGTTACTAGAAGATATGTGAATCGCTTGTTGAGAATAAAGAGAAGTGTTGTAAGCGTTCACAAGTAATGAGAGCTAGGATTAAACGAGCACACTTGTAGGGTAGGAGGAAAGAAAATAAAAATAAATGAAGAAGATCTTACGGGAGCCTTATTACCAAATATGCCGCTTACGATAAAGAAGATTAACTTCTACGAGCAGTCCTTCGCTGCAGATCGAACCTTCTTTTCTTGGAAATCCTTCTCCAAGAATTGCAACCACACCTCAAGAAGTCCTTCTCTTAAGAATGAAGCTCACATAACATAAAGAAGAAGAGAGTATTTTTATATCACTTGCAATGCCATAATACATGTGAGGGTGGCCAATTTATAGCCATAAGATACATACCAAATGACCATAAAAACCCTTAACCAACCTCTCATGAAGAACTAAAGTGTCCTTTCCTCTAAAAGACCAAAAAAACCATATACTTACTCTCTCATGAAGGACTAAAATGTCCTTTCAAACAAATGACCAAATAAACCATAAACCAACTCTCTCATGATAGACTAAAGTGTCCTTTTACAAAAAAACTCACATGACAATATATGGGCTAGGATGAAGGCCCATTTATGGAACAAATACAAAAGCCTATAGGACTCAAAATAGAAAAATAAAACATAGTACCATTAAACTAATTTATGATCAGGCACGTCAATGATGATTTTGTTGATGCCCTGCATTAGGAAAACCCTAATTTCCTTAGGACAACAACTGTTGCAATCAATGGAGGTGGGAAATAAGGGAGATCTATTATACTGCCACTATTGACTGATTATTAGCTATCGAGGGGACCATCTTGCGCAAGACAGATTGGGGATGAAGCTCTATAGGGCTTTGGATTAACTTGGACATCTGATTGCTCAGTTATTGAGACATAATAACTCTGATGCATTGTTTCCTAATGGCACAACACAAAAAAGCTATCAGCTGTCTGATCACGAATGTAATATGATGACTGATGAAGGATTTGTGAGAGTGAGGGATGTGGTTCTTCAGATCGCAGGATCAGATCTTCTCCACTATTGACCATTAAATTAAATAAATGGATCATTGATTAATTTAATTAGTTTAAATCTAAAAATTAAATTAACTTAAATTTAAGTCCAAATGACCTCCAAAAATTAGCTCCTAGCTAATTTGGGGGTGAGGAATTCAAAAATGCAATTAGATTTCTGTTTGGAGATCAATTTAATATTGCTAAATTTTTAGGTCAAATAATTGGTAAAATAACCAATTGATCTAATTGAGGTCTGATGGATCCTAAACTTTCAGAATTAGGTTATAATAACCACTTAAGTATAATGGAACAAAAATTGGGACTTAGTTTAGCCTAGATTAATCAGGGTAACAACTTAGGGTTGTTACAGACTCCCCTTTTAAGAACAATATCATCCTTGAGCTCATCTTAGCGAGAACAAGGAAAATAAATAATAAAAGGAATTTAAGAGAAGTTTGGAGTAGTACCAGAATTTTCAATAGCCTTGGGCACTTTAACCGCATATTTGATTCCTTTTCCTAAGTGGCTTCTTCAGCACTGCGATTCTTCTACTAAACTTTGACCATATGGATAGAGAAACTTCTGAGCTACTTCTAGTCCTTGCTTAAAATTATGATAGGCTCCTCAACAAATGATAGATACAGCTGAATACTTATAGAAATAATGGAGATGAGATGAAGAGGTTCTCTAAGGAACTTTATAAGTGATGATACGTGAAACACATTATGCACTGCATAGAAATCATCTGACAATTCAAGCTTATAAGCAAATTAATCAATTTTTGATAGAATTTTTAAGGGTCATGCATATCTTGGACTAATCTCTGCCAAAATAGTAAACACCTTTCATCGAACTTACTTTCAAATATACAGAATCATCTTCAAGGAATTCTAGAGGATGATGATGAGAATCATGATATTTACTCTGTCGATCCTAAGCTGTCTGAATTCTATGTTAAATTAGTCTGACTTTCTTAGTAGTTTCTTCAATTTATTTTAACCCATATAGCTAAATATATCCAGTTTCCGACTAGGATAATGTAATACTACATTTTCTTTCATACAACTCCTCATATGGAGCCATTCTGATGTTAGCCTGAAAACTTTTATTATATGTAAACTTGACCAATGATAGATGCTCTTCCTAGCTTCCATTAAAATTCAGAATATAAGTCTTAGCAAATCTTCAAGAACATGATTCACTCTTTTTATTTGGCCATTAACTTGAAGATGAAAAACCGTGCACATAGCCAGGGGGTTCCTAGATCCTAATGCACTTTTTGCCAAAATTTTGAAGTAAATCTGCTATCTTTACCAGACACTATTGATTTTAAATTACCATGTAGCCTGATAAGTTCTTTTATATAGAGTTTTTCAAGCTTTTCAATAAATTTAGTCTAATGAATAGGAATGAAGTGGGTAAAGTTTGTTAGATGATAAACAATGACCTATATTGCATCAGTATAAGACCTTGTGCGAAGCAATACCATCACAAAGTCAATTAAATGTCAGACATTTCCACTCAGAAATTTCTAACGGATGCAGTAGACCGCCAGGCCTTTGGTGCTCGGCCTTTATTAAATTACGTGTGTGACACTTTGCTATGAATTCAATGACACTATTTTTCATACATGGCCACCAAAATGACTACTTCAATTCTTGGTACATCTTGGTGCTTCCAGGAAGAATCTTATAGCCAAAGTTGTGACCATCAGTGAGAGTCTCCTGATACATGGATTTTGGAATCTATATTTTATTGCATTGATAGATCATAGAACTACGTAGTTGCAGATCAGTTTGATGACCATTCTCTATATCAGTCATGAGCTTTGGATACTTTTTATCTTTGGTTTGCAATATAGAAATGTCTCTAATAAATGTTGGCTCTATCAAACTCAACTCAATCTTTTTATTAAGCATGTATCCTATGACAAGTTCGATGCACAACCTATGAAATTCTCTTACTTTAGAACTCTCGGTAATCGTAGCACAATGGCTATGGGCATCTGCTATGACATTTGCCTTCCCAGGGTGATACTGAATGCTCAGATCATAATTACTGATTAGCTCTAATCATCTTCTATGATGGCAATTTAGTTCATGCCACGTAATTATATACTTCAGGCTCTTTTAATCAATGAAGTTTTACATTTTACACCATATAGATAATGACACTAGATTTTTAAAGTAAAAGTAACTGCGACATGTTCAAGATCATGCATAAGATAATTCTTCTCATGCTATTTTAATTGATGAGAAGAGTGTGTAATGACTTTTTTTTTTGCATTATTATGCATCCCAAACCTTTTCTAGATGTGTTGGTGTAGACTTGGTAATCTAAACCTTCCCTTGGTAGGACAAGTACTGGAACAATTGAGAGAGCGTCCTTCATTATTTGAAATTCTACTTCACAATCAGAATTCTAGATAAATGGTACTGCCTTTTGAGTTAAATTGGTCAACATAGATTTTATTTGGAATAAACCCTTAACAAATTTTATATAGTACTTAGCTAATCCCAAAAAGTTATAAATGTTCATTATTGACTTGGGTTATACCCAGTGCTTAATTGCACTAACCTTTTTTTGATCCACTTTAATTCCTTGAGCATCAATGACATGACCCAAGAATGTTAAGGAGTTTAATCATTATTCACACTCAGATAACTTTGCATACAAACAATGAGCTCGCAATGCTTCCACCATGGCTCTTAGGTAATTTTCATGCTCCTTAAGATCTTTTAAGTAAATAAGGATGTCATTGATAAAGACTACGACAAATTTATCCATATAAAGCTTCAAGACTCGCTGCATTAAGCCCATAAAGATCGGTGGCGCATTGGTGAGTCCAAAGGACATTACTAGGAACTCATAATAACCATAACATGCATAAAAAATGATCTTCTCGACATCATAATCTTTCACTCACAATTAATGATATCTCGATCTTAACTCAATCATGGAAAATATTACTGCTTTATACAATTGATCAAATATGTCATCAATTCTAGGTAAGGGATATTTATTCTTAATGGTGACTTTATTCAGTTCATGGTAGTCTATACACATGCACATATAGACATCTTTTTTTAAGCAAAAAGAACTGATGCTCCCCAAAGAGACATGCTGAGTCTAATGAACCCTTTGTTCAATATCTCTTGCAATTATCCATTTAATTCTTGTAGTTCCTTTGGTGCGATTATATACTGAGCTTTGTATATAGGCTGAGTTCTAGGAATTAACCCAATAGAAAGTTCTACTTCTCTTACAGGCGACAGCCCAGGTAGGTATTCAAGGAAAACATCAGTGAATTCTTAAACTACTTTGCTTACGAAAAGTGGAATACTTTCTTTGGCTTCACCCATCTTAGTAACATGGTAAGAACCATGATGAACTAAACAAATATAGTGAATTTCATATTTAGAAATTATATATTTATTAAGAATAGTTGTAGTTTTATTATATTTTTATGTCATTTCAGTCATGAACAGATCAAATTGCAACTAAGAAGGAAATTGAATGAAAATGTACATTTCAGCATGCTATAGTGTGCCATGGCATGCCATATAGACCGACATCCAGACAGACAAGTGCCATAGCACATCATAGCACCTGACTCCTAAACGGAAAGGCACCACAGTGCGCCAAAGTGCCAAACTCATAGAAGAAAAGGAGCCACACTGCACCACAGCGCTAGAATCTTAAAGACAAATGCGCTCCAGATTACTACGGTGTCAGAGGCGCTACAACGTGCCATGGTACCAAACTAGCAAAGAGAAAAGCACCAAAGCGTGCTATAGTGCCAAACTCCCAAAAGAAAAGACACTGCTGCATGCCACAACACTAGACTCTAAGAGAGAAAGGCACTATATCATGTCGCAACGCTAGCCTTCCTAAGTAAAAGGCATTATAGCGCTATATAGCACCAGAATCCAAGAGAGAAAATGGCCATAGTGTGCCACAGTGCTAGACTCTAAGAAAGAAAGGAGCCACAAAATGCCGTAGTGCCAGACTCCCATAATGAAATGTGCCATAACGCACTGTAGCACTAGAAATACCCAAACCTTGGCGCTGTAGCGCGTGTCATGATGCAGTCTTAGAAACATGCTCCAAGTCAGCATTGGAAAGACCAAAAGACTTAATTTTTTCCATTTTCTCATAGTAAAAAGTAATTGCAAGCATTAAATACCATTAGTTCCAAGGGAATAAAGAAATAAAAAGTATTAGATTCCATGTTTCAAGAGATGGTTGCTTGGAAGAGAGAAGGGGCTAAGGAGTAGATTATAAAAGGTAGAAAGAAATGTTAAAGTAGCCTTAGATTTTCAATTTTGGGAAATACTTTCAAGGAAAAAACCCTAACCCTAAAGGAGGAAAAAATATTATATTCTCCCCTATTTTTATATCTATTTCCTTGTAACTTTCTTCCTTTGATAGTTAATTATCGCACTTTTCCTACTGAGCAAGTTCATACCAAGAATAATTATGAAATTGGCTATCGGCAGAACAATTAGCTTAGAATCATAAAGTTGCTTATTCAGTAGGATACTAATGTCGCATAATTTATGAGCACATAGTTGGGCCCCAGAAGAAAGTCCAATTCTCAAGGTTTTTGCTACCTTATATGAAGGCATATTATGAGATTTAGCATAACACTCAGAAATAAACGAATGACTAGCCCATGTATCGAACAATATATTATAAGGTTTGTCATTTAATCACAGAGTTCCTACATTAAAGTGATCAAGGATATATTGATTACTCGCAATAATAAATTTGGATGGAATAAAAATAGTTTTGCAAAATAAGGTAGATTGAAAAATGTGTACCTAAAACCATATTGGTATCCTCCATCACTTCAATGGGAGTCAGAGCATAGATAAGAGAAAGACCAACGGGATGATTGTTTTTGACCGGCTTCTTTGGGTGGTTATGAGATTGCACTTAAGGGGCAGCAATTTGCTCCTTAACTAGTTGAATCTTTTATTTGCGGTGGTGGCATTATCAGTATCCTTGGATCTCTCTTGTTCAGAGGCACTACTCAAAAGACTTGGTTTTGATGAGAATGATCGATACATACTTCATCTATTGTTACTTGTTGTATGCACTGGTAGTACATGTGGCATTGTTTACCACATGTGAAATAATAGTGATCGAAATGATAGCATTTTCCAAAAAGATGGTGTCTATTATAACCCTTAATTAGTTCAAATGTGGTTACTTCTATCTGATAAACCTTGGCAGGTTGCGGTCTATGCCTTTTGAAGGCATTATGAAAATTTTGCATTGTGTGCATTTTTATTTTCAGATCCTTTTCATATTTATGGTGATTCACCACTCAAGTAGTTACCACTAACTGATAGAAGTCAAGAAGACATAGGGAAATGCCATAATCTTTGATGGAATTTCTCAAACCACTTTAAAATCTGTGGAATTGTGTAGCTTCAGTTCTTACTAGTCTGAGGCAAAGTGAGTCAATCTTTTGAATTCCATCTTATATCCGGAGATTGGATGACCACCTTGATTCGTTCTCAATAAAGTGTCTTCAATAATTTTTTGTGCATATGGGGGAATGAACTCTACCTTAAATACATCAACAAATGACTCCTATGAGAAGTCCTTAATGTTGTAGTTAGCAAAACAAAAATTCCTTAGGTTATCCCACCAATACTCTGCTTCTTCCACAAATAGATGTGTTGTTAGGTGAATAACTTCAAAGTTAGTGTATTTAATGCTGGTGAGATTCTTCTCCACTAGTTTAAGCCAACTTGTTGTGTTGATAGATTTTCACTAAAAGTAGGAGGTCTTAGTGTAACAACTCTTGTGTTATTACCCATTATTGGGTAGCCTAATTAGCTCTATTTCACTTCCTTTGATCTTATAATATCATTGGGAGCTTACATCTAAAAATTGGTGTGATTTAGAGATCATTTACATTCGCCAAATATTTTTTATTATTTTGATCAACCTAAAAATACCTAATTTAATTTGATCGAGAATCAAAATCGGAGTTTTCCATTGGACTCCTCACCCAAAAATTAGCTAAGAGTGGTATTTTTGGAATGTTTGGAAGTCGCCAAATTTTTTCCAAATATTTTAAGATATTTAAATACTCAAAAAATTAAGATAATTAATATGATTCTGAGTTACTTTTCATAGATTTTGGCTATGCTTACTTTTAATAGTCTTTGACTTTGTTTATTTGGTCCATATGAGTAAGCCTTACTTTACTTTACTTTACTATATAGTTCTTACTTCATATTATTATTTACCTCACATTATAGTCTTTACTTTATGCAGTGCATGTTGTTTTACTTACATTTAATGCTTAACTGCTTCTGTAATTTATAATTAGCATAATATTCATTGAATATATTCAAATATTAATTTATGCTTTCATATGCACTTTTGTAGCTTTCTAGCCTTATTAGGATATATATTTTCCCTTACTTGTTAGTGCAAGCTAGAGCAAACCTGCTTATGAGTTCTTACTCTTTTACCTTACTATATTTACACATGTTTATTACCTTATTTTGTTGCTTAGTGATTTGCTTACTCTCTTAATTATAAAATTGCAAATGTGATATCCACTTAAAAATTAATTAAAACTTAGCTTACCCCAAAAATGTATTTAGACTTTTTAAAGTCTAATAACTTGTTTTTATTTTATTTGTTGTGCCCTACCGTATTAAAAACCAAATTTGGTAGATCAGGAGAGTCATATGTATAGTGGAGCAGGGACTAGTACCGGTCACCTGTGGCTTGAAGAATCTGCTTCGGCATTTACTTCTTTTAGTGGGGATAGTGAATTTATTTTAATTACATTTAATTCAATTTGTAATAACTTAATTTCTATGATGTTTTCACTTTATTTCTATGATGGATTTATTTTCATTTTACTTGCTTGGTTTGGATGGTTGATAGTGGTTCATCATATTTCCTACTTGTATGTTTTACTTCTAACATGTTTGTCTCAAAAAGATTCTTAGCCACATAGCACTGAATATTGAGTTAATTTCCTTCTAATTCAATGTTAAGTGTTATAGCAATGCTCTAGTATTGGATCAGATTCTTGATCTAATATTAGGGTCGTTACACTTAGCCTCATGGAAATGTGCAGAAGTCCATCAGTAGAATGATGGTGAGTGAACATGGTTGAAACTATTAGTATGACTATACTAGTTGCTGGAGTATGAACTACAATAAGCTTCTGTATCATCAAAGATTGATGGGTCTAGTTTTTGATCAATGCCTTCACCATGCCCATTAATGTGTTGATCTCCTCAAAAGTGTTGTCAGAAGCAACAATTTTTTTGATGGAAGCATTCATTAATGGACAACTAGAATTTATTCAGTTCAATGAATGGCAAACCATCTTTTCTGATTGAGAAAAGAAACAGGATGCATTTTATTACTCAAGAACAATTATGCAATTTCTTGCTCATCAAACTCTTAAGAGTTACAAAGGTAAAAGTAATACAAAGGATGGAATATAAAAATACTATAGCATTTTAAGGGAAGATAAAATCAACTCATGATAGAACTACTATAATAACTACAAAATCATTCAGCATATTCTGAAGTGAATCTAATATAGAAATCAGCATAGGTGATAGCATGACTCTCTCTCTTGCACTTTCTTGTGAGTCTCCAGTTGATGGTGTCCCACCAACTCTCGGCTCTATCTTGCAGAAGAAAAATTACGATCTGAAGCCGTACATGGTCTGGGCATTCAATAATATCTAAGGTTGTAGTTACTCAATGTAACCATTCTTTGGCTAACACAAGAAAATAGAGCCTCAAAAAGGTTGGATACTGAAGGATCTTGTCAAGTATTAATACTCCTTTGGAAAATATTCCATTAACAATACTACCATAGCTTTGTCCATACTTAAATTCTACTTCCCAAATTTCTTCAAATCTCTTAGAATAAGTCAAGTATAACATGTCAAACTCCATGGCCTACACATTATACAAATGTTCTTAAGTAACCTAGGTTATTCATTATCCTTGACCTTTATTTTACTTCAGTTATAATTTGGTTATTCATTTCACTTATTATCTCCAGTTCATGCTTTTAATTATGAGTAGTTAAGAATATGGAAAAATTGGATGTTTTAAATTATACATTTACTAATTGTATTAATATGAGAACAATCCATTAGGTACATGGGAAAAATTCCAATCTGACTCTTTATGGTGCTCTCTTACACCAACTATGGAGCCCGATCCCTACTGTTGTCATGTTAACATGCATATTAACATGATTACGACTGAGTAGTCACCGTGACATAACCCCAATTATAGCCAGATAACATTTTCTCCCTAATTTGTTGATAACTATAAGATATGCCACATGCTTGTAAGCTAATCGTCAAATGAATATACATGAATAAAAGAGTGCGAAAGCAAATCAAATAGCATTCATTTCCATAATCAAAATATGTCAAAACATAACTCAGCTCAGAATAAAAGTTCAGAAAGAAAAAAACATCAAAGTTTTGAATTGTTATAATTTATGAATAAAAGTAAGCACTCATCCTCACAAAATTAAAAATGAAAGGTCTAAACATCAGCAGCAGCAAAAAGGTCCTCCTCCAAGCCAAGCTCCTCTCATGGTGCAACCTACTCAAAAAGCTCAGAATATGGCATATTAGTTCATACAGCAAGGCCCTAGCCAAGAAAATAAAAGTCTTGTGTTAGACCATTTTCTAAGTACTCTTAGGTGGATTTAATGAGTCTTACAAATTCTAAGATATCACATGTTAACTTAAATGACAATAACTAGTTATAGGTGCAACGGGCCATAAGAAAAGGAAAGTTATAGATAAAGTATTTATAACATATTTAAATGAGGTAACTGTAGGAACATACCTCAAACTTAAAGTTGTAATAAGATTAAGCAATAGTACATATAAAGCTATAGACTAACTAAAATAACTAAAATGAGCAACTTAACAAGAATATGATCATCTATAAAGTATGCTTAGTAATAATAAACAAAACTAAGAGATGATATATATATATATATATATATATATATATATATATATAGTAGACCAAGTTAAACAACAATCAAAACTTGCATCCTAATATGCAAATAAATACTAGAAAAGGCTGTATAAAGTTGAAATAGAAGTAAAACACAAGCAAAATTAATGGTAAATAAGTAAAACTGCCATATCAGAAGCCTGGATAACAAAGCCACTGTAACTGTAACTGCACTATAACACATCATGCAATCACTTAGATACTAAGAGCTAAAGTAGAAATTGAACTGGACTGAAGAGGAAAAAATATAGATGCATATTTATTTTAGTTATTTTACTTTATTATGAACACATCTAGAAGTAGCTGAGCAAGACTGACATGGGTTCCCAAACTAAACCCAACTCTCCCCAATGAGTACATGTTAATTATCCATATTTTTCATTACATCCTATCCATTGACCGTAATGTGTATACACAATCCCTGTCTAGATATGAACCATATGCAAATGTTATCATAATTACTAAGTTTTCATTTTTCATGCATCAGATAATCCTTTGTGACATGTTGAAGGCAAAAAGGCTCCAAATAAGGGAAATAAATCATCAAAATAAAGGAATAATCAAGACTCTACTAATTGCTGATGTGATACTCATTATTATCTTATTTATTCATTCGAACTATTTTGAGATAATACAAGCCAAGATCACTAATATCCTACTATCCTGCAAATTCTCATAGTCAAAATCTGATAATATTGCTTACAAAAGTTAAAATAAATAAGTCAATCCTCCTAATTGATATATTTATTATCCCAAAATACCATCTTTATTAAACAAATCAATATTTAAGGATTAAGAGCTAAACTCCATCTTTATTAAACAAATCAATGCTTTAGTATAGAAGGATCTATGTTTTCTAAATCCACTTTCATCTGTTATAGATTAAGAAGATCTTATTAAGTATATTTAATTAGATGAAACTTCTTAATCTTACAATTGTAATGTTTATACACAATCCCTGTCTATATATGAACCAGATGAAACTTCATAATCTTATAAGATGAAACTTCTTAATCGTCAGCAAAATTCAAAAGAAAAAACAATCAAAATTACAGTCAACGGACCTAGCTCTTGATTATAAGCTTTATCTTGATCAAGGTTTAATTTATTGAGTGATTTCATTACTCAATAGAATTGAACTTAAAGAAGTAAGAAAGGAAGATTTAAAGTTAAGATTTAGAAGGTTGATCATTAAGGAAAACTCTTAAGAATTTACCTAAGAGTTTACTTAGGAAAATATTTTGAAAGTCTAGTTAGAGTGTAATTTGACTATGACTGATTTATTAAGTTCCAATTAAATTTAGAATGATGGAATTATTGGTTCCTACATCCACATTTTAAGAATTTTCTAAAGGCTAACTAACTTAAGGCAACTTTAGGGTTTGGCCACTATGCTAGATTATAAGTCCAATTGACCACAAATTTATTTCAAACATTTAGTTTACTAAGCTTAAGTCAAGAGACATATTAATAACTATTAATTGCACTTTAAGCGACATTTGGCCAAAATGACCAAAATGCCCCTCATTTAGGGTCTAAATGGAAACTTCAAGTTCTAAGGTTACAAATGGAAGTCTTTCAATGTCAAAAAGTTTCTTACTATCTAAGGAAAGGATTAACATCTTAATCACTTAAAATGAATAACAAATAGGGTTAATGAGCTCTAATAATGGTTTGAGCTCATTTAGAAATGATTAACAATTTTAAGTGTGAAATTGAAATATTAAGCTACTAATAGGCTCTACTCTGCCTAAGGAGTCAACAACACTAAGATCATTAAAATCAGAGCTTAATTAGTCTAAATATTTGCTAATTTGGATTTAGAATGATTATGATTGAATAATAAAATTATTTATTGGAAAATATTTTCTTACCTTCCCAAACATATTTTACTCTAGCTAATGAAGATTTAGAAACCTAAAACATAAATTTTGGCTAAGTATTAATCTTAAGATTCACTGATCCATTTTCAAAGTAATTAGAAAAAATTAAGAAATTTACTCATAGAAACTTAAATATTTATGTAGATTAAGATTCTATATATTTTTTTGATTAAAATGGTGCATTGGATCATAAGAATTAGATTTGAATTGATAGATTTATTTTAATAATTTGAACAAAATGTTTTCATCAAATAAATCATAACATTAGGAGTTTCCAAACCAATTAACAAAAATAAATAAATTCCTTTAATTGGCTGATTATTAATGGCCTGCTCTAAAACATTAGGGGCTGACCTAGCCCGTTACTATGCATATTCAATGCGACTCCTTCTAGACTAATGGAGACCAAGGGTAAGAAGAAGGTCTGATTCTAGGACATCCAAATAACCATTGCCTCAGTTTTTTTTGCAAATCAAAGCTCATGCCATGATACTTTGATTAGACATAGAAGCCCTGTGGGGGAGCACCTAAATCACATAATTGAACGATGCCCTAATTGGCCCTGATTCAAGAACTAGGGTTTAATGTGGAGAGTTAATTCTCCCCAAATAGGCTATCACTTGGCTAGCGCTCAATTTGACATGTTCAGTGTGTCAAGATGGAGCAAAGCCCTCAGATAGTAGGGTTTGGAGATGGCCATATCGCTAGGTCCTTATGCTCCAGTACTATAGCCCAATTGATTGATTTGATTGATCACATCTAATCCCAAGGCTCAGGGATACAACATTAGCTTTAGTATCACTCGAGATGTAATTACGAATGAAATTGCACTGTACTTGAGTGCTAAATTCATGTGGAAGAATGTTTGCTTCCATTGGATAGCAACTCTGTCTAGCTAGCAAAATTATTACAGTCTGAACTGAGCTCAGTCCAATACTAAAGTAATCAATCACCTAATCATCCAAAGAAAACTCACAACACTATATAACAAATGATTGACTAGCATTGGGAAGACATTGAGCTTAAATAAAGTAGAGGAGTACTTGGCTAGAGGACTTGCGGGGACTGCTAGCTAACGGTAGATGATCAGAGACTAAGAGATGATCTAGAAGATTCTTTGATTGATTTCATTTCAATTGGGGGTTTGAACACTAGAGACCCATTGAACATGACAGGAAGATCAATTGGGAGACAGGAACGTGAATGTGATCCTTTGCGATCCAACGGTTGTTGAAGGATCCAAGTGAGTGAGGGATGCGGTCAATCTGATCCTGGACCGCTTCCATTGCTTAGATCTTCTCCACCATTTTAAATCGACCGACTATTGAATTAAATAAATATATTAATTATTAATTTAATTAATTTAAATTCCTTAGTTAATCTAATTCTAAATTAGTTCAAAATGGCCTCCAAAAATTCAGCCCTTGCTAATTTTGGGGTGAGGAATTCAAAAATGCAGTAAAATTTTAATTTGGAGATCAATTAAAATTAGCTAACATACTAAGTCAAAAATTTGCAAAATAGCCAATTGATCTAATCAATGTCTGATGAATCCCAAACTTTCAGGGTTATGTTCTAATAACCACTTAAGTCTAATGGAATATAAATTGAGACTTAGTTTACTCTAGATTAAACAAAGTGTAATAACCCTAGATTGTTATCCCTAGATAAACTAAGCTTAACCAGCCTCTAATTTTAATCCGACTAGCTTTATCAAGTCATTTGAACCTAACCCTAAAGATTTGGGGTAAGTAAAACCTCAATAGGTTTAATTAGCAATTTTTCTAATTTTGGAACCTTAGAAAATAGCTAATTTAATTTGATCTCCAAATTAATTTCTGACCTTATTTTTGAATTTCTCACCCCCAAATTAGCTAAGAGTATAATTTTGGGAATTTTTAGAGATCATTTAATCCTAAATTGGATTTAAAATTTATAAGAAAATATTTAATTAAATAAAACTATTTAAATTTAAATTTTTATATTTTTTCAACGGTCGGATCCATTATCAGGACTGCGGTAGATTGGATGTGGGGCCTCGATAGCAGTTCAGCATTCTGCATCCACTCTCGTGCATTGCACGTATATTGGTGCACCCAATCCTGCGGTCCACAGCTCGTGTTGTTTGTTAGCCATAGGATTGCTCCTACGATCTAGTGGCTAACAAGCCTTCCTGGTTCGCCCATTAAAAAAATGACATCAGAGTCGTCCACCCATAATGGTTAATAGATCCGACGGCTAGCAACCCACCATCCATTGTAGATCTTTGTCCCGAAACTCTTAAAGTGGCCCAAGAAATCTCTCATGTGCATGTTAGCCTGGAAGTATGGGGATCCACACTATCCCCCATGTCCCTCTCCATTCTAATGACCTAGAGCACCGAAATCCTTGGTCTACCTTTCGCCTCAACCTTAACGCAATTGCCTAGCTCTCAGGCTAGCCATGGGAGGCTAGCCTGAGCTCCCATTCCCCTCATGGGCTATAAATAGCCTAGGAAATTAAATACTGAGCTCTTTGCTCACCATACCTGCCTCTGGAGTTCCCCAATTCTTTCTAAAGTTCCCCTATAAGCCCGGTTGCTCTGAGAATGAAACTTAATATTTGAGTTATCTAGATGCCTCATCAAGTCTATCCAGCTCTCTAGTCACTCTGAACATTGCAAATTGTCAGTACCAGGAACTCCCTTTCTAGCACCCAGCCCCATCGCCACGCGTAAAAAAGGTAATCAATCGGTGGTAGAGTGGTGTGCCACTCGAGAAGGCATAACCCATCTCCCTGAATAGTTAAAACTAGAACTGAAGGGTTGCTGACTCAACCTTAAAGAAAGTTGAGAGCTAATACTTAAGATAAGAGTACTATCCTTAACCAAAGTATAAGACAAATACATACATTGGATTTGAGTACAACACGAAGAATCCAACATATATATATAAGATATTAACATTTTCAGTAAGTCGATCACATCACAATACTAAGTATAAATAATATAAAGATAGAGTGCATAAGCTAAAGCATACATCCAGGAACATTCATCACAGAAACTGAAATAAACATTCATCTCAGAAAGGAAAGGAAAATACATCCAAAAAATATTACAAACAACTTACTGAAATAATACTAAAATAAATTTTAAGAGTTGAATCAGAATAACAAATCAAAATAGTAAGGATGAAGGAGAGTTAACTAAGGCTCCACGAACTCCTCTCGAATACCTGAGAGTCCTATTGGCCTGGCTCAAGATGATGCTCAAGATCTAGCAAATTGCCGGATTCCAAAAGTACAACGAGTTAGATAATAAGTCTAACACATCGAAACTAATCTAAGCAATTCTACTTCTTTACACATAGTAGTAAAGTAAGCAAACCTGCAGGAAAAAAGTAAAAGTAACTGAATAACTGAAACTATATAAAACTGAAGAAAGATAAAGCTTGCGGTATATTGAATACAGAAAAACAAATAAAAACATTGTATAATCTGAAACTGAGAAAATAGCACGTATAACTATGTTGTATGCCACTGAACTCATGCATCTGAATATGCCACAATAATGTATGCCACTGATATATAACTGAAATATCACTGAATTACTATGAGTCGTATGATCCAATATCCACATACATCCTGATGGGAAATACAATTTACTGTGATTCCTGAACATCCTAAGTTTCCCTTATTGATGTATATAATATTTCGTAACTCATAAATCATCATTGATACTTATACATCATGCTAATGCTCATGCTCATGTCTCTACAGTACATGACTTAAATCCAAAAATCCAGAAATGCCTTAAAATCAAATTATGAATCAAATGTCTCCGTTATATAGAATCCTGCTAAAAGGATTCTGATTCATATATCTAATTTCATAATTTAGATTCTCTTACTAAAGATTTTACATGAAATCATCAGTTAGAAATATTATATACCCATGGTTGTATATTTCCAAGAGAAATAAATTTTAGTACTTAGTTTTCTTATAACTGCACTTATTGAGGCGCACCAAGATAAGAGGCAGAACCTTGTTGCAGTTATTCTACTCCAAAACTAAGGATTTAGTTCACACTCTTAGGTTTTGAGGATTTACTATAGCGAGACTATATTCATCTTATCCCTTGGGAAAGCACCTAGTCATAAGTCTACATTGGAGTGACTCATCCAAACCTGAATATTACTGAAGTGACTCAATACCATGGGTATGCATAATCATACCCAACTAATAATCTGAGTTCAATTAATTTTATTTAATAACCAAGGATTTCTCAAAGCTAAGGTATGCATATTTATAATTTAATTATTCTTAATTTGTAATTAATTAATATTAATTATTAATTAAATAAATATAGAAAAATATATTTTTAACTTTAAGAATGAACAGTAAATTAATACAAATTGAATAAATAAGAAGTAAAATTATTTAATTTAATTATTTAATTCAAAATCCTTAAAAGTTTAATAACTTGTTGTTGAATTATCCAAACATAGTCAATATAGGTTTCATTTTACTCAGAAAAATAAAATGAATTAAATGACATAATGCAAAAATTAGTATGTATAACTTAGTAATATTAGGACCTAATTAAACCCCATAACTTTTAACCTATTTGTCCAAACATAGGCAATATGGGTCCTAAAATACTCAGGAGAATAGCCCCAATACTATGGGAGTATTAGTTTTTCCATTTAGACATCAAGATTAAAAGTCAACTCTTTAACCCCATAGTTGGCTTTAGGAATAATGACCAAAATGCCCCTAGACTTCAAATGACCATAACTTGGTCAATTCAACTTCAGAAATTCAAAGTGCTAACTAGCTTAGAATTTCAATGTCATCAATAAACTGAAATAAAATTTAGGATTTGAACCCTAGAAAAATAGAAAATGACCAAAATACTCCTAATCTTAGTTAGGTCATAACTTGACCATTTTAGGTCCAAATTGGGTTTACTCCCTATCAACACACTCAGTATATTATAGGGAAGCTATATAAACTAAGTTTGTTAAAAATGGACTTCAAACAGAAAAGTTTAGTTTTTGTCACCCATTAACCTACAAAATTACTAAATTGCCCTTAGAAATTTAAATAGCCATAACTTAGTCATCTGACCTCAGAATGCAGTGTTCTTGAACTCTATAGAATCATTGAATAATAACCAATAGTAAAATACATAAAAATTTAGATTCTATTAGGTGTAAATTATCAGTTTGCCATTCTGGTCAAAACCTTAGCTTAGACCTGTATGACCTGTTTCTTGTCCAAATTGGGCATGCTTACTGTCTATCTTCAAGTTAGACAGTAAGGAATCATTTGAAAGTGAGAAACTTCAATTTGGACCCTTAAATCAAAGTTGACTTTTTAGACCCTTAAGTGGGGTAAAATCATTATTTTGCCCAAAATTTAGGTTAAACATCCTTAACCTCTAATTTGACTTTTAAATCACTAAAACCAATATTATAACTATATTAGAGTCAATTAAGTAAGTAAAATCAACTATTAGGTCAAAATAATAAAATCCTTAAAAATTTCTCTAAGTCTTTTCTTTAGGATCTTTCACCCCACATTAGGACTATTCCTAAGATTAGGACTAGCTCATAGGTAAGATTTTATTCATTGGATAAGTGGGTTATTTAGTAAAAGAATCCTTATTTTTATTAGTTTCTAGAATTTTCAACCTATTCTAATTATTTTGTCTTTCAATCCTAGATTAAGGATAGGAGATTCATCCTATTAAGTTTAATTTACTTAATAGCATTTACCTTAATCAGTAGATCACTTTTAGAATAAAACCTAGATCTTAAGTCTTATCTTTTGGATTATGTGATTAAACCCAATTTCGTGTCACTTAATCCATAATCTATAGCTTAGTAGATCTTGATCAGATCTTAGAAATAACGTCTAAATTCATAAAATTAGGACGTACAATTTATTGATTTAACTCATAGTCGTAATTTGATTGATCTAGATTAAAACCTGATCAGTTCTAATCCTTTTAACTTATAAGGCTGAGCTTCTAAGTTACACTCGATAATAAGAATTGGAGATCCTGAATTTGTGTAACTTGGAATAGTTAGAATGGTTAAATTAGAAAAAAAATAATATCACCATATTTAGTAGAGTCCCTTGCTTCTATTCATGTTCATTGCTTACACATTCCTTGATATTTGTGCCATATCTATTGGACATATCATATAATATTTTGATGTATGAAAATATGGAGACTCCTTAGATTCCTTATGAAAATATTAATGTAAATGATTAAAGATAAAATTGCATGTGTTAAAGCTGCCTCTCAGTTATGTCTTCTGCCTATGCCTCCTTGTTGATGCTAGAAGAAGACTATGTTTATATTTTCTGCCTATGCCTCCTTGTTGATGCTAGAGAAAATTTGTTATGTGTTTTTTGCCTATGCCTCGTTGATCACGCTAAGAGAAAACCCTATATTCTACCTATGCCTCCTTGATGACGCTAGGAGAATATAGTTTTGCGCCTTAGCCTCCTTGTTGATGCCAAGATCCTTTTAATATTCAGTGGGCTGGATTAGCTCTTTTCTGCATGGCAGTTAGTACACTGATGTTCATATATAGTATTGAAATTTTATATACACTTCAGTATTTTCATTTTAGTCAGTTATTTCCTATTTTGTTTATATATATTTTAAGATGTTAGATTTATTACTGTTATTTATATGTATCATTATTGAGCTTATTTTTTTAACTTTCATAATTCTTATGATCACCAGCATATTTAGGATGTAGTATTTTCTTTCAATACTTGTATAGTTATGTATACTCATATGCCCTGCCTTGTTTAGCTTACATTTGAGGCATATCTTAGCTTCCTTTTTGCTTAAGTTATAAATGTTGTTTATAGCTTTTTCCTCTATTATTTTGTGCTAGTTGCTCCCTTACTTGGTTTGATTTTTGCTTAGAATATGTTAAATGGTGATATTACAAAACACATAAGATTCATTAGCTTAAAATGTACTTAGATAATTTGTGTAACAAGATTTTTCTCTTTTTTGGTTGGGCCCTATATTGTGAAACTGACAATGGCAGATCCATATTAGATAGAAGATTAGGTGCAAGAGGAGGTGCCTTATTTAGTGGAGGAGCCTTTAGAGGGAGCTACTGCTTAATTTCTTGTAAGTGAGGATGAGAGGATTCATTTGCCTTAATTATTTAAACTTTAATATGATGTAGTAATACAAGTACTCATGATTGTGTGTTTTGGATTACTATGCTATTTATTCTAAGTTATATTTCATGCTATTCATATTGTGATGCTTGGATGTTTCTTATTTAAATCTCTTCCGCACTCTGTATGAATTTCTTATATAGTGACTGAATATTTGATTCATCGCTTACTCCTTCCCTTATTAGGTGGATTATGGATTTTATCCTATTCCAATAATAAGTGAAGGGTTAGTCAGAGTGACACACCAACCCTTAGCTTGTGGATTAAGGGGTGGGGCACCACAGTTTCAAGTGTTAAAAGGTGCACTCTCAACTTCCCTAGTGCTCGTTTTGCTAAAAGAAGGTTTAGACTACTAAGTTTATAGTGATGCATCTGTAGTTAGATTGGGATGTGTGTTAATATAGAAAGGTATCGTAAATGCATATGATTATCATTAGCTTAAGACTTTTGAAAAGAATTATCCAATGCATGATCTTGAACTTGTTGTTGTTATCTTTGCCTTAAAAGTTTGGCATCACTATATCTATGGCGTTCAATGTTTGATTTTTGCCAATCATTAGAGCTTGAAGTATATTTTGACTCAGCATGAACTAAACTGTCTACAGAGAAGGTGTTTAGAATTGATTAATGATTATGATATAAATATTTAGTATCTTCCTAGCAAAGCTAACGTTGTAGCCGATGCTCTTAGTCATCGCACTATGTTATGTACCTTGATCACCTAGAGTCTTATTGTTGACAAAATTCTTAAGCTGTGCATTGAACCTATCAGAGGTGATATGCTTAGTCAACTGATCCAACTAAGTTTAATAGAACCCACATTTCATAGAGATGTCTCCATCTCTCAGGCCAAAGATGAAGACTACCTTAAGTTCAAGACTGAAATTGAAGGAAGTTGTCGCCATGATCTGCAACTATGTGGAAGTGTGATTTATCAAGGAAATTATCTTTAGATTCCTAAGTTCATGCATCAATAAGTTCTTATTTAAAGCATAATTCTGGATACAAGGTCCTCCCTGGTAATACACAAATGTACCTAGACTTAAAGCAATCTTTTTGGTGACGTGATATAAAGAAGAGTGTAGCGTAATTTGTTGTAAAGTGTCCTGCATGTAATCTCATTAAGGCTCAATATTAAAGGCCTAGAGGACTCCTTCATCCTCTGGAAATCCATGAATGAAAGTGGTTTGATATATCCATAAACGTTTTTATGAGATTGCCTAAATTAAGATCTATAGCGATTCAACATGGGTAATAGTTGATCAACTAACCAAGTCAACTCATTTCTTCCCTATACTTTAAATTGACTTAATGAAGAACTTCTCAAAGATCTATATCAAAAAGATCATCAGACTTCATGGTATTCCAAAATCAGCCATTTCTAATAGAGATAGCATATTTACGTCAAAATTCTAGCAAGCAGTGCATCAAGACCTAGGACCTACTCTAGCCATGAGCGTTGCCTTCCATTCTCAAGCAAATGGACAAACATAACGTGTTAATCAAGTTCTCAAAGATCTCATACACTTGTGTATCTTAGATTTCAGTGGTTTATGTGAAGACCGCAATCCTCTTGTAGAGTTTGCTTATATCAACAGTCATCAAGCAAGCACTGAAATGGCCTCATATAAAACTTTATATGGGAGGAAGTGCAACACTCCACTTGCAGTCAGAAATCAACAATGTTCAACTTTTTGGGTCTGATATTATGGAAGAGATCAACAAAACAGTGCAATTAATTTAGTAGAGGATTCGTACCGCTCAGTATTGTCAAAGAAAATATCATGATACCAGGCATTGTCCTTTGGAATTTATTGTTGGTGACTTTATGTATCTTAAAGTCAGCCCAATGAAAGGTATTTTTTGTTAACATGTAGCAGGGAAGTTCAGTTCCCATTACATTGGACCTTTTGAAGTTTTAGCGAATGTAGGATCTGCAGCCTACAGGTTAAAGCTTTATGAAGACTTTTGGGCAGTGCACAATGTATTTCATATTTTATTATTACGGAAGTGTCTTTAAAATCCTTCACATTTAGTTTAACTTCCAGCAGTATCTCTCTAACCTGATCATTCTAATGTAAAAGAGCCAATAATAATCTTAGCTCATGATCAAAAAGTAGTTGAGAAATCGCTCTAGTCCTACGGTGAATGTTCAGTGGAGGAATCGCTCTCTCAAAGAATCTACTTGAGAGAAAGAGGTGAATATACAACAAAAGTATCCAAGTCTCTTTGAAAGTCTAGGTACTCTTATTTTCTAAGTCAAGTTCTTAAATTTTATGTTTTCTTTTCCTTCTTAGGATGATATCACAGATGACATCGTTCTTAAGTGAGAGAGTCTCTAACAACCTTAGGTTATTATCTCAGATAAACTAAGCTTAACCAACCTTTAATTTTCATCCCATTGGCTTTATCACGTCATTATAACATAACCCTGAAGATTTAGGGTCAATCGGACCTCAATAGGTTTAATTGGAAATTTTGCCAATTTTGGAACCCCAAAAAATAACAAGTTTAAATTGAGCTCCAAATCAATTTCTAGTTGAATATTTGAATTCCTCACCCCTACATACTAAAATAATAAATAATTCTATTTCAAATTATTAATTATACTAGGAAAATATAGATTGAATTAGGGTCAACCATGACTAATTTATAGATTTAAAGCAATGCTAAAGTTTGCTATGCAATTTAGTTTTGAAATGAACAAGAACATTGATTTATTTTGGAAGTGCTTGAATCACTAGATAGCCCACCTTATATGAAATAATTTATTAACATTCATTGAATAGCATCTAAATTTTATAGCCAGTGTAATATTATTTTTTGCATTATTTCAAGTATGTATTGTTAAACATAAGTGAAATGAGAAAGGTTCTATATGTGTTTTTATATTAAATTTTGTATAGATTATTAGTTGAGCAATGGGTCATTTGGGTGATAAGGAAGGCTTACATGCTTTATAAAGAGAATTAATGCAAGAAAGAAATAATATACTATGAACCAACCCGCTCAATAAACATATTCAACAATATACCATGAACCAATCTGCTCAGTAAATGTATTGATACACTATGAATCCTCAAAATCAGATATATTCTTAGAGCCATTATTTAAACTAATTTATTATCATCACTCAAGATTTCTCAAATATTAAGTTGTTGCTTAACACCAATGACTGAAGTACTAATACTATGTATGTAAGTATATATATATATATATATATATATTTATATACTTACATATTTTGAAAATTGTAAATTTACTTGGCCTTGTAATATTATAATGTGACACTGATTTTGGCGATGGTATATGTGATTTCTTAATAGCTTGTTGAGTCACTAAATTTTTATCTTTTAGTTTCTCAATACTTAAATACGATATTGTTAAGACAAACATTTAGTATTAGGATTTAGATCCCAATATTGATTATTACAGTTAGTATCAAAGCTACTAGTCTAATATTGATTAATATAATGAGTATTATATTTATTTTATCTGACACAATCTATTACATTTGGTGTTAGGGTGGTAAGTCTGGTACTGACCATTATAATTGATACCAGAGCTGTCAATTTGAAATTGGTTATCATAAATATTACTGAATATGTTAGTTTGGTGCCAAATGCTACTGAACTAAGTTGTTTAATGCTTAAACATGAAGTAGTAATGAAAAAACATAATTTTTTGTAATAATTGTGGAGAAGATCATATGCAAGAAAACAATTCTATAAATATGATATTACATTTTAATTGCAAAAATGTTGATGCTTGACAAAAATTGTTGTGTAAAGATGACCGTTGAAGGTTCTATGTTACCTAAGGTGTTGAAGAGAGTGTGGGAGGTAGAAGAGTACCTATGAAGTATATCCCTCAAAGTAAGCTCCAATTCTACATAACATATCACAAAGAACCTTGAACTTGCTAAAATTTTAAGTTTCATTTCTACCAAAGCTTCAAAGTTGCTTGTTATAATTTTGAGTAACATTTTATTTCACTAAACTATTTAGATTATCTCATTTTGATTATGGCACCAGTTATTTATTTATTCTTATAACCCATACTTATAATAACCACATACTATTATTAAAGTTATTTAACCTAACCTTGTGATACTATACTTAAAATCTTATGATTAAAGCAATTAAATAAAAATAAGCTTGTTTGAAAAAATAAAATTATTCAAGACATCGATTAATGAGTAAAATGTTAGAACTTTCCTAGATAAATACTTTTAATAATTTAAATGAGAAACATAATTAAGAAAATAAATTAAAATAAGATATTGTTAAGCCAAAAAGTTTTATATATTTAGACTCCTCAAATATAAATATACAAGTATGGAAATTTTCATAGCTATTTGAGTTAAAGTAAGCTAAACATGCACACAAAAACTTTGGAATAAATTTAATTAAAATCATATGATTTAACTAAAATAAATATGGGATGATTTAATTTGTAAATGAAGATATCCATCATAAAGAATGGATCTAAGATCTGATTAAACAACCACCCTATAAGTAAAATCATGGGCAAAATAGATCCAATGATGAGTCTAAGCTTAAAGCGAAAATCTTTCAAGCTGTTAGATCTGGCCTTTGATGTGACAACATGTACTTAAATATAACCACTACAACATTGAATTTATTACAATGGCATTGGCTACATATTGAAATTGGTGAATGTAAATTGTTAGACTATGACACCAACCCGATCCATTGGCCATTACAACCCAAGCATTGTACATACTTCCTTTAAACTACAGATGACATATGTAAATACCCGTAAGAGAAAATGATGGCCATAATTGCACATTGGCTCTCTAACCTATTAATTACTTCAACTAACTCCACATATCCTAATATAGTTGATCACATGATTAAATAATGGTATAGCTCCCTCAACCATGGACGACCTTTGCCATCAATTAAAGACACAATCAAATGATGAACCCAATTTCAAAGACTCCTATTTAATCCATGGGATCCTTGGAAGCATCACACATTAAAATAAAGCCCCAGAGCATCATATCCCTCAAAATTCCCTCTCTCATGCTTCTCAGGTCTCCCTCCTACCCATCCGACCCAGTGGCCACCTAGCTGACCACTAGCCATAATTAGACTCCAGAAGTCATCAACATAATGTGAATAGATTATTGGATCCAATGGTAAAGTTCTTTGCTTATGGAGATCCTTTCTTCCCTTAGAACTTGAAAGCTCCATTGTTTCTCTTTGAGCTCACTTTCACATCATGACCAAACTAACCAGAAGTCAGATTAGCTCCTAAGAAACCCTTATTGACCTTGTGGAAGCTTTTTCAAGCTCTGGTATTCTCCTTATAACTTGACATTCTTTTTCCATAATTAATATCAGTGAGAGAAAAAATAGATCAAAAAATATGCAAATTTTATAATAAATTGAGAATCTAGTTCTAAGATCAATGACTATTGATTGTTACATCCATGGAAAGCCATTGATGAGTGCCTTACCCAATGAAATTGTTAATAAGGATTAATAATCAATATCTTAAACAAATTCTTTATAAGCCAATGGTAGATTAAAACAAGTTTTGATAAGATACCTATGATTTAAGGATGATATATTAAAAATGCAAATAATATTAAGAATCCTTTAGCAGCTATTCAATAATATAAATATATATTTCTTGGTGAACATTTTCTTTAAATTTCAATATAACCCTAGGTACAAAAAGGGCTACATCATACATATTGGATTTCATTTTCTTAATTAATGATGCATGATATTTGTTGTGAAACTTAGGAAAGAGATTCACCATGATTTAAAAGTTTATCCATGAAGAAGGCATGTCTTATGGAGAAACTCTTCTCTAAAATAACCTTAGTCATGTAAAATGATTAGATGCCTTTTCAAAATAGTTAAGAATAAACTTATGTAGAAGGCTTCTTTATATTAAAGTATTAAACCTTCAAAAGTAATTCATATTAATTATAAAATTTATCATTTATTTGAGAAGTATGGGTAGATTGTTGTTTTTGAAACACAAAATCTTCTAAGCCTTTGAGGGTCGGGGGATGCGTTGACAGTTACCAAGAAAGTCTAGAAATGACAAAATCAGAAAAGAAAGATCGCAGCACTTACAATCATCCAAAGACAAAGATATACGTGGAAAACTAAAGAATGGGAAAAACCACGGAGCCACCCCAATGAGAAAATTCACTATGAAAACTTCAAAGGTTACAGAGTTACAAGAGCTAAATCACCACAGCATAAGAATTAAGCTCTACTCTAGAATGGAGAGGAGGAATAGATGTTATCACTTGGAGTTACTTCACCACCTTGTAAGACTTGCCTTGGAACCTAGGGCTCTCTTTTCCACAACCACTTAAACCTCCAAACTAATTACAAAAGCCTTAGAAAGCTCATAGGTTTTCCACCACTACTTAGGTTTAATTAGCTAGATGCATTTCAAACCCAAAAAGTCCAAAATAGCCTCTAAGATTTCTTCAGATCGAGACCTAGAACAAAGCAGAGCACTGTCGGCCGCTACGATGCGCCGTAGCGGTCGACCTTCAAATAGGCATCCGTTATAGCGCACTACAGTGAGCTGTAGTGATTGATTTTCAAATCTTGAACTGCTGCGGTGCACTGCTGTGCCCGCATTAAATTCCTCCTTTCATTTGCAACCAGATTTTCCATAAATAATTCTGATTTCATCATTGCAGTATTTTTCCATTAATGGTGAGGTGACAAAAATCTCATTTCTTTACCCAAAACATCACCTCAAAGCTTCCCTTTTTAACAAAAAAAACGACTGCTACAGGAAAAGGTTGCTAGAGACAAAATTTAGGATAGATGTCATGTCTCCAGTCGCAGTAAATGCAGTGTCTGGGCAAAAATTTGGCGGGCCGCTGCGGCGTGCTTTAGCATACCCAGGTCCCTAGCATAATAGCCAAGTCCCCCGCAGTAGACAGCTGCAGTGCGTGACCGCGCGTTGTAGTGGGAAATTCCACGAAAAACACTGATCAATTAGTTCTTTTTCTAGATTTTATAGAGAGAAATATTTACGCGGCAGACCGCTGCAGCGTGCGACCACGCACTGTAGCGGTAAATTCCGTGAAAAACACTGTTCAATTAGTTGGGCGGCCCGATTTATATAGCCAAGTCCTCTGCGATAAACCGCTGCAGCGCACGACCGCGCACTGTAGTGGTGAATTCCGCGAAAAACACTATCAATTAGTTGGGCAACCCCATTTATATAGTCAAGCGTTTTCGCGGTAAATCACTGCAGCGCGCGACAATGCGCTGTAGCGGTGAATTCCGCAAAAAACACTATTCAATTAGTTGAGCCCCCATTTAATAATCATAAATATTTCCATAATAAACCGCTACAGCGCATGACCGCTCGCTGTAGCGGTGAATTCTGCGAAAAACACTATTCAATTAATTTTCACAAAGTCTAGATATTTCTACTGCAACCCGCTACGGCGCGTGATCGCACACTGCAGCGATTTTCCTTTAGTAATTTTTAAAAACTTGCAAAAATACCTTAGAACTCATTTGAATTCCATTTCCCTGAAAAAGATAGAAAAATTAATTTTAAGAGCAGCATAAAGATCTTAAATAGATGAATTTTCCCCGTTATTTAGATATAATTTATGGATTCACACATGCCCACACTTAAATTCTTGCTCGTCCTCAAGTAATCTCAAAATGATATACTTTTTCTATTTTTGGAGGGATGAAAGTCACAATAATGTAATCTACAGTAGGTATAAGTAAAAATGTGTGCAATGACAGAAATGAAATGAACAATGTAGCAATAATAGTATTTTCAATTGAGTCACTAAGGTGGTTGAGTCACTAAATCTCCAAATGTTTGGAATTTTAATGCTTGATAATAGGTGAAGGGTTCAAAACATTTGGACTTATAGACTAAAGACATGGTTTAAAGACTCCTAGAGTTGTGCTATATGTGCTTCTTCTTATGAATCACAAAGATGAAAAGTTTAAAGGAGAGATATTTTTCTTCATCCTTTCTCATTTTGTTCATTTGGGAGAGATATTTTTCATCATCCCCTTTTTTTTGTCATAAATATTTTGTTCTTTTCATCCTTAGGGAGAGACATATTTCTTCATCCCTAACATCTTTGTGATCATGAAGTCCTACGGGAGCCTAGCGCACTCCATTTAAAATCCATACCATAGTTTTTAAGTTTTAAGTCATAAGCCTTCCCCCACACTTAGCTCAAGCACTTATTTAAAATTTTCAGAGATTTATATTTTCTTCCATTCATTCCTCACTATCAACATTTTATTGCATATATTTCATTAAATCATTTTTGCTAAGCATTCTTTTACTTATATTATCTTTGAATTTTTATATTTTTGTGGTTTTCATTGCTTTTGAAAAATTCAAAAAAGTTATGTCAATTAAGAACAACTCAAAAATGTGGAAATATGAAAATTCATAAATTGAAATCTCAAAGTGAAAATAAATAAAATAAGGATAAAAAGAAAAATTGAAAAATAATAAATACAACCTAATTAGTTATTGGGTTTCCTCCCAATAAGTACTTATTTTAGTGTCTCAGCCTGACACAGGAAAGATCTTATGAGATTCCTTCATCAGGAAGGTCTTGAAGGGTCCATCCACCCTTCTCTTGAAGGACTCCTTCCTCCAAGTATAACTTTAGATGATTTCCATTTACCTTAAAAGTGCTATTATTGGAGGCAACTTCGACAGTTCCATGAGGAAAAACTTTAGTGATGGTAAATGGTCCTGTCCAACGTGATTTTAGTTTTCCATGAAAAAATCTTAAACTAGAGTTAAAAAGCAATACCTTCATTCCTGGTTGGAGGTGCTTAGGTTTAATTAGCTTATCATGCCATTTTTTTATTTTTTCTTTATACAACTTGGCACTCTCATAGGCATTTAACCTAAATTCATCAAGTTCATTTAGTTGCAGCAGTCTCTGCGCCCCTGCCTTTTGGTGGTCAAAATTTAATTTCTTGATTGCCCAAAAGGCATGGTACTCAAGTTCCACCGGAATGTGACATGCCTTTCCATAAATGAGCTTATACGGAGACATTCCCAGAGGGGTCTTGAAGGCAGTTCTATAAGCTGAAAGGGCATCTTGAAGTTTTGAAGTCCAGTCCTTTCTAATTTGGTTCACAGTTTTTTCTAAAATTTATTTAAGTTCTCTATTTGAGACTTCAACTTGCCCGCTGGTTTGAGGGTGGTAGGGAGTACCCACCTTGTGTCTCACCCCATAGCTTTTTAATATATTCTCTAACTGCCTGTTATAGAAGTGTTTTCCCCCATCACTGATCAAGAATCTGGGTGTCCGAAATCTAGCTAGCACATGTTCCTTGAGAAATTTGATAACAGTTTTAGCATCATTGTTGACACATGCCATAGCTTCAACCCATTTTGAAATATATTCAACTGCCACAAGGATATACAGATTGGCCTGGGACAAGGGAAAGGGTCCCATGAAGTCAATTCCGCAAACATCAAATAGTTCAACTTCAAAAATTCCATTTAAAGGAAGCTCATCTCTTTTTGATAATTCCCGGTTCTTTGGCATTTGTCACAACTTTTGACAAATTCAGCGGCATCCTTAAACAAATGGGGCCAAACAAATCCGGTTTGAAGCACCTTTGCAGCCGTTCTCTCAATTCCATGGTGGCCTCCATAAGGAGATGTGTGGCAGTGGAAGAGAATATTCCTGGTGTTAGAGTCAGGAACGCATCTCCTTAAGAGTTGATCATTGCAACATTTATACAGAAAGGGATCATACCAAAAGCAATTTTTTATATCCGCAAAAAATTTATTTTTTTGTTGGTAACTCATATCTTTTGGTATGATTCCTCCTGCAAGGTAGTTTGCAATATCAGCGAACCAGGGAGGATCATTTGTAGCTACCCCATAGAGCTTCTTGTCAATAAAGGATTCACTAATATCTGTCGACTTATCATGATCAATGTGGGTTAATCTGGATAAATGGTCAGCAAGTACATTTTCACTCCCCTTCTTATCCCGGATTTCGAGATCAAATTCTTGTAAGAGCAACACCCAACGTATCAAGCGTGGTTTTGCCTCTTTCTTTTGGAGGATATACTTAATGGCTACATGATCCGTGTAAATGATAGTCTTAGACCCAATGAGATACGACCTAAATTTGGTAAAAGCAAAGATGAGGCTAAAAGCTCCTTTTCCGTGGTGGCGTAATATATTTGAGCATCGTCAAGGACTTTACTAGCATAGTAGATCGAATAAAAGGTTCGCCCTATTCATTGCCCAAGAACAGCGCTGACTGCAAGGTCACTCGCATCACACATAATTTCAAAAGGTGAATCCCAGATTGGAGCAGAAATTATTGGAGCAGAGATCAAGGCAGTTTTTAGAGTATTGAATCCTTTTAGACAATCATTATCAAAATTGAACTCGACATCCTTTCCAAGCAATCTACAAAGTGGCATACTTATGTTTGAAAAATCCTTGATGAATCTATGATAAAAACCAGCATGCCCTAGGAAGCTTCTAATTCCCTTAACATTAATGGGAGGAGGAAGTTTTTCAATTACTTCAATCTTAGCTTTATCGACCTCTATCCCCCTCCTAGAAATTAAATGACCAAGAACGATACCCTCTTCAACTATAAAATGACTCTTTTCCCAATTCAAGATCAAGTTTGACTCTTCACATCTTTTTAACACCTTTCCCAGATTAATTAGGCAATGATCGAAAGAGGTTCCAACCACAGAAAAATCATCCATAAAAATTTCTAAGAACTCTCTTATCATGTCAGCAAAAATTGCCATCATACAGCATTGAAAAGTAGCTGGTGCATTACACAAACCGAAAGGCATTCTCCTAAAGGCAAATGTTCCAAAGGGGCAGGTAAAAGTTGTTTCCTCTTGGTCTTCGGGCGCAATCGGGATTTGATTGTATCCAGAATAACCATCAAGAAAACAGAAATAAGGATTTCCTGCTAATCTATCAAGCATTTGGTCAATGAAGGGAAGGGGATAATGGTCTTTTCGAGTTGCTTTATTTAATCTCCTATAATCGATGCAAACTCACCAACTAGTCACAGTCCTAGTGGGGATTAGCTCATTGTTGCTGTTGAGAATAACGGTCGTTCCACTCTTTTTGGAAACCACGTGTATAGGGCTCACCCAAGGGCTGTCAAAAATGGGAAAAATGATCCCATTATCTAAGAGCTTGATGATTTCCTTGTGAACAACTTCTTTGATGTTAGGGTTTAATTGCCGCTGAGGTTCAGTTGAAGGCTTAGAGTTGTCCTCCAATAGGATACGATGCATACACAGAGTTGGGCTAACCCCCTTTAAATCTGCAATACTTCACCCCATTGCTCTCTTATGTTCTTTTAAAATGTTACATAAACGATTCTCTTGATGTTGAGTTAACAATGAGGAGATTATTACAGGAAGTGATTCATCTTCTCCTAGGTATGTGTATTTTAAATGTGAGGGAAGAGATTTTATTTCAACTTTAGGAGGGCAAATTATCGAAGGTTGAATCATCTTTCTTTCCTCAATTAATTCTTCGATAACTTCCGTTTCAGTAGAAACTTCATATTCCTCACTTCCCATCATTTCCTCTTCTCCCACATCTTCCATTAACCCAGCTTCTTCTAATAAATTGATCTCCCAACAATCCTCATTTAACTTAGAAGGATGTTTCATAGAATCATTCACATGGAATTTAATCTCTTCTTCTCCATAACGCAACATCAATTCCCCTTTGTCTACATCAATTAAGGTTCGCCCTGTGGCCAAGAAAGGTCTACCTAAAATAATAGGAATCTCTTGATTTTCGTCTTCCATGTCCAAGATTATGAAGTCTGCCAGGAAGATGAACTTGTCAACCTTTACAAGTATATTTTCCACAATTCCTAAAGGAGATTTTACAGATCTATCGACAAATTGGAGTAGAACAGAGGTGGGTTTTAAATGATCAATTCCTAGTTTCTTGAATATGTAGAAAGGCATCAAATTAACAGAAGCACCAAGATCACAAAGTGCTTTTTGAAAAGATTGGCATCCAATCGTGCATGGGATAGTGAAACTCCCTGGATCCTTCTTTTTAGTGGGAATTTTTCTTTGAAGGATTGCACTGCTTTCCTCTGTTAATGCCATAGTCTCCTTTTCATCAATCTTCCTTCTCTTGGATAAGATGTCTTTCATAAACTTAGCATAACTAGGCATTTGTTCGAGGGCTTCAGCGAATGGGATATCGATGTGGAGAGTTTTAAAGGTCTCAAATTTTTTTTGATATTGGACTTCGAGTTTCTCCTTAGCCATACGCTGAGGATAAGGTATATGAGGGGTTTCCTTAGGTGGGTCTCTAAGTTCTTCCCTTGCAACATCCCTTGCCACACTCTCTTCTGACCTTATTGCTTCTCCTTCTTCCTTTTCCTCTCTAGATTTAGCGATATCTTCGCTATTCTCGTTTCTTACAATCTCATGAGTAACTCTTCCACTTTTTAAAGTGATTGCGTTACCTGATTCATTTTCATATTCCCCGATCACCCCTACTAGTGAAGGTTGTTCTAATTGCTTCATTATATCATTTAATTTTTGTTCAATTCTTTTAACTGTCTCCTCTTGTCTGAGGAGAGTGTGCTCATGCCTGTTTAGTGTGGCATCAATTTTATTCATGAATTCAATAGTGGAGTTTTTAAATTCTTTTAGAGAGTTTTCGAATCTTTCTCTATTCCTTCCATGATTCATGATCATATTAACACCTCTTAATTCCCCATCATTCTCCTGAAAGGGGCTTATATATCCAAATTCTAGCTTCTTATTAAGTTGGGAAATTTAATTTTGCAGTTTTAGGATTTGCTGTGAGTTTCCTAGTGAATTACACTCTTTTTTATCCTTGGAATCTTCCCCTTGGAGGGGCCATTGGTAAGCATTAATGGTCATTTCTTCTAAGAGATCATAGGCTTCCTCTTGGGTTTTTCCACTAATGGATCCCCCAGCGGCCGCATCAATGAGTGTCCTCGTTAGAGCGTTCAAACTATTTTAAAAGGTTTGCCCTTGCATCCAGAGAGGGAACCCATGATGCGGGCAACATCTGAGATACTCCTTAAAGCGTTCCCTCCCGTCATAGAGAGTCTCACCTTCCATCTAAGTAAAGTTTTTGATCTCAATTCTCAACGTGCAGTTTTAGCTAGAGGGAAGTATTTAACTAAGAATTTCTTAGCCAAATCATCCCAAGTACTGATAGAATCACTTGGTAAAGAGCTGAGCCAACTCTTGGCTCGATCTCTCAATGAGAAAGGAAATAGCCTCAATTTAACTGCGTCATCGGAGACGCCTTTAAACTTGAAGGTATCACATATTTCAAGGAAGGTTAAAATATGTGAATTTGGATCTTTAGTAGCTAATCATCCAACCTTATTATTTTGTACCATACTCAGCGTAGAGAGTTTGATTTCAAAATTATGGACTTCTATATTCAGCCTTACAATCGCATGGGGAATGCCCCTAATAGTGGGCAGTGCATAATCTCTAAGTGCTTTACCCATAGGCCATTCTAAGTTTTCAGTGAAAGTGTCCATCACAGCTTGTTGGTTTGATAAATTTCATTCTCGCCTAGCTTGTAAGTATGTTCGTTCTATTTCAGGATCAAACAGATATTCAGTACAGACTCTTTTACTCATATAAGCTTCAATAAAGCTTATCAACAACGATTTAGCAATAAATATCAAATATATATATATATATATATATATTAGAAATAAAAGTAAATAAGAAATACAAAATGTTAGCTTGATAATTACAAAAGAAAATGTAAAACTGCTAATATAAAAAAAATCAAATGCTTAAATCACTAGTTACTTATAGATTCTCCTTAGTTCAAATAAAAAAAAAAACCAATTCCCCGGCAACGGCGCCAAAAACTTGACAGATTGTAAATACACGTCTGCGCTTTCACGCAAGTGTACGTGGTCTGAAGTAATAAGTGGAAAGTGTGACTTTCCGAGAATTTATCGAACTATAGAGAATTGGTTGATTTGTCACTAAAGTATATCTATTCTCACTAATATTTAAGCTATAGTATGTATTGGTTGGTTGGTTTAAAATTAGCACAAATATTGACTAAGTTAAACAACAAGATTAAAGAAAGAGGAGAGTTGGGACCATCCCATATGCAATGATATAATACTCATGTAGATTTGTTTCTCAAGCTTTATCATTTAATTTAATTGAAATCAAGTGCATATTGTTGTCCTTTAGTCTAGCTCAAAGGCTTATAAGTTCAAATCTCGTGCACAAAATGAACTCACATTCGGTTCTACTTTAGCATAAAGATTCTTGTAAGATTCTTGAGATTTAAAGTTAATTCATTTTCTCTTTAATCAAGGAGAGTTTAAATTTTCTTAAATCTTAGGATCTCACAAGCATTGATTTCCACTATGAGCGTCACTCGCATCTCACAAAGTTCAGATGAGAGAATAACATGTTGGGCTCAACGACTATATCACTTAGTTCATGAGCACTCAACACTTCATTACTCAATCTCAATTATGTGGAGCTAAGGAGCTCATTTAGTGGGTCTTAGCATCACTTGGATCAACTCTTTGGTTGAGCTTAGGTTGAGGTGCATTGAGCTCAAGAACCTTCTCACATGGTTCTAAGCTTTCATGCACTCAAAATCTAGTATCCAACCTAAAGTGAGCTAAGGAGCACAAGACAATTAGATCTTGGATTTTTTTAGTTCTTTTCTCATAAACACATCAAGATTAATTAGATGAAAATTTCTTAGTAAGGCATAAAAATCACAAATACATTATGCTTGAGGGAAAACATTCATACATCAATATTACATCATGTAAAATGGGACTTCATCCCAACCCTCCACAAGGGGAGTTTAGCTACTCATTACACAAGTAAACAAGGAAGACACATACATGGATAAAGACCCTTTCATGGTCAACTCAAGAGAAAATACAAGATTGAGTTTAGAAGATACTAGGAATGCTCCGTAGAAGTTCTCCAGAAGTCTTCTTCTCCTTCTAATTATCCTCTCCTTAGGTTGCTAGTGCTGCCTTCTTCCTCTTCTCTGTTTGCAAAAGCTTGCCTTGCCACCCTTGGGGAGTTCTCTCTTCCTTTGCTCTCCTCCTTACTTAGTGGATTCTTGCTAAATTTTTGAACCCTCCTCTAGTCAAGAGGAGGGGTATTCATAGGAGGGGGGGGGGGGCTGAATTCCTCCCTTTATTAGCAACCAGATTTTCAATAAATAATTCTGATTTCATTATTGCAATATTTTTCCATTAATGGTGATGTGAGAAAAATCTCATTTCTTTACCCAAAACAACACCTCAAAGCTTCCCTTTTTAACAAAAAAATGGCAACAGCAGGAAAAGGTGGCTGGAGACAAAATTCAGGATAGAGGTCATGTCTCCATCCGCATTAAATGCAGTGTCTGGGTAAAAATTTGGCGGGCCGCCGCAGTGCGCTGAAGCGTGCTTTAGCATACCCAGGTCTCTAGCATAATAGCCATGTCCCCCGCAGTAGACCGCTGCAGCACGCGACCGCGCGCTGGAGCGAAAAAAACACTGTTCAATTAGTTCTTTTTCCAGATTTTATAGAGAGAAATATAGAGAAATAGGCTCCCAGGGAATTGGCCCGCTTCACCTAAAATTTTGGGGTTTCCAGGGTTGGCCATGGTCCCAGGAATGTGCTGCCATCATTTTTACGCTCCAGCTTGGCTCGAGGACTGAGGATTTAGGCGATTAGGGTTAGCCCTATCCATCCTTAGTCAGGGGCCAGGCGGAGGAAGAAGACGACAGCGCGGGTCGGGTAGACCCGTGACCCGCGCTGTCTAACAGTAACGGGACCTCAGGCCCGAGCGGCCCGCGCATTTTGGGATCGGGACGGCGCCGATTTAAATATTAAATAACCAATTTAGTAAATATTTTCCTTAAGAAAATTAGCAAAATTAAAATATAAAAATACATAATGTATTTTCTTAATAACTTTTAATCCATTAGTCCAAATCTTATGATATCATATATGAAAATGATCAGAAAAATCTCAGGAACCTAAATATAAAATAAAATCATGCATCTGATGGTTGGATCTTGAATTATTGCCTAATTATAGTGGATCTTAACTAGGATATATTAGTAAATTAACTCATCCAAATCATATGTTTAGGGTGCCATTAGTTTACTAATGTTAAATAGATTGTATGTGCTACGTAGAATATTTTTCTGAGTTCTGTAATTTTAGTTATGCCCTAATCTTGTTAAATCATGATTTGTAAATTTTAGGGTTTATACTCATTGGATCTTAGCAAACTTAGGCTCTGATTATTTGTGTGATTAAGTAGGACTTACTTGCCAAATATCATGAGAATTAAATGGTTGGATTTATACTTATGTGCTAATCCTTTTTGGTTGGAATTAGGGTTTTATTAGCACTAAGTAACCTTTGTTTTAGAACTTGATTTATCAAATTAACTTATGACAGTAAGTAAATGAACTGAATTCATCCTCATAAACTTATTAAGTATGCTGAATAAATTCAAAGATATAGAATCTTAATTATCTTAATTAACTTAAGAAATCTTATGATTTGGATCAAGCTTCTAAGACTTGATCTAGGTCTGAGATTGCCACCAATAATACAGAATCAATCCACTGATTTGACATTGATCTTAAATACATAACTTGATTTTTCTTAAGGCATGAGAAGGAATCAAACCCTAATCTACTTAAGGAGAGTCCAAATCCTTAAGAACCATAATTAATATTGATTTCAACATTTTTGAACTGAACATTCTCCAATAATACATTTGATTTATTATTGATTCTATACATTCAATTAGATAAATTAGGGTTAATAATAATCCTATGTGACTTCTTGATCTGAATCAAACCTTAAGATCCCTGATTTTCTCTTAAGAAAGAAGACTAGCATAAGAAGACAATTAAAATTGTATTGATTAAACAAGTGATCTAATCCTTAACAATATGTTTGATTTAGATCCCAGGATCTTAGTTTGAGTGTGATCAGATCACTTAATCATCTGATCTAATCATCCTAAACCTAATTATGAAATAGAACCTAAGAGGTAAATATCAAAATTTAGAAGAGAGAACCTTAAGTATCTCTTCATAATATCATCTTGAATTATTTAAAAGACCTAAATTCATATATCATGAGGTAGGAGGCCTTGTATGAATCTTTGAGTTAGAAGTATAGAAGATCCCATCACCTTAGAGATTGATCTATTCTCCTTGTAGTATTAATCACTTAAGACATTAGAATAGATACATCTCCACATGGTAGATTCCATATTAAGTGATCTTAGATCACATTCACTTGGTGAAACCTTGTATAGGACTTACCCATTAGTTTAGAACTTGTAGTTTTGATAAATCCTTATTCTATTAAATAGACTTGATTGAACCTTGATTATTAGGTAGTGTAGTATAGTATACCCATATTAATGGTCCCCAGTAATAGTCGGGATTGGTTGAGTCACTCTAAGTGAGATTTATCTTTGTTGCTATCCTCCAGGCTTAGGCAAATATAACCTCGCTTAGAGTAAATCAATCAATCCTAAGAGTGTATTAAATGGGTACCCATTACTTAGTTTAATTGAAAGACAAGTTGCCATCGGGCAATACCTCTTAGCGAATATCACTTCAATAGGTATGACTCAAATAAACTAAGTAACGGGATCACCTCCCTTAAGACGCTAAGTATGATTGTGAGTTTAGTGACTTAATGCTTAGTTTGAGATACAAAACCATCATAGGATGGTGCCTCCTAATGAAGATCGCTTTATTAGGGTGGCGTAATCAAACTAAATGTTGTGAGTTCTATCTTTGCGCCTAGTGATCTTTAAGTAAATAAACAACTTTAACTAAATATCGATCTAGAGATTTGGAGTCAGAATCCTTTTAGCAGGATTCTGCATAGTGGAGACTTAGGATTCATTACTGTTGTTACTATATTCTTCATAGATTTCGAGATTTTTCAGTCATTCAATATAATAGCATAAGCATAAGCATAAACACGAGTTGAACTCATTTCCTTCAGTTGTGAAACATGGTTATCAGTGATACAATATGAGATATGGAATGTTATATACACAGACTGGGGAATTTCAGGGTGCATCTGTGTCACCATACTGACTTCCTAACTGTTGTGCTTACATTGGACCGTATTACTCATAAACCTTCAGTGATAGTTCTGTGATATACTGTGGTATAGCATATTTATGAGCATTGTTTCAGTGGCATATAGTGCAGCTCATAGCATCTTTTTCCGCATTTGTCATTCCTTTCACATTGGTTTATGAGCATCCGATATTTTCATTTACTTTCAGTATTTAGTTTTGATGCAGTTTTACCTTGCCCGTCCTTACAGTTTTAGTTATTTAGTGTCCTTATAGTTTTTATGCACTTTTACTTTACGTTACTTGTATATTTGTTATGTTTTGTTTAGCTTTGTATAGCTAGTTTCGATGTGTTAGACTTCTTGTCTAACACGGGGTACTTTGGTATTTGACAATTTACTAGATCCTGAGGTGTTTTTGGAGACAGGACAGGAGGATGTACCAGAGACTCAAGAGGAGTAATTGGAGCTGTAGGTGATTGAGCACCTATTTTTACTTTCTAGTTCTTTTTAGCATTTTAGATAGACTCTTTACATTTCTGCATCTTAATGGTTTGTAATAAACTCTGGATGTACTTTTTGCTTTTCTTTTCTGAGATGTACACTTACTACTGCTTGAGATGAATATATTCTGGATGTTTTGCTTTTAGCTTCCGCACTCTGTTATACTGCTATACATAGTATTGTGATGTGATCGGCGTACTGGAAATGCTGGTACATTTTATAACGTATATGGGTTCTTTCTCGCTCCCTTGAACCTTATGTACGTGCCGGTCTAATACCTAAGATAAGTATTTCATTCTCATCTTAGATATTGCCTCTCGAACCTACTCTTAGGGTTCGAGTCAGCAACCATTCAGTATGGTTCCGTCTCTCTAGTATATCCGGGAAGATGGGTTTTACTTGTATGGCCCATCGTTCTCGAGTAGCGTACCGTTCCGCCGCCAAACTATGAATTTCACTTGCCTTTTTGCGTATGGCGACGGGACGGGGTACTACAGTTGGCATCAGAGAAATATTATAGAGTGTCAGATAAGGAGCTTGTTCCTATCTACTTTATAATCTATTCTCTGTGGCACGACAAAATCACAATTACTATGTGTAGTGCAAAGCAACCATCCAAAAGGTTCATTAAGCTGTCTCAGAAATAAAAAGGAAAACTATGTCTACAATATTGACACCCTAGGAATTAAATGCACGTAATAAGATAATTGAAACTGTAAAACTTAAAATGACATCTTAGGATTTAAATGAATCATGAAAGAAAAAATGTGAATGAAATACTTATAGGTTGAACTATTTTAAAGGATGGAATACTCGCCGTCAGCATTTCTGTTCCACCTTAGGAAGTTCGACGATTATTGGATAGACGACATTCGAGATGGTCAGATCTACGGGAGGACAGTAGATGGGGTATCACCCCGAGGAGTCGCAGTACTAGACAAGATCCTGATTCATTCATCATTTAGAGGTACCAGTCTTTCGGCACTTGCCAAAGAGTGGCTGGATCGTGTTACCACGGCACTTCGAGAGACAGCCTGTCCAGAGAAGTACCACCTAGAGATTGTAGAGATCCTACTGAGGGGATCAGCGAGTCGTTGGTGGTATTGGGTCGATAGGAGATTAGCTCGGAAAGGTCACATAGTCACATATGATGACTTTTGTGCTGCCTTCTGGGTAGAGTATTGTAACTAGATCCTAGGAGTTTCTTTATGTCATTTCTTATCATCTCGCTTACAAATTTTGATGTATCCATGTATCTTCTCTTTTGAGAAAGAGTTTAAGAATGAATAAAATTTTATGTTTCTAAAACTTCATTGTAATTACAGCTATGAATCCTGGTTCCCCCTCTGCTCCCACTCTTATTAAAAAGACGATCCCATCGTCAAGCGGACCTGAGGAATCAAGTCTTATGGCCAATTTAATAAAGGCCTTAATTGACAGTAACATGCAACAGGCGCAGGAGACACGATCTCTCATCCTCTCAGTCAAATAACAATCCTTCGGATCTTCTTCTTATAATTTAGGTGACGGAGTCCTACACAATTTCCTTTATTTCCGTACTCCCACATTCAACGGGGCATTAAACCCCATGGATACAGTAACATGGATAAAATTGGTGGAGAAGAATCTGGCCCTAATTAAATGTCCTAATTCTGAGGCAATCCATCTAGTGACCTACTTGTTCCAAGAAGAAGCAGAATACTAGTGGGAAAATGAACGGAATAACAAATTTGCGGACTTCGAGGTGGAGTACATTCCATGGGATATGTTCATGGAATCATTTCACGAAGCTTTCATTCTGGCCTCAGCACAAGCAATTCTAGAAGACGAACTTCTTCACCTCACACAAGGAAATAAGTCAGTGTTCGAGTACGAACAAGAATTTAGGAGGCTGTCAAGGTTCGTTCCAGATCTAGTGAGAACGGAAGCATCCAAGTGTCACGGCTTCATGAAAGGTCTGAGAGATTCTATTAGAGCACACCTAGTCTCACGGTAGTTCAAAACCCTAATTGAATTAATTGAGGCTGCCCGTCTGCAAGAAGGATTCCAGGGTCAGCTGGACCGAAAGAGAAAAGCCATAGTCACGCACCCGTGAGACGAGCGCTTTAGCCATCACAAAATAGCCGGAGTATACAATATGGAAACTACACGACCTCAGTCTCAGAATTCTGAATGTAAGCAGAAGCATCTGTACGGGAAGTGCTACCACTTCGGTGGTGTATGTTTAACTTGTGGCCGTAAGGGTCATCGCTACTATGAGTGTAGGGAGAAAAATACCATCGATGGTGTGCCCATCGACCACTCCCGCCATAAGCAAACCTTTCATGCTCAACCCGTGAACCGGCGGGAGCCCGCTCCTGCCATAATGCCGGCTCCTACGACAAACTCAAGGGCAAGTGTACCTGTGCAAAAGTCAACTTGCAACCGCCAAGATTCAGGGACCCAAAACAAGCAACCCTTGGCACCTGCCCGAGTATATATGTTAACTCCAGCTTCTGCTCCTGAAAACAATGACGTGGTATCAGGTACGCCTTAAATAAATTCTCTTTTCTTGCTATATTAATAATTGTCCCTTACCACTCCAGTATTTCAATTCTTGAATAATTATCCTTACGTAAAATTATCACAACTATAGGCACATTAACAATAAATGACACAATTTGTAATGTTTTATTCGATATGGGGGCAAGTCATTCTTTCGTATCATAAGAGTGGGCTAAAACCCTTAAACTACAGACACATCAACTAACCAGTTCATTAGGTATTGGGCTACCTTCTGGAGCTCATATGTAGTCTCAATAATTCTGCAATATAGATATTCCTATTGAGGATCAAAACTTCAGAGCTAAGCTAATTTTACTGCCAATTACCAACTTCGACATAATCCTAGGTATGAATTGATTAAGCCAACATGGTGCGTCCATAAATTGCCAAAAGAAGAAAATAACCTTGGGCAGCGGAAGAAACTCCAAATCATTCGTGGGAAAACTTAGCACCCAATCATCGTTAATCAATGCCATGGTGGCAGAGAAACTAGTCAAGAAGGGATGCAGTGCGTACCTTATAACGATGTTGGGGGAAAGGAGAGAAGTCGTACCTCTTTTCGAGAACCGGGTAGTTTGTGAATTTCCCGATGTTTTCCCTGAAGACCTGCCCGGTCTTCCTCCGAATAGAGAAGTAGAGTTCACCATTGAAGTAATCCCCAGAACTCAACCACTGTAAAAGGTTCCGTACTGCATGGCACCAAAAGAACTCCAAGAGTTGAACAACCAACTTCAAGAATTATTAGAGAAGGGTCTCATCCGTCCAAGTTCATCCCCTTGGGGAGTGCCGGTGTTGTTCATTAAAAAGAAAGATGGATCGATGAGGATGTGCATCGATTACAGGGAATTAAACAAAGCAACTATTAAGAACAAATACCCTCTGTCGCGTATTGACGATCTGTTTGATCATTTATCTGGAGCAAAAATCTTCTCCAAGATAGACTTGCGATCTGGGTATCAACAATTGCGAGTTAAGGATTTTGATATTGAGAAAATAGCATTTCGAACTCGTTATGGACATTATGAATTATTGGTGATGTCTTTTGGATTGATGAATGCCCCATCCATTTTTATGGACTTAATGCAGCGTGTGTTGAAAGCCCATCTGGATAAATTTGTCATCGTCTTCATCGATAACATACTGATCTATTCCAGGAATAAGACTGATCATGAAAAACACCTTCATATAGTATTTGAAGAACTTAGGAACCACGAACTCTATGCTAAATATTCTAAGTGCAAGTTTTGGCTCGATTCTATCACCTTTTTGGGACACGTCATCGACTCTCAAGGAATCAGAGTGGACCAAGACAAAGTAAGCGCAGTCCGAGATTGGTCACAACCAAAATCCGTGATGGATATCAGAAGATTCTTAGGACTGGTAGGCTATTATAGAAAATTTGTCAAAAGTTTCTCACAAACTGCGTCTCCTCTCACCAAGTTGGTTCAAAAAGCAGTACCTTTTGTTTGGAGTCCAGAGTGTGAAAAAGCGTTCCAAACATTGAAAGATGCTCTTTCTTCTGCCCCAGTACTCGCCTTACCCAAGGAAGGATTGAATTACCAAGTTTATACCGACGCATCTGGTATAGGTTTGGGATGTGTATTAATGCAGGAAGGGAGAGTCATAGCCTACGCATCTCGGCAGTTGAAACCACATGAAAAGAACTATCCTGTTCACGATCTCGAACTAGCATCAGTATTCTTCGCTCTAAAGATTTGGCATCATTATCTGTATGGCGTCCAGTGTTCCATATTCACCGACCATCAGAGCTTGAAATATATTTTCACCCAATGCGAGTTGAATTGTCGACAGCGAAGATGGCTCGAGTTAATAAGCGACTACGACTTAAGCATTTAGTATCATCCGGGAAAAGCAAACGTTGTAGCAGAAGAACTCAACCGTCATGTTACTTTATCTTCTATAATTTGCACAAGTGCATTGGAGGAAGAATTTCAAAGGTTTGAAATCAGGCCAGTGCGTGGAGATATGCTAAACACACTGGTATCCATGAGCTCAGTCGAACCTACCTTTCATCATGATGTCTTCATCTCTCAAACCAAGGATGAAGATTATTTGAAGTTCAAAGTCGATATCGAAAGTGGATGTCGCTTCGACCTTCAGCTTCGTGGTAGCATAATTTACCAAGGTGATCGTCTATGGATTCCCAAATCCATGCATCAGGAGATCCTGGTCGAAGGCCATAATTCTGGCTACCAAGTACATCCAGGTAGTACCAAAATGTACTAGGATTTGAAGAAATCATTCTGGTGGCCCGGTATGAAAAAGAGTGTGGCAGAATTTGTGGCAAAATGTCACGCTTGCAGTTTAGACAAAGCCGAGCATCAAAAACCTGGAGGACTTCTTCACCCTCTAGCAATCCCTATGTGGAAGTGGTTCGACATCTCTATGGATTTTGTTATGGGTTTGCTTAAAGGAAGATCTGGGGCGGATTTAGTTTGGGTCATTGTCGATCGATTGACCAAATCAGCTCACTTCATCCCTAAACGTCAAACAGATTCTATGGAAAAACTGGCAAAGTTATATATCAAGGAAATTATCCGACTCCATGGAATCCCGAGATCCATTGTATCTGATCGAGATAGCCGTTTCACTTCTAAATTTTGGCAAGCAGTTCATCAAGACTTGGGAACTACTCTAGCCATGAGTATCTGTAACAACCCAGGTGAGGGTCGCCACAGTACCGCCTTTCATTCTCAGACAGATGGACAAACTGAAAGAGTTAACCAAGTTATGGAAAATCTCCTTCATCTTTGTATTTTGGACTTTGGAGGATTTTGAGAGGACCACCTTCCTCTGGTAGAATTTGCATACAATAATAGTTTTCAAGCAAGTATCGGTATGGCTCCATATGAAGCTCTGTATGGCAGGAAATGTAGTACGCCATTAGCATGGTCTGAGATCGGCAGTGTTCAACTTTATGGGTCAGAGTTGGTCGAACAAAACAAATCGCAAGATTTAACTGATCCAGCAAAGGATCAAAGCAGCTCAAGATCGACAGAGTAAATATCACGATACTCATCATCGTGCTCTGGACCATGAGGTGGGAAAATATGTGTACCTTAAAGTAAGTCCAATGAAGGGCGTTTATCATTTTGGTGTAGCTGGGAAGTTAAGTCCTCGCTACGTTGGACTATTTCAAATACTAGAAAAGATTGGTTCTGCAGCATATCGATTAAAGCTTCCGGAAGGTTTCTCTGCAGTTCATAATGTATTCCACATCTCCTCTCTGCGAAGATGTTTCCATGATCCATCTCACTTAATACAACTTCCAGCCATATCACTACAACCAAATCTCTCTTATGCAGAAGAGCCGATTAAGATCTTAGCTCATGATCAAAATCAGCTAAGGAATTGCTCCATCCCAATGGTAAAAGTTCAATGGGGAAATCGCTCTTTAGAAGAATCTACTTGGGAGAAAGAGGAAGATATGAAAAAGAAATATCCCAGTCTCTTTGAAACTCCAGGTATTCTTTAGTTTTAAGGCCTTATTCATACGCTTCATTTTCTCTTGTATGTCTTCTCTTGAGAGGATGTAGAGGACGACATCGATCTTAAGCAGGGGAGTCTGTAACAACCCTAAGTTGTTACCATGCAAAATATAGATTTCTTAATCAATTTTTAGCATAATTGCCTTTAGAACATTAATTTAAGCCTAACTAGAGGATTTGAAGTCCATTGGACTTCTCTAAGTGAAAATTGGCAATTTGATCAATCTAGATGCCTTAGTCTAGACCCAAAATAATTTGATCTCAGAATAAAAATCTGATTGCATTTTTGAATTCCTCACCCCCAAATTAGCTAAGGGTGAAAATTAGGTGTATTTTGGAATTCATTTGGACCATAACTTAATTTAGTTTAAAATGGTACAATTGCACATAAGGGCTCCATACAATTTGTTTTTGCAATTATACCAGCGGAAGCCTATAAAACAGCGGGCGCGATCTAAGCCGTCCATTTCTCGGATCAGATCGTGCGGCCCACGCTTTAACTCAGGATCAATCAATCCAGACCGTTCCGCAGTTCGATCAAAGGATCAGACGGTATCCAACTATCCACCGTAAGTAGCGCTGCTATCCGTCAGATCCAGAGATCTAAATCCAACAGACGATCCTCGCCCTGCATTCGGCCGTTAGTTGTCCGAGGATCTGAGCCGTCCTGCGTCAATGATCGATCAATCGAACGCCTGCCGTAGATCCCGCACTGTTCTTCGTCTTCCTCTCTTCAGCGCAAATCCCTGACAGGAAAAATTCGCATCTCCGATAGGTAGAGTTTGTCCCCCACTCCCCAAGCCAGCTCAGCAAGGTCGTTAGGGCATTTCTCGTTATGGTGGCACCTCTGGGTTGGGCCCTTGGTCCCTGTGCACCTTAATGTGGGAGCTCTGAGAGCTCCTCCTGGCCCGAGCTCTCGGCCCATGCCGAGTCGAGCTAACCCTCAGCATTTCCTCCCCATGTCTTCCTGAGGCTATAAATAGCCATAGGTCTCACCTTAGAAGGTTTTTGCTGTTCAATTGAGTCCATTCAAAGTTTCCCCTCTGCCCGCCATTGCTGCTCTGCCCGGCTTCCTCCAGATGCTCCTAAGCTCGCGTACAGCTGATAGAGGGTTACTCCTGGAGTTCAGGACCCCTAAGAGCCTCCCTGCTGCATCGTGCCACGCTCCGTCATACAGCCAAGCTCCGTCCAGTAAAAACCAGGTACCCCCAATTTGGACTGATCCGTATAGGCTCAGCTCCTGCTCAATTTCATCTGTTGAACTCCTCTCTAGCTAAGACAAACCTATTGCAATCAAATTGGTGAGTTAAGGGCGGTCCATTCGATCGTATCGGTCGAACGGACTACCCATCTCATGGAGCTCGGGACCGAGTAAGGTCCCAAAGGTCTAGAGCCTCCCAGGATGTGCATAAATAGGGCTTTGATCCGCCAGCACATCCTGATGGTGAACGGATCCAACCCTAGCCCTGGCAAGCTCCCTGTGAGGAGAATTTCCCCTCGCAGTGAAGAAATTCTGTGAGGATTAGAGAAATAGGCTCCCAGGGAATTGGCCCACTTCACCTAAAATTTTGGGGTTCTCAGGGCTAGCCATGGTCCCAGGAACGTGCTGCAGTCATTTTTACGCTCTGGCTTGGCTCAAGGACTGAGGATTTAGGCGATTAGGGTTAGCCCTATCCATCCTCAGTCGGGGGCCAGGCGGAGGAAGAAGATGACAACGCGAGTCGGGTCGACCCGTGACCCGCACTGTCTAACAGTAACGGGCCCTCAGGCCTGAGCAGCCCGCACGTTTTGTGATCGGGCCGGCGCCGATTTAAATATTAAATAACCAATTTAGTAAATATTTTCCTTAAGGAAATTAGCAAAATTAAAATAGAGAAATACATAATGTATTTTCTTAATAACTTTTAATCCATTAGTCCAAATCTTATAATATTATATATGAAAATGATCAGAAAAATCTCAGGAACCTAAATATAAGATAAAATCATGCATCTGATGGTTGGATCTTGAATTATTGCCTAATTATAGTGGATCTTAATTAGGATATATTAGTAAATTTACTCATCCAAATTACACGTTTAGGGTGCCATTAGTTTACTAATGTTAATTAGATTGTATTTGCTAAGTAGAATATTTTTCTGAGTTATGTAATTTTATTTATGCCCTAATCTTGTTAAATCATGATTTGTAAATTTTAGGGTTTATACTCATTGGATCTTAGCAAACATAGGCTCTGATTATTTGTGTGATTAAGTAGGACTTACATGCCAAATTTCATGAGAATTGAATGGTTGGATTTATACTTATGTGCTAATCCTTTTTGGTTGGAATTAGGGTTTGATTAGCACTAAGTAACCATTGTTTTAGAACTTGATATATCAAATTAACTTATGACAGTAAGTAAATGAACTGAATTCATCCTCATAAACTTATTAAGTATGCTGAATAAATTCAAAGATATAGAATCTTAATTATCTTAATTAACTTAAAAAATCTTAAGATTTGGATCAAGCTTCTAAGACTTGATCTAGGTCTGAGATTGCCACCAATAATACAGAATCAATCCACTGATTTGACATTGTTCATAAATACATAATTTGATTTTTCTTAAGGCATGAGAAGGGATCAAACCCTAATCTACTTAAGGAGAGTCCAAATCCTTAAGAACCCTAACTTAATTAATATTGATTTCAACATTTTTGAACTGAACATTCTCCAATAATACATTTGATTTAATATTGATTCTAAACATTCAATTAGACAAATTAGGGTTAATAATAATCTTATGTGACTTCTTGATCTGAATCAAACCTTAAGATCCCTGATTTTCTCTTAAGAAAGAAGACCAGCATAAGAAGACAATTAAAATTATATTGATTAAACAAGTTATCTAATCCTTAACAATATGTTTGATTTAGATCCCATGATCTTAGTTTGAGTGTGATCAAATGACTTAATCATCTGATCTAATCATCCTAAATCTAATTATGAAATAGAACCTAAGAGGTAAATATCAAAATTTAGAAGAGAGAACCTTAAGTATCTCTTCATAATATCATCTTGAATTATTTAAAAGACCTAAATTCATATATCATGAGGTAGGAGGCCTTGTATGAATCCTTGAGGTTGAAGTATAGAAGATCCCATCACCTTAGAGATTGATCTATTCTCCTTGTGGTAGTAATCACTTAAGACATTAGAAGAGATACATCTCCTCATGGTAGAATCCATATTAAGTGATCTTGGATCACATTCACTTGGTGAAACATTGTATAGGACTTACCCATTAGTTTATAACTTGTAGTTTTGATAAATCCTTGTTCTATTAAATAGACTTGATTGAACCTTGATTATTGGGTAGTGCAGTATAGTATACCCATATTACTGGTCCCCAGTAATAGTCGGGATTAGTTGAGTCACTCTAAGTGAGATTTATCTTTTTTGCTATCCTACGGGCTTAGGCGGATATAACCTCGCTTAGAGTAAATCAATCAATCCTAAGAGTGTATTAAATGGGTACCCATTCCTTAGTTTAATTGAAAGACAAGTTGCCATCGGGCAATGCCTCCTAGCGAAGATCGCTTCAATAGGTATGGCTCAAATAAACTAAGTAACGGGATTCACCTCCCTTAAGACGCTAAGTATAATTATGAGTTTAGTGACTTAATGCTTAGTTTGAGATACAAAACCATCATCGGATGGTGCCTTTTAATGAAGATCGCTTTATTAGGGTGGTGTAATCAAACTAAATATTGTGAGTTCTATCTTTGCAGCATATTTAATATGTGTATACAATCACCCCGCCTAGTGATCTTTAAGTAAATAAACAACTTAAACTAAATATCGATCTAGAAATTTGGAGTCAGAATCCTTTTAGCAAGATTCTGCACAGTGGAGACTTATGATTCATTACTGTTTCTTACTATATTCTTCATGGATTTTGGGATTTTTCATTCATTCAATATAATGGTATAAGCATAAGCATAAACACGAGTTGAACTTATTTCCTTCAGTTATGACACATGGTTATCAGTGATACAGTATGAGATACGGAATGTCATATACAGAGACTAGGGAATTTTAGGGTGCATCTGCGTCACCATACTGACTTCCTAACTGTTGTGCTTACATTAGACTGTACTACTCATAAACCTTCAGTGATAGTTCTGTGATATACTGTGGTATAGCATATTTATGAGCATTGCTTTAGTGGCATATGGTGCAGCTCATAGCATCTTTTTCTGCATTTGTCATTCCTTTCACATTGGTTTATGAGCATCTGATATTTTCATTTACTTTTAGTATTTAGTTTTGATGCAGTTTTACCTTGCCCGTCCTTACAGTTTCAGTTATTTAGTGTCCTTACAATTTTTATGCACTTTTACTTTACATTACTTGTATATTTGTTATGTTTAGTTTAGCTTTGTATAGCTAGTTTCTATGTGTTAGACTTCTTGCCTAACACGGGGCACTTTGGGATCCAGCAATTTGCTGGATCCTGAGCAGTTTTTGGAGACAGGACAGGAGGACGTACCAGAGACTCAAGAGGAGCAATTGGAGCTGTGGGGATCAAGCACCTACTTTTACTTTCTAGTTCTTTCCAGTATTTTAGATAGACTCTTTACATTTCTGCATCTTAATGGTTTGTAATAAACTCTGGATGTACTTTTTGCTTTTCTTTTCTGAGATGGACACTTACTACTGCTTGAGATGAATGTATTCTGGATGTTTTGCTTTTAGCTTTCGCACTCTATTATACTGCTATACATAGTATTGTGATGTGATCGGCATACTGGAAACGCTGATATATTTTATAACGTATATGGGTTCTTTCTCGCTCCCTTGAACTTTATGTACGTGCCAGTCTAATACCTAAGATAAGTATTTCATTCTCATCTTAGATATTGCCTCTCGAACTTACTCTTAAGGTTCGAGTCAGCAATCATTCAGTATGGTTCCGTCTCTCTAATATATCCGGGAAGATGGGTTTTACTTGTATGGCCCATCGTTCTTGAGTAGCGCACCGTTCCACCGCCAAACTATGAATTTCACTTGCCTTTTTGCGCATGGCGACGGGACGGGGTACTACAAATCTAGTCTCGCTCTCCACCAAATCTAACCACTATCCAAACACATCGAACACGTCAAATTTATGTTTGAGAAAGTAAACTCATACCTTCCTAGCATGATCATCAATGAAAGTGACGAAGTATGTTGCTCCACTATGGAAGATGTCAGAGCTGGTCCCAATACATCTATATGCACCAACTCCAATTTCTTGCCTTTCCGCTCCCTTCCAAGTTTGAAGAAAGAAACTTTCTTCAGCTTGCCCAGTACACAATCTTCACAAAAATATAAATCAACTAACTTTAGCCCTTGGAGCTTCCCTTTTGACTATATAGATTTTAGCCCCCTTTTACTCATATGGCCAAACCTCCGGTGCCATAGATATCTGCATCTATATCCTCTGCTGCTGCAATAGTGTCAAACACTTTATTGATCAAGTAAAGTGTACCTTCCAACTGCCTCATACAATAATGAGTGCACCTTTGGTGACCTTCCATGAGTCTCCCATGAAACATGTGCTGTAGCCCTCTCTAGCTAATTGGCTCACTGAGATCAAGTTCCTTCTCAGATAATGCACATGTCTAACATCCTTCAGCTTCCAAATTGCACCGCTTGGTAGCTTCACATCCACATCACCTCTACCAATGGTGTCGCACACCTTATCATCTCCTAGGTACTTTCCCCTAGTCACCCTTGGTATAGTTCTTGAAGGCACTCTTTGACAGAGTCGCATGAAAAGAGGTGCCCGAGTCCACAACCCAAGACTCTGTGTTAACAAGTGAGAGGATCAAGGTATCCTGATCCTTCTCGGCTAAAACATTCACAGTGGGGTTCATCATCTTACTACCACTACTTGGCTTCTTCAGGGTAGGGCAGTCCTTCTTGAAATGACTTCCTTCCCACAGTTCCAGCAATCAGGCTTTGCTTTTCTAGGTCTTGATTTACCTCACTGAGATATCAACCTATTTCTAGTATGTCTCCTCTCAACAAGTCTCCCTCTGCTTTTAGCATTCAGTGCTGAGGTAGATGTCTATCCATGAGACTTTTTCTACACCTCCTCATTCAACACTAAACCAACGATGTCGTCAAACTTCAATGATGCATTCCCTAATAAATTGCTAATGGCTATAACTAGCCCATCCCAACTGTCCGGCAATGAAGAAAAGAACAACAGAGCTCATCACAGTGATGAACCCATTGAGGTGTTCAGTCACTGAATGGTCATCCATCATCTTCATATTACATAATCTCTTCATAAAAAAAAATCTTATTCAAAGTCGAAGGCTTCTCATACGTCTTTGTTAGGGCATTCATGAGATCTATAAATATTTTCTCATTAACAATATTAAGAGTAACAAAATAAGACAGTGATAAGCAAATCAAACCCAAAGCGGTTCTATCAAGAACCTCCCATTTTCATCAGTCATAGTTGTCGGTTTCTTGTCGGCTCCTTTCGATGGTAGAGCAGATCGTCTATCTGCATTTTTCAGAACTCAAAATTTGTTCTGTTGAACTTCTCAATCTTGTGTCTCATTTATTCGGCCATTGCTCCCACTCAAACAAGCAAACACTCCTTAACAACAAGGCAAAGAACCAACCTCTCTGTGAAACCACTTGTTGTTGTTGAAACACAAAATCATCTAAGCCTTGGAGGATCAGGGGATGCGTTAACAGTTACCAAGCAAGTCTAGAAATCACAAAATCACAAAAGAAAGATCGCAGCACATACAATCATTCAGACACAAAGATATATATGGAAACCCCAAGAATGGGAAAAGCCACGGAGCCACACCAACAAGAAAATTCACTATGAAAGCTTTAAAGTTTACAAAGTTACAAGAGCTATGTCACCTTAGCATAAGAGTTAAGCTCTACTCTAGAATGGAGAGGAGGAATTGAGGCTGTCACTTGGAGTTGCTTCACCACCTTGCAAAACTTGCCTTGGACATCAACTTCCTTAGGGTTCCACCTAGGGTTCTCCTTTCCACAGCCACTTAAACCTCCAAACTGATTGCAAAAGCCTTAGAAAGCACTTAGGTTTTCCACCACTACTTAGGCTTAAGTAACTAGTAGCTCCATTTTGGACCCAAAAAATCCAAAATACCCATTCAGATTTCTTCAGATCGAGACCTGAAATGAAGCAGAATTCCGTCGGCTGATACGGCACGCCGTAGCGGTTGACTTTCAAATAGGCATCCGCTGTAGCACGCTGCGGTGCATTGTAGCGATTGACTTTTGAATCTTGAACTGCTGCGGCGCGCTGTCGCGCCCGCATTAAATCCGGTCCCCATGATATGTCGCGGCGCGATGTAGCGCCCGCATCTGATTCTGCTGCAGCGCGCTATAGCGCCGCTTTCCGCGGGGTGCGCTACGGCAACTGCTTATCGATTACTGACCGCTGAGGCGCGCGCAGTGCATGTGCTGATCTTGGACACTAAAGTCTCTATAACGCAACGTAGATCAATTAAGATATGCTTCTACCTAATGATATTAAGCTTCCATGTATAATGATAGGAATAGAAGGACCTTCATGCATAATTATCTCCATATGCATGTAGCCTTCTTAGATTTGTCTTGAGTAATTCTTAATGGTAAGTACTATTGAGAATAAATCACTATTGCAAAACTAATTTTCTTGAAGGAAAGAAAGAAGTCAAGAACTATGTGGTTCATCATTATGTCATATATGATCTTAGACACTTTCTATATCGAGTTTCAAGGCTTGGTAATCCTTAATAACATTGTAATTGTTCGATCACTAAATTGGAAACTATTATTAAATTTAGAACACACTCTCGATAAGAAGAAATTTACATTTATGCATGATTGAACCCAAATATCTCTAGTCTTATTAAGCTATACTTAAGACTAACTCTAGCCTTTTTTTCAAAAGAGGAGGCTAAATTATAGGGATGTAGTAATCAAGACTAGTGAATTCAATAAATAAAGTGTGATCTTATACTTAAAGCTTAGTACTCTCCAACATGCATTCAATGCGTAACCTATCGTCGACCAAACCGTTCCATAGTATATAAAGTGAAATGATACTTTAAGCTCTTTTGAGTAATACTAGTCTATTACGATTTGACATAGAGGACTTAATGGAAGGTTTTAAGACTAATCCTTCCTTTTAGCTCATTACTCATACTTAGCCTTAGAGTGATACGAAAAGACTTAGTCGATCCTTATATGTTCCCTTACATTTCATAAATAAAAATATTTCTTATAACTAAAAATTTTGTAAGCATAGGTAAAATAGAATACTAAATCCATATATATTATTTATTTTATGATTATTCAAATAATAATTAAATCAAAAAGTGTTGTACTTACACAATAATATAAATAATAAAATAATATTAATAATATTAAAATAGAGATTTTATAAATAAAAAATGTTATACTTATCCAATAATATACAACAAAAAATATTCATAACTAATCTAATTTTTTTTTCTTAATTTTATATATAGCAAATACAAAATATATATTTAATTAATAATTTACTTACATATTAGATTGATACATCATATATATATTTTAATTTATAAAAAAAAAAAAAAAAAATGCTCATAGTTCACTTTTTATATTTAATAAAATGTTTGTATACGTGTCACGCAAGAGAAAATTTCTTTAGTATTTTCCCTCAATTGCGAAAAGTTTGGCGGAAGCGAACAAATTTGCCTCCATTTTTTGTTCGCGTTTAGCGGCTAAGTTCCCTCGCTCGTAATTTTAGAAAATATTTGTATTTTTATTTTTAGCAATTAAATGCATGTAATGATTTTAATATGAAAAATGATATGTACATCAAAAAATTAATAATTTTATTTTTTTAATTTTTGTATATAGACGGTACAAAAAAAAGTGTAAGTGTATCAATAGTTTTTTAATGTTATGATTTTGATAAATAAATCTTAATTAAAATTAATTTAATATGAAATTTAAAATTTAAAATATTATTTGAGATAATGGTATAATATTTTCATATTATAAATTAAACATTATGATTATTATATGAGTATTGCTATATTTACACGTTAATATATACCAAAAATATATAGATGATATGTTTATTTAATGTATAAATCAATTATTGATTGAATAAATTTTTTTCTATTAAATTGTATATGCAAGAAAAGAAGTAATGAAAAAGATGTAATGAGAATAAAGTCAAATAAAAAATGTTTATAAATAAGTTTTCATAAATGTAAGAATAATTTATATATAGTCTTGAAAATATGAAAGATATTTTTTCTTAAGAAAAAATAAAAATACATGAAATAATGTCTTTAATTGTCTTATTATAAACACTGCTACATTATTTAGAGATTAATAATTAAAATTATTAAATTGGGAATAAAATATTTTCTTGTTTTGATTTAATAATTTTGAGATTTAATTGGCTTATTTCTGTCTGAATTGATGGGAATAAAATATGACATTTGGATTCCTCATATTTGAATAGGTAAGAGATTAAAATTTTATAATTTTGGAGGTTAAAATGAAAAAATATATACAAAATACATTTGGATTTTAATAAACTAAATTTCCAATTATTTAAAATTAATAATACAACTATTTTATTAATAAAAATGGCATGCGCAATCATGGATGTGGATTTGAGGTCCAATCCATCAACTTATTTTGACTCGGAACTTGTGGCACTCCACTCCTTAAGTCCACAATAATTAGACTGACTAAGGAGCGGAGTGTCACTCGTGCAAATCCCTCACTCAATATTGGATTAGGTGAGATCCACAATCCACTGCTGAGATAAGGATATGCACATAATAACAAAGAGGATCAGTCACTAAATATATATATACATACAGAGTGCGGAAGCAAAATGAGATAAATATTATATCCATGCACCATACATCCGACATGAAACAAAATGAAATAGCTCAGAAAATAATAATGTGCAGAAAGTAAATACAGTCATAGTACTTGTATTATTATAATATTTTAATTAAAGTTAATGAAATAAAATGAAAATACTCTCATTGTAACAACCTAGGTTGTTACCCTGCTAATCTATAGTCTGAGTAATCATTTATTTTAATCTCATTGCTTTTAGAACATCAAATGAACCCTATCCTAAAAATTTGAAGTCCATAGTACTTCTCTAAGTCCAAAATGATAATTTAATCATTCTAGATGCCCTAGTCTAAATGGAAAATATTTTGATCTCATAACTAAAATCTGATAGTATTTTTGAATTCCTCACCCCCAAATTAGTTAATGGTGAAAGTTTGGTGCAATTTGGAAATCATTTGAACCATAATTCAATTTAAATTAAAATGATCCAATTGCACTTAAGGGTTTCTAACATTTCATAATTGCATAAATACCTATTAAACTGAATTAACAGCCGGGGTCCGCTTTGCGGACCGCGGGTGATCCGCTGCGGAGCCCGGGTTGCGCAACAACGGTATCCCGCAAATCTAATCGTCGCGCCTTTTGATCAACGGTCGAGATGTGATCCCGCGGAACCATTCATCGACCATTGGATCTACCCGACAGATCCTACGGCCCGGATCGCTCCCGCAATCGGCCGTTAGGATCCAAGCGATCTGAGCCATTCTGCCATCTGATCGATAGATTAGGTGGCATCCAAAGGTCCCGTGACTATGGACCTTCATCTTCCTCTCGCCCGCGCCCGACAGAAGGAATCTGGCTGATTCCAGGTAGCCAGGTCCTGTCCCCCACTCCCGCGTCCACCTCAGCATGCCGCTAGGACCCCTCCCATAATGGTCTGAAGCCCCGATCGGGCCTCGTGACCCGGCCGAGCTCGAATTGGAAATTCGAGAGCTCGGCCATGGCCCGACCTCTCGGGTCTCCCTAGCCCGTGCAAATGGCTCTAGAAGCTTCCTCATTCAATGCTGGGGCTGTAAATAGCCTCAGTATTTCATCCTATGATCCTTTGCTGATCAATTGGAGTCGAGTTACCTTCCGCCATTCCCAAGCTGCCATTGATGTCGGACCGAGCTTCCCAGGCGTTCCCGGCGTGCGTACCATTAATAAAAGAGTCTCCTGGTGTTCATGAACTCTTAAAGAAATTCCAGGGAGCTCAGCAAGCCCAACATTGATCCCTGCGACGTCGGTGAGTCCCTCGGCAAATCCAGGTATCCCAGTTGATGGTTTTTAGCCAATGAGGCTCGGACCTCTCCCCTCTTGATTTGATTTCATACGCATTATCATTTCAAACTCAATGCGATTATAGCTAGGACATAAGTTAGCCCCGATCGATTGATCGGGCAAAGTCAATTAAGGATCGTCTCGGTTGCGTAAGGACCCGACGATCCAGACCATTCTAGACCCCCAGACCAGAGGGCTTCGATTCGCCTCACCTCCATAATGGTCTTGGGATTGAGCCCGGGATCTAGCGTGGCCTCTGTGAGGAGAATTGTCTCCCCACAGTAGCTTCAGTAGAGGAGCTCTCAGGTGAGTAAGGTTCGGCCGATCCAGACTGTCTCATAGGGGGCTTCGGGTCCCATTCGATGCATCTGACCACGGTGAATGTGTAGCGATCAATCGTCGATCGTGCCATGGTCCGGATGCACTAGAATTGGCCAGTTAGGGTTTCCCTAATCGGGCGACTCCATCGGGATGAAGCGCTGTGCGGGTCGGGCTGACCCGTGACCCGCGTGGTGCGACAGTCCCGGGTGTCTCGGTCCCCGGGCGACCCGCACGGTTTGGTTATTGGCCGAGCCCATTTATATAAAATCTGATTACTTGGAATTATTTTCCTTAAAGAAAAGAATCCAATTAATCCAATCATAGGAATATTAAATCAAAAAAATACAGAATGTATTATTTGAATAACTTTTAATCCACGGGTCCAAATCCTTTGACATCATATATGAAAATGATCAGGAAATCATCAAGAATCTGAATATAGAAAAATATTATACATCTGATGGCTAGATTTTCTATTTTTGCTTAATAATCTTAGAACTTGATTAGGGTTGATTAACAATTCTATTTATCCAAACTGCATGTTTATGGTGCCATTAGTTTACTTATGATGAGTAGAATGCATGTGTTAGGTGAATTATTTTCTGAGTTCTATATTTCAAATTATGCCCTAATCTTGTTAAATCATAATTAGTGAAAACTAGGGTTTATATATATTGGATCTTAGCAAACTTAAGCTCTGGTTAATAGTATTATTAAGTAGGACATGTGTTCAAAATTGCAAATAATTTTGATGGCTAGATTTGTAAATAAGTGCTAATCCACTTGAATGGATTTAAGGTTTGATTAGTACTAATTACTTTATGTTTTTATGAACTTTTTTATCATCATGCTTTATAACAGTAGGTTAAATGTATTAGAAACTATACATATTGATTCATAATGCATAACTTGAATAAACCAAAAATTGGAGGTCTTAACTTCTTTAATTAACTTAAGAAGTCTTAAGACTTTGATCTAGCTATTAAGACTTGATATAGGTTTGAGATTGCCACCAATAACATACTCTTAACTCACTGATTTGACATTGATCAGTAATCAAATAGATGATCTTAATTGAATAAGAATAGGGGTCAAACCATAATCTACTTAATTAAGATCCAAACCCTTAAAAACTTTAGCTAAAGTGACTTGATTATAAGACAATTAACTTGGCATTTCTCCAATAATACTTCTTATTTCATATTGACCTTAAACACTTGAATTAGACAAGATAAGGTTATTATTAAAGCCATATGATTGCTTAAATCTGAATCTAACTTTTAGATCCTTGATTTTCTCCTAAATAATACCATTAACATAAGAAGATTAATAAAGTAATATTGATTGAACAAGTGATCTAAAACTTTAATAACATTCTTAATTTAAATCCCATAATCTTAGATTATGTAAAGATCAGATGCCTTACTCATCAGATCTGATCATTTTGAACCTAACTATGAAATAGAACCTAAAATATTAATACTAGAATTTAGAATAGGAGATCTTAAGCATCTCTTCATAAGATCATCTTGAAACATTTAAAAGACCTAAATTATATATACTTTGAGGTAGAAGAACTTGTATGACTCATTGAGATAGAAGCCTAGATGATCCCTTAACCTTAAAATTGATCATAAACCCTTGTGGTAGAAACCACTTAAGACCTTAGATTGATACTTCTCCTTATTGTATAATCTGTGTTGAGTGATCCTTGATCACATTTGTATGAAACCTTGTATAGGACTGACCTATTTGGTATAGGCCTTTATAGTCTTGATCATTCCTTGATTTATTAAGTAGACTTGGTCGAACCCCGATTATTGGACGGTGTAGTATAGTATACCCATATTACTGGTTCTCCAGTTGTAATCAGGATTGGTTGATTCACTCTAATGATGACTTATGAGCAGGTGCTATCTAGCGGGATTAGACGAATACAGTCCCATTAGAATAAATCATTCAAACCTAAGTGTGTTTTGAACGGGTATTCATTCCTTAGTTTTTACAAATTGCCAACGGCGCAATGCCTCCTAGCGAAGACCACTTCAATAGGTGTGGCTCAAACAAACTAAGTAATGAGATTCACCTTCTTTAAGATGCTAAGTATGATGTTAAGTAAGTGATAAGAATTGCTTTCCTTGCAAGCATGCTGAATATCTGTATACGATCATCCCATCTAGTGATCTTTAATTAAATCAATAACTTTAACCAATTATTGCTCTAGAAGATAGGAGACAGAATCCTTTTAGTAGGATTATGCACAATGGAGACTTAGAATTCATTACTTGTATTCAAGATTTATGGATTTCTGGATTCTACTCATTAGAATAGAAGCATGGGCATAAGTATGAACATGAACTTAAACATCATTTCAGCAGTGACGCATGAGCATCAGTGATAAAGTATGGGTTACAGAATGATGCATACATAGACTGGGGAATTCCATGGTGTATCCTCGTCGTAGTACTGTCTTCCCAACTGGGTGAATGTATACATTGGATTGTACTACTCATAGTCTTTCAGTGATGATTCGGTGATATATCTGTGGCATACCATACTATGGCATACTTGGGTGCATCATTCCAGTGACATACAGCACAGTATTTGATTTTCCTTACACATAGCTTTCTGAGTATTTGATATTTTCCTTTACTTCCAATATTTAGTTTTGATGCAGTTTTACTTTGCTTAGTCTTTACCATTTCAGTTACTTAGTGTTTCTCTCAACTTTTCTTCAATTCTCTTTACTTTGCTATTTACTTTATTTACTTTAGTATTGCATAGTTAGTTGCGATGTGTTAGACTTCTTGTCTAACATGAGGTACTTTTGGGATCCGATAATTTGCTAGATCCTGAGCAGCTTGTGGAGACAGGACAGGAGGACTTACAGGAGATCCAGGAGGAGTACATGGAGCCCTAGAGGATCTGACTGCCTCCTTTTACTTTTTACTTTATTTTAGTAGACTTTACTTTTCATATATTAAATCAGTTTGTAATAACTCTGGGTGTACTTTTATTTTCTTCTCTGAGACGAATGCTTACATACTGCTCTGTGATGAATGTATTCTGGATAATATGCTTTTAGCTTCTGCACTCTATTATACTATTATACTTAGTATTGTGATGTGATCAATATATTGGAAATGCTGATATATATTGATAACGTATACTAGATCCTTACTTGTTTCGTTAAATCCCATATACATATTAGCCTAACACTTAAGATAAGTATTCTACTCTTATCTTAAGTATTGGCTCTCGATCCTACTCTTAGGTTCGAGTCAGCAGCGTTCAGTATGGCTCAGTATTCTAGCCTATTCAGGAAGATGAGTTTTGCTTGTTCTCGTCCTCCCGAGTAGCGCACCGCTCCATCGCCGATCTGATTTACTACTTGTCTTTTGCACATGGTGACGGGACGGGGCATTACAATTGGTATTAGAGAAGTATCATAAAGTGTCAGATAAGGAGTTTGTTCCTATCTACTTTACGATCTGTTCTCTGTCTCAGGTCAAGATCACAAGTTACTAAGTGTAGTGCAAAGCAATCATCCAAAAGTTCATTAAGCTATCTCAGAAATGAAAAGGGTGAATTATATCTAGAATGTTGACACCCTAGGGATTTAACACACACAAATAATTAATTGAAACTGCAATTCTTAAAATGGACATCTTGGGACTTCAACGAACTTTGAAAGTAATAATAAACATACTTATGGGTTCAATCATCTTAGGCATAAAATATTCACAGTCAACATCCTTATTCTACCTTAGGAGATTTGATGACTACTGGATATATGACCTTTGAGATGGCCAGATCTATGGGAGGGTCGTAGATGGAGTATCGCCTCGAGGAGTTGAAGTGCTGGACAAGATCCTGGTTCATTCATCCTTTGGAGGTACCAGCCTTTCGGTACTCGCCAGAGAATGGCTGGATCGTGTTACTACCGCGCTTCGAGAGATAGCCTGTCCCGAGGAGCATTGTCTAGAGATCGTAGAGATCTTGCTAAGAGGATCAGCGAGTTGTTGGTGGTATTGGATTTATAGGAGACTAGCTCGGAGGAGCCCCATAGTCACATATAATGACTTCTGTGCTGCCTTTTGGGTAGAGTATTATAACTAGTATTTTAGAGAATCTTATTATTTCATTTCCTTATCTCAGCGATATGTTTTGGTAGATCTACGTATCTTCTCTTTTGAGAAAGAAATGAATGAATGAAATTATAGTAAAATTTTATGCTTCTGAATTCACACTTGTATTGCAGTCATGAATCCTGGCTCTCCTTCTGCTCGTACTCCAATCAAGAATGCGGTCTCACCATCGAGCGGACCTGAAGAGTCCAATCCCATGGCCAGTGTATTGAAGGCCCTGATAGAAAGTAATGTGCAATATGCACAAGAGACACGTGCTCTTATTCTCTCCATTAAATAGCAAATGGCACCCCAACCAGGGTTTTCATCATCTTCCCACTACACAGGCGATGGAATATTGCATAATTTCCTTCGTCTCCGAACCCCTACTTTCAATGGAGCACTGAATCCAATGGACACTGTGAACTGGCTTAAAATGGCCGAGAAAAATCTGGCCAGTATCAAGTGCCCTAACTTTGAAGCCATCCGCCTAGTGACCCATCTATTTCAAGAAGAAGCGGAATATTCTATGGGACTTGTTCTTGGAGGCGTTCTGTGAAGCGTTCATACCCACTTCAGCCCAAGCAATTCTGGAGGATGAACTTCTCCATCTCACACAAGGTAACCATACAGTATTTGAGTACAAACAAGAATTTTGAAGATTATCACATTTCATTCCGGATTTAGTCAGGACGAAGGCATCAAAGTGCCACCGTTTCTTGAAGGGTCTGAGAGACTCTATGAAAGCACACCTTGTATCTCGTTAGATTAGGACTCTGACTGAATTGATTGAAGCTGCCCATTTGCAAGAAGGATTCTAGGGTCAATTGGACTGGAAGAGGAAAGCAATAGCCATGCAGCCGAGTAGGGAACGCTTTGGCCATCATAAGGTGGCAAAGGTCTACAACATGGAGTCGAGACAACCCACTTCTCTGAACTCTGAATGCAAAAAGATGCATCTATACCGAAAATGCCACCACTTTAGTGGTGTATGTTTTACTTATGGTCGTAAGGGCCACCGCTATTTCAAATGCAGGGAAAAGAACACAATCGACGGAGTGCCCATCGACCACTCCCGTCATAAACAAGCCTTCCGTGCTCAACTAGTAAACTGCAAAGAGCATGCTCCTGCCATAATGTCGGCTCCAACTTCAAACTCAAGAGTAATTGTACCGGCACAGAAGCCGAATTATGATCGTCAGAGTCAAAGGCCCTAGAACATAAGAGCAGAGGCAGGAGTTAACATATAAATCCTGGAAAGGATGCGTATCTCGTAATGATGCTGGGAGAGAAGAAAGAAGTTGTGCCTATTTCTGAGAATCGTATAGTTTGTGAATTTCCTGATGTATTCCCCAAAGACCTACCTGGTCTTCCTCCAGTTAGAGAAGTAGAGTTCACAATTGAATTAATTCTGGGAACTCAACTGCTGTCAAAAGTTCTGTATCGAATGGCGCCAAAAGAACTTCAAGAGTTAAACAATCAACTTCAAGAACTGTTGGAGAAAGGTCTTATTCATCCAAGTTCATCTCCTTGGGGAGCGCCAGTTTTGTTCGTGAAGAAGAATGATGGATCGATGAGAATGTGCATCGATTATAGAGAATTGAATAAAGTAACTATCAAGAATAAATACCCTCTGCCTCGTATTGATGATCTATTTGACCAGTTATCCGGAGCTAAAGTCTTCTCAAAGATAGACTTACGATCAGGATATTACCAATTACGAGTTAAAGATTTAGATGTTAAGAAAACAACATTTAGAACCCGTTATGGGAATTATGATTTTTTAGTGATGTCCTTTGGCTTGACAAATGCGTCATCCATCTTTATGGACTTAATACAGCGTGTGTTGAGAGCGTATCTGGACAAATTCATCATCGTCTTCATCGACAACATTTTGATCTATTCAGGAAGTGAGACAGATCACGAGAACCATCTGTGGTTAGGTATTAAAAGAGCTTCGAAGCCATAAACTATATGCCAAGTATTCTAAATGCTAATTTTGGCTTGACTCAGTCGCTTTTCTGGGTGATGTCATCGATTCCCAAGGAATCAAAGTCGATCTAAATAAAGTAAGCGCAGTCCAAGATTGGTCACAACCAAAATTTGTGACCGACATTAGAAGTTTCTTAGGGCTGGCAGGCTACTATAGGAAATTTGTCAAAGGCTTCTCGCAAATAGCGTCTCCGCTCACAAAATAGTCTCAGAAAGCAGTGCCGTTTGTCTGGAGTCCAGAGTGTGAGAGAGCATTTCAATCATTAAAAGATGCTCTTTCCTCTGCACTAGTTATTGCCTTACCTAAAGAAGGCCTGAATTACCAAGTTTATACCGACGCATCTGGCATAGGTTTGGGGTGTGTATTGATGCAGGAAGGAAGAGTTATAGCCTATGTGTCTCGTCAGCTAAGACCCCATGAGAGGAATTATCCTGTCCATGATCTTGAGTTAGCAGTAGTAGTCTTTGCTCTAAAAATTTGGCATCATTATCTTTATGACGTCCAATGTTCTATATTCACTGATCATCAGAGCTTAAAGTACATCTTCACCCAGCGGGAATTAAATTGTCGATAACGAAGATGGCTTGAGTTAATAAGTGATTATGATTTAAGCATCCAATATCATCCAGGAAAAGCAAATATTGTAGCGGACGCACTCAGTCGTCATGCTACTCTATCCTCTATAATACTATCAAGCCTGTTAGAAGAAGAATTCCAAAAGTTCAAAATCAGGCCAGTGCTCAGTGCTATGCTAAGCACTCTAATATCCATGAGTTTAGTTGAACCTACATTTCATCGCGACATCTCTATATCACAAACCAAGGATGAAGATTATCTGAAGTTTAAAGTGGACATCGAAAGTGGTCGTTGTTTCGACCTTCAACTTAGAGGTAGTGTGATATATCAGGGGGATCGTTTATGGATTACCAAATCCATGCATCAAGAGATTCGAGTAAAAGGCCATAATTCTGGTTATCAAGTACATCATGGCAGTACCAAGATGTACCAAGATCTGAAGAAATCATTCTGGTGGCCTGGAATGAAGAAAAGTGTGACAGAATTTGTAACAAAATGTCATGCTTGTAACCTAGTCAAAGCTGAATACCAAAAGCCCAGAGGACTCCTTCATCCTCTAATAATCCCCGAATGGAAGTGGTTCGAAATCTCTATGAATTTTGTTATAGGTTTACCTAAAGCAAGATCAGGTGTCGATTCAATATGGGTAATTGTCGATCGACTGACCAAATCAACACATTTTCTCCCTATGCGTCAAACTGATTCTGTGGAGAAATTAGCAAAGTTGTATATTAGGGAAATTGTCAGACTCCATGGAATTTTAAGATCTATTGTGTCTAATCGAGATAGCCGTTTCACTTCTAAATTTTGGCAAGCAGTGCATCAGGACTTGGGGACTACTCTAGCCATGAGTACCACTTTTCACCCTCATACCGATGGTCAAATGGAAAGAGTTAATCAAGACCTATAAGATCTTCTTCAACTCTATATACTGGATTTTAGAGGTTTTTGGGAAGATCATATTCCTCTCGTAGAGTTCGCATACAACAACAGTTTTTAGGCAAGTATGGGCATGTCTCCATATGAAGCTCTGTATGGCAAAAAATGCAGTACTCCGTTAGCATGGTCTGAAATTGGCAGTGTGCAGCTTTATGGTTCCGATTTATTGGAAGAGACAAATCGAAAGATTCAACTGATCCAACAAAGAATCAAAGCAGCTCAAGATCGTCAGAGTATGTATCATGATGCTCATCATCATGCTCTGGAATTTGATGGTGGAAATTTTGCATATCTTAAAGTCAATCCGATGAAAGGCGTATATCGTTTCGGTGTAACCGGGAAGCTAAGTCCCCGCTACGTCGGACCATTTGAAATACTTGAAAAGATTGGTTTCGCAGTTTATAGATTGAAGCTTCCTGAAGATTTCACTACAGCCCATAACATTTTCCACATTTTATCTCTACAGAAATGTCTTCGTAACCCATCCCACTTAATCCAACTTCCGGCAGTATCTCTTCAACCAGATCTTTCTTATGCGGAAGAGCCAATTAAGATCTTGGCTCATGATCAAAAGTAGCTGAGAAATCGTTCAATCCTAATGGTAAAGGTGCAGTGGAGGAATCGCTCTTTAGAAGAATCTACTTGGGAGAAAGAGGCGGATATGAGGATGAAGTATCCCTGTCTCTTTGAAACCCCAATTACCCATTAATTTTCTAAGTCTTATTGTACTCTTCAATTTCTTCATGTTTGCCTTCTCTCTTGAGATGATGTTGAGGAGGACATCATTTTTAAGTGGGAGAGCTTGTAATAACCCTAGGTTATTACCCTGCTAATATATAGTCTGAGTAATTATTTATTTTAATCCCATTTCTTTTAGAACATCAAATGAACCCTATGCTAAAAATTTGAAGTCCATAGGATTTCTCTAAGTCCAAAATGATAATTTGATTATTCTTGATGCCCTAGTCTAAACCCAAAATATTTTGATCTCAAAACTAAAATCTGATAGCATTTTTGAATTTCTCACCCTCAAATTAGCTAAGGGTGAAAGTTTGGTGCAATTTAGAAATTGTTTGGACCATAATTCAATTTAAATTAAAATGGTCCAATTGCACTTAAGGGTTTCTAACATTTCATAATTGCATAAATACCCATTAAACTGAATTAACAGCCAGGATTCGTTGTGCGGACCACGGATGATCCGATGTGGAGCCCGAGTCACGTGACAGCGGTATCCCGCAAATCTAACTGTCGCGCCTTTTGATCAATGGTCGAGATGTGATCCCGTGAAACCACGGATCGACCACTGGATCTACCTGATAGATCCTATGCCCCAGATCAGTCCCGTTGTCGACCATTAGGATCCAAGCGATTTGAGCCATTCCGCCATCTGATCGATAGATCAGACGACATCCGAAGCTCCCGCGACTGTGGACCTTCGTCTTCCTCTCACTCGTGCATGACAGAAGGAGCTGGCTGATTCCAGGCAGCCAGGTCCTATCCCCCACTCCCGTGTCCACCTCAGCATGCCGTTAGGACCCCACCCATAATGGTTTGGAGCCCCGATCAGGCCTCGTGACCTGGCCGAGCTTGAATTGGAAATTCGAGAGCTCGGCCATGGCCCTACCTCTCGGGTCTCCCCAGCCCAAGAAAATTGCTCTGGAAGCTTCCCCATTCAATGCTGAGGCTATAAATAGCATCAGTATTTCATCCTATGATCATTTGCTGATCAATTAAAGTCAAGTTACCTTCTGCCATTCCCAAGCTACCATTGCTGTCAGACCGAGCATCCCAGGCATTCTCGGCATGCGTACTGCTGATATAAGAGTCTCCTGGTGTTTAGGAATTCTTAAAGAAATTCCAGGGAGCTCAGCAAGCCCAGCATTGATCCCTACAATATCAGCGAGTCCCTCGGCAAATCCAGGTATCCCAGTTGATAGTTTCAAGCCAATAAGGCTCAGACCTCTCCCCTCTTGATTTGATTTCATGCGCATTGTCATTTCAAACTCAATGCGATTGTAGCTAGGACATAAGTTAGCCCCGATCAATCGATACAATCCATCGGGCTAAGTAAATTAAAGATCGTCTCGGTCGAGTAAGGACCCCACAATCCAGACCATTCCAAACCCCCAGACCAGAGGGCTTCAATTCGCCTCACCTCCTTAATGGTCTAGGGATTGAGCCCGGGGTCTAGCGTGGCCTTTGTGAGGAGAATTGTCTCCCCACAGTAGCTTCAGTAGAGGAGCTCTCAGGTGAGTAAGGTCCGGCCAATCCAGACCGTCTCACAGGGGGCTTCAGGTCCCATTCGATGCGTTTGACCACGTGAACGTGTAGCAATCAATCGCCGGTCGAGCCGTGGTTCGGATGCGCCAGAATTGGCCAATTAGGGTTTCTCTAATCGGGCGACTTCATCTTAAGGAAAATAATCCAATTAATCCAATCATAGGAATATTAAATAAAAAAAATAAAGAATGTATTATTTGAATAACTTTTAATCCACTGGTCCAAATCTTTTGACATCATATATGAAAATGATCAGGAAATCATCAGGAATCTGAATATAGAAAAATATTATACATCTGATGGCTAGATTTTCTATTTTTGCTTAATAATCTTAGAACTTGATTAGGGTTGATTAGCAATTCTATTTATCCAAACTGCATGCTTATGGTGCCATTAGTTTACTTATGATGAGTAGAATGCATGTGTTAGGTGAATTATTTTCTGAGTTCTATATTTCAAATTATGCCCTAATCTTGTTAAATCATAATTAGTGAAAACTAGGGTTTATATATATTGGATCTTAGCAAACTTAAGCTCTGGTTAATGGTATTATTAAGTAGGACATGTGTTCAAAATTGCAAACAATTTTGATGGCTAGATTTGTAAATAAGTGCTAATCCACTTTAATGGATTTAAGGTTTGATTAGTACTAATTACTTTATGTTTTTATGAACTTTTTTATCATCATGCTCTATAATAGTAGGTTAAATGTATTAGAAACCATACATATTGATTCATAATGCATAACTTGAATAAACCAAAAATTGGAGGTCTTAACTTCTTTAATTAACTTAAGAAGTCTTAAGACTTCGATCTAGCTATTAAGACTTGATATAGGTTTGAGATTGCCACCAATAACATACTCTTAACTCACTGATTTGACATTGATTAGTAATCAAATAGATGATCTTAATTGAATAAGAATAGGGGTCAAACCCTAATCTACTTAATTAAGGTCCAAACCCTTAAAAACTTTAGCTAAAGTGACTTGATTATAAGACAATTAACTTGGCATTTCTCCAATAATACTTCTTATTTCATATTGACCTTAAACACTTGAATTAGACATGATAAGGTTATTATTAAAGCCATATGATTGCTTAAATCTGAATCTAACTTTTAGATCCTTGATTTTCTCCTAAATAATGCCATTAACATAAGAAGATTAATAAAGTAATATTGATTGAACAAGTGATCTAAAACTTTAATAACATTCTTAATTTAAATCCCATAATCTTAGATTATGTAAAGATCAGATGCCTTAATCATCAGATCTGATCATTCTGAACCTAACTATGAAATAGAACCTAAAATATTAATATTAGAATTTAGAATAGGAGATCTTAAGCATCTCTTCATAAGATCATCTTGAAACATTTAAAAGACCTAAATTACATATACTTTGAGGTTAAAGAACTTGTATGACTCATTGAGGTAGAAGCCTAGATGATCCCTTAACCTTAGAATTGATCTTAAACCCTTGTGGTAGAAACCACTTAAGACCTTAGATTGATACTTCTCCTTATTGTATAATCTGTGTTGAGTGATCCTTGATCACATTTGTATGAAACCTTGTATAGGACTGACCTATTTGGTATAGGCCTTTATAGTCTTGATCATTCCTTGATTTATTAAGTAGACTTGGTCAAACCCCGATTATTGGACGGTGTAGTATAGTATACCCATATTACTGGTTCTCCAATTGTAATCAGGATTGGTTGATTCACTCTAATGATGACTTATGAGCAGGTGCTATCTAGCGGGATTAGACGAATACAGTCCCATTAGAATAAATCATTCAAACCTAAGTGTGTTTTGAACGGGTATTCATTCCTTAGTTTTTACAAATTGCTAACGGCGCAATGCCTCCTAGCGAAGACCGCTTCAATAGGTGTGGCTCAAACAAACTAAGTAATGAGATTCACCTTCTTTAAGATGCTAAGTATGATGGTGAGTAAGTGTTGAGAATCGCTTTCCTTGTAAGCGTGCTGAATATGTGTATACGATCATCCCATCTAGTGATCTTTAATTAAATCTGCAACTTTAACCAATTATCGCTCTAGAAGATAGGAGGCATAATCCTTTTAGTAGGATTCTGCACAGTGGAGACTTAGAATTCATTACTTGTATTCAAGATTTATAAATTATTGGATTCTACTCATTAGAATAGAAGCATGGGCATAAACACAAACTTGAAGCATCATTTCAGAAGTGACGCATGAGCATCAGTAATAAAGTATGGGTTACGAAATGTTGCATACAGAGACTGGGGAATTCTAGGGTGCATCTGCGTCACAGTATTATCTTCCCAACTGGGTGTATGTATACATTGGACCGTACTACTCATAGCCTTTTAGTGATGATTTGGTGACATATCTGTGGCATACCATACTATGGTATACTTGAGTGCTTCATTCCAATGACATACATCACAGCATTTGATTTACCTTGCACATAACATTCTAAGCATTTGATATTTTCCCTTACTTTTAGTATTTAGTTTTGATGTAGTTTTACTTTGCTTAGTCTTTACTGTTTTAGTTACTTAGTGTTTCTCTCAACTTTTCTTCAGTTCTCTTTACTTTGTTGTTTACTACATTTACTTTAGTGTTGCGTTGTTAGTTGTGATGTGTTAGACTTCTTGTCTAACATGGGGTACTTTTGGGATCCGATAATTTGCTAGATCCTGAGCAGCTTGTGGAGACAGGACAGGAAGACTTACAGGAGATCCAGGAGGAGTACATGGATCCCTAGAGGATCTGACTGCCTCCGTTTACTTTTTTCTTTATTTCAGTAGACTTTACTTTTCATATATTAAATCAGTTTGTAATAACTCTGGGTGTACTTTTCTTTTCTTCTCTGAGATGAATGTTTACATACTGCTTTGTGATGAATATATTCTGGATGATATGCTCTTAGCTTCCTCACTCTATTATACTACTATACTTAGTATTGTGATGTGATCATTATACTGGAAATGCTGATATATATTGATAACGTATATTAGATCCTTACTTGTTTCTTTAAATCCCATATTCATATTAGCCTAACACTTAAGATAAGTATTCTACTCTTATCTTAAGTATTGGCTCTCGATCCTACTCTTAGGTTTGAGTCAGTAGCCTTCAGTATGGCTTTGTATTCTAGCCTATCCGGGAAGATTAGTTTTGCTTGTTCTCGTCCTCCCGAGTAGTGCACCGGTCCATCGCCGATCTGATTTACTTCTTGTCTTTTACGCACGGTGATGGGATGGGGCGTTACACTCATCTTCACATTAAATATAAAAGGGCAGCTAAATATCCTCTAGTCCAAGCCGCTGCACCTCCTTTAAGTAAGGCTCCTTCTCAGGTATAAGAACTACAAGCTGCTCAATATCTGACATTGTCAGTTTCACTATGCCAGGGCCCCATCCAATAAAGAAAAATCTTATTAGACAAATTATCTATTTACATTTTAGGCAAATAATTTATTAAGCATTTGTTAATATCACCATTTTACTATAACCAAATGAAACATCTATCTAGCTTGGGAGCAAGTAAGCATACAAGGGGATGAGGATACATTATAAATGTAATATTTATAATTAAGCAAGAATTGAGGCAAGAGCACACCTCAAGTAAACAAAACAAAGTAGGGCATATGTATGTAATATAGTAAGTGAAAATACTGAAAAGAAAAATATAAATCTAAACATGCTGATGATCATTGATATATACTAATTTAAAATATTAATTTTAAAATTATACATATAATAAGCAGTAAAGTCTAGTATCCTATACATGTATCTATACAAGTGAGCAGGTAAAACAATATATCTACATATGTCATCAACATAATAAATAGTAAGCTAAAAACTAAAGGAAACGTATAACTCCATATCAGAAAGAATTGTCCAATCTGGCCCAATATATATATATATATATATATATATATATATATATATATATATATATATATATATATATATATATCCATCACCATAACCTTTATGGGCTAGGGCAGGCATATCACAATAATATATCACTATATGACAAAAGAGGCAGATAATACTATGCAAATATCTTTTAGTTATTTTACTTTTATTTTTGTGGCAATTTCAGAAACAACTGAGGAGTTAAGCACGTCTGCAAAATTGAACGGGTCACAAGCTTAATACACTCTCCTCAATGAATAGTGTTAAGCATCATGATCTCACCTTACCCCTATCCATTGGAGTAAATGTACACCATAATCCACCATAAACTAAACCCAAATACAAATATTTTCCTAATATTCTAAGTTTTTATTTTCATGAAACAACATTTATCTTATATGATATGTCTAAGAAAAATAAGCATAAAATTCAAGAAATACGTAGCACAAAGTCAAATAGAGAGCAAGGAACTCTACTAAGCATGGTGATATCATTTATTGTCTTATTTAAATGTTCTAACTATTCCAAGTTACACAAGTTCAGGATCTCCAATTCATACTATCGAGTCTAACTTAAAAGTATATCCTTATAGGTTACAAAATATTAGGACTAGCTAGGTCCTAATATGATTAATCAATGTCGACTATATAAATCATTATGATCTAATTTATGAGCTTAGACGTTCTAAACTAAAAGCCGTCCAAAATCTACCAAGCTAGAGATTATGGATTAAACACCACGAGATTGGGCTTAATCACATAACCCCAAAGGTAAGACTTAAGATCTAGGTTAAATCTAAATGTGAATTAATGATTGAGGTAAATCCTATTAAGCAAATCAGACTTAATAGGATGAATCTCCTATCCTAAATCAAATGTTGAAAGATAAAATAATCTGAATAAGTTGTAAAATTTAGAAACTAATAACTAAGGATTCATCCATTGAATAACCCCGTTATTCAATGAATGAAATCTATTCTAATATCTAGCCCTAATCTTAGGAATAATCTTATTGTGAGGTGTTGAATTTCCTAAGGAAAAGACTTAGAGAAATTTTAGGGATTTTAAGAAATTTGACCTAATAGCTTATTTTACTCACTTAGAGGATTCTAATACCGTTTTAATACTTATTTTATTAACTTAGAAGATAATCTAGGAGTTAGAGATACTTAACCTAAATTTTGGGCAAAATGACCATTTTGCCCCTATTTAAGGGTCCAAAAAGCTACTTTTTGATTTATGGCTCCAAATTAGGATTTCTCACTGCCAAATGATTCCTTACTGTCTAACATGAAGATAGATAGTAAGTACACCAAATTTGGAAAAGAAATGGGTCCTATAGGTCCAAACTAAGGTTTTTGACCTAATGTGCATTTTAGTAAATTGAACTATACAAAATCTTAATTTTTATACAGTTTACTATTGGTTGTTGTTCAAGGATTCTATAGAGTCTAAGAACACTAAATTCTGAGGTCTAATGAATTAGTTATAGCCATTTGAATTTCTAAGGAAAATTTGTAATTTTCTAAGTTTAGAAGGGTCAAAAAGCTAACTCTTCCATTTGGATTCCAAATTCAACAAACTCAGTAGCTATAACTTTCCTATATAACACTAAGTACTTTAATTGAGAGTAGACCCAAATTAGACTTCAATTGGTCAAGTTATGACCTAATTATGGTTATAGGTATTTTAGTCATTTCTGATTTTTTAGGGTTCAAAACCTAAATGTTATCTTATTGTATTGTAGGCACTGAAATTCTAAGTTATTTAGCACTTTAAATTTCTGAATTTGGAGCCCGGATGACCAAATTATGGTCATTTTAATATTTATGGGCGCCGTAGCGCGTTATAGCGAACCCAAATTGCAATTTTAAGTGCTATGGCGCGGTATAGCAGACCCTACACGAAACTAGGGCTCTGTAGCACGCTGCAGTGTGAGTGGCCCAAAATTGCAAATTAGGTGCTATGGCGCGCTGTAGCAGACCCAAATTCGCAACTTGGGCGCTGCTGCGCGCTGCAGCACCGCACGGTGATTTCGCCTGTGCGAAAACATAATGGGTCAAGTTTTGGGCCCCATTACTCTCAACCTAGAGCACTTCATATATAGTGCCATATACCATTGGAAAACTCTTTTGGAGACCTTTCCATTGATACCCAAATTAGCACCAAACAATTAAGTTATCAGTGCAAACTATGGGGTTAAAGGAACAGTATGCAGAAATAAAGAAAAATAGGACAACTTCATCTTCCTAAACTCACAAACTTAATAAGCTCTAATGAACTTCATACCTTAAATACAGGTTTCTAAGGATGTAAACAAAGTATAAGAGTGAAATGAAGTAATAATTAAATACATTCAATGCGGGAAAAGAAGTACCTTGATCTTGCAAATGGGGTTCCTTCTATGGATCCTTGGAAACCTAAGAGTTTGAGGGCTGGGGAACTTCTCTTTAATCAGCTAGCACAGAAGGAATGGGAAGAGGGGAATGGACTTCAGCTGGGCAAATGAGGGGGGAAGAGCTGAGAGCCAAAGGCTCTCTTAATGGGGGGAAGAGGGCTGCTAATAGATGGGATGGATGGAGTTGATCCAACCCACTTGGTGAGATAGGGAGGGGCTGGCAGGAGATAGGGGGGACAAACTAGGCTGAGCACAGCAGGGGGCTGAAGGAAAAGGGGGATCATCCAAGTTTGGGTGGCTGTGGATCCCACCCAGCCAATGAAGAAGGAAGAAGATAAAGAATGGAGTTTAAGAAATTAATTTAATAAATCTCAAAAATCATATTTTAAAAACGTTCTCCGAAAAATTCCAAAAATTCACTTCAAGCTAATTTGGGGGTGAGGAATGAAATGACAAAATTGGATTTTGATTTCGATGATGATTTATTTTTCTTATTTTTTAATTAATTTAAATATATTAAAATATTCAAGAAAATTCAACGACTTTGGAAAAATCCCAAAATTTCACTCTCGGCTAATTTGAGGGTGAGGATCGCAACGGCGAAGTCAGATTTTTATTCTGACGAGTATTTATATTTCCAATTTTTGGTGTATTAAATATTATTAAAATGTTCGTCAAAATTTCGGCAACTTCCGATTAACTCAAAAACATCACCCCTAGCTAATTTGGGGGCAATGAGCGTAATGGCAAAGTCTGATTTTTTATCTGAGGTCAATTTAGATAGGTCAATTTCAAGGTTTTTGGATTTTTAAGAAATCAAGATTTGGTTCATTTGACTCCTGATTTGGACTATGTCTTAGAATTTGACTCCTAATGACTTCATTAACACTAAGGATCAAGATTAGGACTTAGATCAGTCCTAATCGACAATGGTAACAACTTGGGCTGTTATAGACTCCCCCACTTAAGAACGATGTCGTTCTCGACATCACTCAAGTGGAGAGAAAAGGCAAGAATAAAAATATAAATTGAATTTGATTCTTAGAATGCTAAGAAAGAATACCTAGATTCTCGAAGAGCCTAGGATATTTAACTCACATATCTAACTCCTTTTCCCAAGTGGCCTCATTGTGAGAACGATTCTTCCACTGGACTTTGATCATATTGATAGCACGATTCCTAAGTTGCTTGCGATCACAGGGTAGACTTCGAATTGGTTCCTCGGCATATGACAGATCGGGCTGGATCAGAATTTCTAGGAATTGCACGAGTTTGAGGGTACGTATAACGTAGTGACATTTTATGACCTAATTAAACCCCTACAACTTTTAACCTAGTTATCCAAACATAGGGAATATGGGTCTTGAGATACTCAGGAGAATAGCCCCATCACTGTGGTAGTATTAGTTTTTTCATTTCAACCTCAAGATAAAAAGTCAACCCTTTGACACCATAGTTAACTTTAGGGAAAAATAAGTCCAAAAATGCCCCTCAAATTCAATTGACCATAATTTGGTCAATTCAACTTCAAATTCAGAAATTCAAAGTACTAATTAGCGTAGAATTTTAATATTATCAATAAACTGAAATAACATTTAGGATCTGAATCCTATAAAGTTAGATACTCCTAACCTTAGTTAGGTCATAACTTAACTATTTGAATTCCAAATTGGGTCTACTCCCTATCAACACACTTAGTGTATTATAGGGAAGTTATAAAATCTGAGTTTGCTGACCTCAGAATGCAATGTTCTTAGACTCTTTGGAATCCTTGGACAATAACCAAAAGTAAACTACATAAAAATTTAGGTTTCATTAAGTATAAATTACAAGTTTGCCCCTTAGGTCAAAAACTTTAGTTTGGACCCGTAGGATCTATTTCCCATCCAAATTGAGCGTACTTACTGTCAATCTTCATGTTAGATAGAAAGGAATCATTTGGTACTAAGAAACTTAAATTTGAACCCTTAAATCAAAAGTTGACTTTTTAGACCCTAAAGTAGGGGAAAAATGATTAAGCATCCAAAATTTAGGTTAAGCGTCCAAAATGGTCATTTTGCCCAAAATTTAGGTTAAGCATCCTTAACCTCTAAATTATTCTTTAAATCACTAAAACTAATATTAAAACTATATTATAATCATTTAAGTAAGTAAAATCAACTATTAGGTAAAATCTATTATAACCCCAAAATTCTCTAAGACTTTTCCTTAGGATCTTTCACCTTATATTAGGACTACTTTGAGATTAGGACTAGCTCATAAGTTAGATTTTATTCATTGGATAAGTGGGTTATTCGATGAATGAATCCTTAGTTTTATTAGTTTATAGACTTTAACAACTTATTTTGATTATTTTCTTCTAACCTTAGATTTAGGATAGGAGGTTTATCCTATTAAGTTTGATTTTCTTAATAGGATTTGCCTTAATTAACAGATTACTTTTAGAATGAAACTTAGATCTTATGTCTTATCCTATTTATGTGATTAAGCCAAATCTCATGGTGGTTAATCCATAATATATAGTCTAGTAGATCTTGATTAGATCTTAGATAGAACATTTAAATTCATAAAACTAGGGCATATGATTTATTAATTTAAACTTGTAGTCATATTTGATTGAATTAGATTAGAACCTGATCAGTTCTAATCCTCTTAACTTATAAGGTCGAGCTTATAAGTTACACTCGATAGTAGCAATTGGAGATCCTGAACTTGTGTAACTTAGAATAGTTAGAATGGTTAAACTAGATAACAACAGTGTCACCATGTATAAAAGAGTCCCTTGCTTACTTGATATAATTTGTTGCTACGCATTCCTTATTTTTGTGCTTACTTCCTTGGACATATCATATAAGAGAACTTTGTGCATGAAATGAAAACTTAGAATAATTAGGATAACAGTTGCCTTTTGGTTCAGTATATTAGTAGATATGGGTGCATATTTACCCTAATGGACAGGGGTAAGGAGTAATAAGGATGCTTAACATTACTCATTGAGGAGTGTGTGTTAAGCTTGGAACCCGTACAGTCTTACAGATGTACTTGACTCCTCAGTTGTTTCTAGATGTGTCTACAGAAACAAAGTAAAATAACTAAAAGATTTTGTATTTGTAATTACTGCCTCCTCAGTTCTGCTGTTAGTTCTGTCTGCCCTAACCCAGAAAGGCTATGAGAATTTTTGTCTACCCGAGCCCAGAAAGGCTTTGGGGATTTCACCAGCCTGATGGCCAACTTTTTGATATGAAAGTCTTTACATACCTATTTTAATTTTAAGTTTACTGTGTACTGTGTTCTAATGTATATTTTAGTCAGCTATTTTTCCTTACTTACTTGCTCAGTTGTACATATTTATATAATGCTAGACTTTACTGCTTACTATATTTACCATGTTCAAATTTCTATCATTTAATTTGCAAATGTCATATGATCATCAACATGTTTAGGATTAGACTTTACTTTCAGTACTTTTACTTACTGTACTATACATGTATGTGCCCATTCCTTGCTTAATTATTGAGGTGTGCTTTTGCCTTATTTATTGCTTAGTAATAAATGTTATATTTATAACTATCCTTGTTTCTTTGTACACCTACTGCTTCTCCTGCTTAGTTACTTTTGTTGTGCTTAAGTTAAAGTAGTGACATTAATAACACATGTAAAATATTCAGCCAAAAATGTACTTAGATAATTGTCTAACCAAAATTTTCTTTTATTGGTTGGGGCCTTGGCATTATGAAACCGATAATGTCAGATTCAATTAGGTTTGAGGAGCTAGGTGCTGAAGAGGAGGTGCCTTACTTAAAGGAGGATCTTCAGCCAGGAGTGCCGGATACTGCTTAGTACATTTTAGTCTTTTGTGAGGTTGAGTGACTTTAGATTTACTTTCAGTCTTTAAACTATTTATTTAAATATTATAATAATACAGGCATTAGGACTGTGGTTTACTTTTCTGCACTTTATTATTTGCTGAGCTGTCTTATTGTTATTTTCTATGTGATGCATGGTGAAGGGATGTATTAATTAGTTCATTTTGCTTCCGCCCTCTGTATATAAGTTAGATGTAATGATTGATCCCCTCAGATGTTCTGTGCACGTCCTTCCCTTATTAGTAGATTGTGGATCTACCTAATCCAATGATAAGTGAGGGATTCGCACAAGTGACCTTCCGCTCCTTAGCCTAATGATTGTGGGCTTAGGGAGCGGGGCGCCACACAAAGTCTCCAATTTTAAACTCCAGAGGACGATGATGAAGGCCGTGGTATTTACTCTGGTGGTCCTGGGCTGCACGAATTCGTGGTTTAATCAACTGGACTTTCATGCTTGTCTCTTCTACTAATTCAGATCCATACAGTTGAACACTGCCTATTTCCGACCATGCCAACGGAGTACTACACTTCCTATCATACAAGGCTTCATATGGAGCCATCTTGATGCTAGCTTGAAAGCTATTGTTGTAGGCAAACTCCACTAGTGAGAGGTGACTTCCTAAGTTCCAGCAAAGTCAAGTATACACAATTTAAGTAGGTCTTCGAGAACTTGATTTACTCGCTCTGTTTGACCATCTGTTTGCAGATGAAAGGCTGTATTCATGGCTAGAGTTGTGCCTAGATCCTGATGCATGGCTTGCCAGAACTTGGAGGTGAATCGACTGTCTCTGTCGAATACGATTGACTTGAGAATCCCATGGAGCCTGATTATCTCTTTGATGTAGAGTTTTGCAAGTTTCTCAACTGAATCCGTCTGCCAAACTAGAATGAAATGAGCAGACCTAGTCAATCGGTCAACTATTACCCAAATAGCGTTGGCTCCAAATCTTGCGCGAGGCAAACCCATAACAAAATCTATCGATATATTTAGCCATTTCCATTCAAGAATTTCAAGTGGGTGAAGCAGACCACCAGGTCTCTGATGCTCTGCCTTGACTAAATTGCAAGTGTGGCAATTTGCAACGAACTCAGCGACACTTTTCTTCATTTCTGGCCACCAGAAAGATTGATTCAGAACTTGGTCTATTTTTGAACTCCTCGAATGAACTTGGTATCCGAAATTATAACCTTCAACTAGCACCTCCTGATGCATGGACTTAGGGATCCATAAGCGATCTCCTTGATAGATGGCACCTTTATGAAATCGAATATCGGTACGATGACCACTTTCGATGGCTTATTTAAAGCTTAGGTACTCATCATCTTTAGTTTGAGTAATGGATACATCTCTATGGAATGTGGGCTACACATTAATCATTGAGAGCATTGAACTCACTTGGTCACTACGTGCTGATAGGATGTCAAGTTTATGGAATTTTTCTTCCAGAGGACTCTTGGAGATAAGAGCATTGAGAGTGGTATGTCGGCTCAGAGCATCAGCTACAACATTTACCCTTCCAGGGTGATACAGGATATCAAGGTCGTACTCACTGATTAATTCTAGCCACCTTCCCTGTCTGCAATTTAACTATCATTGAGTGAATATGTATTTCAAACTCTGGTGATCTGTAAAGATTGAGCACTGAATCCCATAGAGATAGTGAAGCCAGATTTTTAGGGCGATATAGACACACACACTTACAAATACACACCATATACATATTCACAAATATGTATGTGTTTGTGTGTGTGTGTGTGTGTGTGTGTGTGTGAGTATGTATACCTAATCTATATATATATATATATATATATATATATATATATATATATATATACAGCAGCTAACTCAAGATCATGAAATGCATTGTTCCTTTCATGGGGCTTCAACTAACGAGAAGCATACGTGATGACTCTTCCTTCTTGCATTAATATAGCACCTAAGCCTATACCTGAGGTGTTAGTACTTGATAGTTCACCCTTTCTTTAGGAAGAACTAGAACTGGAGTGATGGATAGTGCGTCCTTTAATGCTTGGAAGGCCTCCTCACATGCTGGAGACCATTCGAATGGCACTACTTTCTGGGTTAGCTTAGTCAGCGGGGAGGTTATCTGGGAGAAGCCCTTTACAAATTTCCTGTAGTAACCAGCTAAGCCTAAGAAGCTTCTGATGTCAATCACTGTCTTGGGCTGAACCCATTCTTGGATAGCACTGACTTTGTTCTGATCGACTCTAATAGCTTGGGCATCTACCACATGCCCCAGAAAAGCTACTGATTCGAGCCAAAACTCGCATTTGGAATATTTAGCATAAAGTCTATGGTTACGTAGTTCTTCTAGTACGATTCTTAAGTGCTCTTCATGCTCTTTTCAGTACTTGGAGTAGATTAAGATGCCGTCAATGAAAACGATTATGAATTTATCAAGGTATGGTTTAAGGATGCGCTGCATTAGGTCCATGAATATTGAAGGTGCATTTGTCAACCCAAATGACATCACTAAAAACTCGTAGTGTCCATAACGAGTCCTGAAGGCTGTCTACTCAACATCTGAGACCCTGACTTGCAGTTGATGATAGCCCGATCATAGATCAATTTTAGTAAATACCTTGGCTCCTGCCGACTGATCAATTAAGTCATCTATGTGCGGCAATGGATACTTGTTTTTGGTCGTGACTTTATTCAGTTCATGGTAGTCAATACACATACGCATGGAACCGTCTTTCTTCTTTATGAATAGTACCGATGCTCCCCAAGGCGAATAGCTTGGCATAATGAGACCTTTCTCTAGCAGTTCTTGTAACTGTTTATTCAACTACTGCAATTCCTTGGGTGTCATACGGTAAGGAGCTTTAGAGATGAGCTGCATTCCTGGAACGACGTCAATTGCAAATTCCACTTCCCGTATAGGAGCAAGACTGGGTAAGTCTTCTGGGAAAATGTCGGTGAATTTGCAAACAATTGGGTTCTCGGATAAGGAAACACCTTCTTTCTTTTCTCCTAGTATTGTTACTTGGAAGGCATCACAACCTTTCTGAACCAATCTCTTTGCTTTTATAGCGTTGATTAGCGAGGCTCAAGTGCTAAGTTTACCAATAAAGGATCTGGCCTTACTACCCTATCCTAAGGTAATCTTCTTCTTTGTACAGTTGACAGTGGCGTTATGCTGGCATAGCCAATTCATGCCCAATATTACATCAAAGTTGGCTATTGGAAGAACTACTAACTTGGCTTCATACTTCTCATTCTCGATTGGAATTTGTAACTTGTAGAACTGGCGAGCTGGCAATTGGATTCCAGAAGGTAACCCAATATTAAGAGGATTGGCCAAACGATACAAAGGTAGATTAAGTGATTTTACCCAGCCATCAGACACAAAGGAATGATTAGCTCCAATATCAAATAGAATGTTACAGGGTTTATTATTTATGCAAATCAAACCTAATTGCAGAGGTAATTAATTACTAACTATGTAAAACAACTACTAATTGTAGAGATAAAAGAGGTTCAAGAGCATGTACCTGATACCACATGATTGTTTTCAACAGCCTCAACTGGTGTGGGGGTGTATACACATGTAGGGCCGGCAGGCCTGCTGTTCTAGGTCTGCCGTGGAGGTGGTCAAGGTGCATTTGGGCGAGGGACATTAACTGTCTCACGCCTCACAGCTGGAGTAGAGGGTGGTGCTAGACGAGCTGCCGCAGGCTTCTAAAACAATTTAAAGGCTTGGCGACGCTTGGAACGATCGATTTGATCTCCATCAATTGTTTCCGTAGCTGTACAATATTAGAATCCATGGCCTGGCCTTCCACAAGTAAAGCAGACATAACTTTTGTGGTAACACTAACCATACGGGTGTGGTTTTGTGCACCCATTGAATGGATCGGCAGGAGGATCTTTGGCCTCGAGCTGGTATACCCTGGCCCGTTTAGGGGGGATCTGCTAGAAAGACGTGGACCCAATAATCCTCTTGGGTCCTTCCCTAGCCTGGTCCTGCTATATTACTTTGGCTGTTTCAAGTAGCTTTGCGAAGTCTGTTATGCGAAAAGGGATTACTTGGCTCCTAATGGAGGGTTGCAGGCCGCTCTGAAAATGATGGCAGTGGTCTGGCTCAGTAGGAACCAAGCTAGTAGAAAACCTGGCAAGGCTATGAAACTCTACCTCGTAGGTAGCTACAGATTGGTCAGCCTGTTGTAACTTCAAAAACATGTCTCCCAAGAGCTATTTGGCAGATAGAGGGATGAAGCGGGACTAGAAGGCTTCAATGAATTCATCCCATGTGATGCCCTCTAATAGTATCCTAGCAAACAGTGTGCCACGGGTGGTGTCCCACCAGTACTCAGCCTCATTTTGTAGGAGGTGGGTAGTGTGACAGGCCACCTCTGAATCAAAGAACTTTATGCTTATCAGGTTCTTCTCCACCATTTTTATCTAGGTGGTTGTGTCAATTGCAGAGAGACTCCCATTGAAGGTGGGTGGTCTCAAGAGGAGGAAACTGTGAGATAGTCCCTCTGCGGACTGAATGTGATGTTGATGGGAGTATTATAGTGTTGGTGCAACTTCAGTTGTGGTACAGTTTTAGCTTATCTGAGCTACCAACAACCGCTCCAATCTCTCGGACTGCTTGGCCTGAGTATCAACGACCTTTTTAGCCTGTCTTTGGATGGATTTCGCTTGTTTGTGGTGGGATTCCACCATAAGTTTGACCGCCTCCAGTAAGGCACTTACTTCACTAAAAGAAGTGCTGGAGGGAGCAGAAGAGGGGCTCTATCTAGGATTCATTATCTTCTAATAGAGTCTGAATTAAAAATAATACACTTTCAGAAATTTAGAAAATAGAGGATCATAACATTTCACCTCTTTTATTAATCAGAATTAAAAATGAAGCTACATCATTGGAAACAGTAGATAGAACATCAGATAATGAAAGACAATAATTGGGAAAACATAGAATCTATCCTATGTATTTTTAGTGAAGGCCTAGGAAAAGTTAGCATAGAAATGAAAGCTAAGAGATCTATCCGATATATCTAGTAGTAAAAGCACGGCGGAAGTCCGCATAGGTAACCTCCCTTTGCAATCCTTCATGCCGACGGGTGAGTGCTCATAAGGTGACGCTCCACCAATCCTTGGCTCTGTCAAGTAGGAGGCAAGATACAATGGGGATCATAATGTTTTCTGGGCAGTTGATAATTCCAAACACAAAATCTGCCTGCTTCAGCCACTCCTTGGCTGCAACGGGGTGATCGTATCCCTTGAATATACTTTGGTGGATTAATTGATTCAACATTTGGAGTTTGGGGTCAGAAACTCCTTCTACATACTTCTCGTACTACTAATGAAGTTGGACGATGTATTCCCATCTATCTTAAAATTGTTGGTGATGCCACTTAAGTGTCATCCTTGTACGTCAAGTATTTTTCTAAGTCACATTAGTTTACTGATATGTTACTTGTGCATGCATTTCCATTTCTATATTCTTATTATTTTGAGCTCTTGATCATGGTGTTTGGATGTAACTCCTGTATTTAGTTAATGACTGATTGGCAGAAGAATCATCCATTAGGTAGAGTGGAATACAATTTATAATCTGACACCTTATGGAAGTCTCTGATACCAACTATGGCGCCCCACTTCTTAAGTCCACAATCATTAGACTAAGGAACGGAGTGTCACCCGTACAAATCCCTCACTCAACATTGGATTAGGTGAGATCCACAATCCACTGCTGAGGTAAGGATGTGCACATAATATCAAAGAGGATTAGTCACTAAATTTATATATACATACAGAGTGCGGAAGCAAAATGAGATAAACATTACATCCATTCACCATACATTATACATGAAATAAAATAAAATAGCTCAGAAAATTATAATGTGCAGAAAGTAAATACAGTCATAGTACCTATATTATTACAACATTTTAATTAAAGTTAATGAAATAAAATGAAAATACTCTTATCTTCACAATAGATATAAAAGGGCAACTAAATATCCTCTGGTCCAAGCTGCTGCATCTCCTCAAAGTAAAGCACCTCCTCAGGTATAGGAACCTCAAGCTGCTCAATATCTGACATTATCAGTTTCACAATGCCAGGGCCCCAACCAATAAAGAAAAATCTTGTTAGACAAAATGTTTAAGTACATTTTAGGCAATTAATTTATTAAGCAATGTTAATATTACTATTTTACTCTAAACTTAATGAAACATCTATCTAGCATGGGAGCAAGTAAGCATATAAGGGGATGAGGATACATTATAAATGTAATATTTATAGCTAAGCAAGAATTGAGGCAAAAGCACACCTCAAGTAAACTAGACAAAGTAGGGCATACGTATATAATATAGTAAGTGAAAATACTGAAAAGAAAAATCTAAACCTAAACATGTTGATGATCATTGATATATGCTAATATAAAACAATAATCTCAAAATGGTATATATAATAAGTAGTAAAGTCTAGCATCTTATACATGTATCTATACAAGTGAGCAGGTAAAACAATATATCTACAGCTGACTGAAATAATATATGTCATCAACATAATAAATAGTGAGTTGAAAACTGAAGGAAACGTATAACTACCATATCAGAAAGAATTGGCCAATCTAGCCCAATATATATTTATCCATCCCCATAGCCTTTATGGGCTAGGGCAAACATATCACAATAATATATCACTGTATGACTGAAGAGCCAGATAATACTATGCAAATATCTTTTAGTTATTTTACTTTTATTTATGTGGACAATTTCAGAAACAACTGTGGAGTGAAGCACGTCTGCAAGACTTAGCGGGTCCCAAGCATAACACACTCTTCTTAATGAGTAGTGTTAAGCATCCTGATTTCACCTTACCCCTATCTATTGGAGTAAATGTGCACCATAATCTACCATAAACTGTACCCAAATGCAAATACTTTCCTAATATTCTAAGTTTTTATTTTCATGCAACAACAATTATCTTATATGATATGTCTAAGGAAAATAAGCACAAAATTCAAGGAATGCGTAGCACAAAGTCAAATAGAAAGCAAGGGACTCTACTAAGCATGGTGATATCATTATTATCTAATTTAAACATTCTAACTATTCTAAGTTACATAAGTTCAGGATCTCCAATTCCTACTATCGAGTGGAACTTAGAAGTAAGTCCTTATAGTTATAAAATATTAGGACTAGCTAGGTCCTAATATGATTAATCAATGTCGACTATATTAATCATCACAACCTAATTTATGAGTTTAGATATTCTAAACTAAAAGCTGTCCAAAATCTACCAAGCTAGAGATTATGGATTAAACACTACGAGATTGGGCTTAATCACATAACCCCAAAGGTAAGACTTAAGATCTAGGTTAAATCTAAATGTAAACTAATGATTGAGGTAAATCCTATTAAGCAAATTGGACTTAATAGGATGAATATACTATCCTAAATCTAATGTTGAAAGAAAAAATAATCTAAATAAATTATAAAATTTAGAAACTAACAAAACTAAGGATTCATCCATTGAATAAACCCGTTATTCGATGAATGAAATCTATCCTATGATCTAGCCCTAATATTAAGAATAATCTTATTATGAGGTGTTGAATTTCCTAAGGAAAAGACTTAGAGAAATTTTAGGAATTTTAAGAAATTTGACCTAATAGCTAATTTTACTCACTTAGAGGATTCTAATATAGTTTTAATACTTATTTTATTGACATAGAAGATAATTTAGGAGTTAAAGCTAATTACCTAAATTTTTGGCAAAATGACCGTTTTGCTACTACTTAAGGGTTCAAAAAGCTACTTTTCAATTTCAGGCTCATAATTAGGATTTCTCACTACCAAATGATTCCTTACTGTCTAACATGAAGATAAACAGTAAGTACACCAAATTTAGATAATAAATGGGTCTTATAGGTCCAAACTAAGATTTTTAACCTAAGAGGCATTTTAGTAAATTACACTAAATGAAATCTAAATTTTTATACAGTTTACTATTGGTTGACGTTCAAGGATTCCATAAAGTTTAAGAACACTAAATTCTGAAGTCTAATGAATTTGTTATTGCCAATTGAATTTCTAAGGAAAATTGGTAATTTTCTAAGTTAAGATGGGTCAAAAAGCTAACTCTTCCATTTGGAATCTAAATTCAACAAACTTAGTGGTTATAGCTTAACTGTATCACACTAAGTATTTTAATAGGGAGTAGACCGAAATTGTACTTCAATTGGTCAAGTTATAACCTAATTATGGTTAAGAGTATTTTGGACATTTCTAATTTTTATTGGATTTAAAACATAAATATCATTTCAGATTATTGTAGGCACTAAAATTCTAAGCTATCTAGCACTTTAAATTTCTGAATTTGGAGTCCAAATGACCAAGCTATGGTCATTTTATTATTTATGGGCGTCGTAGCACGCCGTAGCGCGCTGTAGCGGGCCCAAATTGCAATTTTAAGTGCTATGGCATGCTATAGCGGACCCTACATAAAATTGGGGTGCTGCAGCACCCTGTAGCATGCTGGAGTGGCTCAAAATTGCAACTTAGGCGCTATGGAGACTTGGGCGCTGCAGCACGCTGAAGCGCTAGACGATGATTTCGCCTTTGCGAAATAAGCAATGGGTCAACTTTCAGGCTGAATTACTCTCAACCTAGAGCACTTCACATGTGGTGCCATATACCGTTGGAAAGCCCTTTCTGAGACCTTTCCATTGATACTCAAATTAGCACCAAAAAAATAAGTTATCAAAGTAAATTATGGGGTTAAAGGAACATGTATGCAGAAATAAAGAAAAATAGGATAACTTCATCTTCCTAAAATCACAACCTTAATGAGCTCTAATGAACTTCATACCTTAAATACAGGTTTCCAAGGATACAAACTAAGTATAAGAGTGAAATTAAGTAGCCATTGAATATATTCAATGGGGGAAAAGAAGTACCTTGGTCTTGCAAATGGGGTTCCTTCTATGGATCCTTGGAAGCCTGAGAGTTTGAGAGCTAGGGAACTTTTCTTTAATCAACTAGCACAGCAAGAATGGGAAGAGGGGAATAGACTTCAGCTGGGAAAATGAGGGGAGAAGAGCTGAGAGCCAAAGGCTCTATTAATGGGGGGAAGAGGACTGCTAATGGATGGGATGGATGGAGTTGACCCAACCACTTGGTGAGATAGGAGAGGGGCTGGCAGGAGATAGGGGAGACAAACTAGGCTGAACACAGTAGGGGACTGAAGGAAAAGGGGGCTCTGCCAAGTTTGGGTGGCTGTGGGTCCCACCCAGCCAATGAAAAAGAAAGAAGACAAAGAATGAAGTTTAAGAAATTAATTTAGTAAATCTCAAAAATTATATTTTAAAAACATTCTCCGAAAAATCCCAAAAAATCACCCAAAGCTAATTTGAGGTTGAGGAACGAAATGGCAAAATTGGATTTTGATTTCGACGATGATTTATTTTTCTTATTTTCTAAGTAATTTAAATATATTAAAATATTCAAGAAAATTCGATGACTTCGGAAAAATCCCAAAATTTCAATCTCGGCTAATTTGAGGGTGAGGATCGCAACGATGAAGTCAAATTTTAATTCTGAGGAGTATTTAATTTTCCATTTTGTAGTGTATTAAATATTATTAAAATATTCGTCAAAATTTCGATGACTTCCGATTAACTCGAAAATATCACCCCTAGCTAATTTGGGGGTAATGAGCGTAATGGCAAAGTGCGATTTTTGATCTGAGGTCAATTAATATAGGTCAATTTTCAGGGTTTTCAGATTTTTTAGAAATCAAGATTCGATTCGTTTGACTCCTAATTTGGACTAGGTCTTAGAATTTGATTCCTAATGACTTGATTAATACTTAGGATCAAGATTTGGACTTATATTAGTCCTAATCGACAAGGGTAACAACTTGGGTTGTTACAGAATTGCAAACCAATATCCTATCATCCAATCCGTTTAGATTAGATACAATGGGGGATCTACGTCAAAATCGTGAAAATGATCACAACAATGGATCTAAACGATAGTGATTAAAGCTTAGTTAAAATTGTAGCACTAATATGAATCGTTGGATCTCTGATTGAGATCATTACAAAAGACAGATAAAATCTCATCATTTGATAGAGAAATTTTTTCAATCGATGGCCATCCTTTCACAAGGATTGCTCTTTGCCCCCAGCAACTGCTTGCGACTCTAGACATCCTAAGCTGCCCCGTGTCACCCATTGCATATGAAGACCCTTTGATCTTCCTATAGCAACCGAATAGCTCCATGTCATAATCGGCATTAATCCCCACATTCAGCGGTATCATGATCGCCGCTGCAGGTTTGGCCCTTTCCAATTGCTGATCTTGTTGGGATCATCCTATATAACCCTTTAGCAACTGGAGAACTCATTTTTTTTTTACCCCAGAGAAATCTTAACCTCTGAAGAAACCTCCACTCTCCCTCTCACCCACTATGACCTACCAAGCACAACCCCGATGATCTAAACTTAGTGTTAGCTATTCTCGAGCCTCTACTACCTCTTGGAGCTTCAGAGAACTCGGGGAGACAGAGAGGACAATTTATGAAGTATTGGAGCTCCTTGTAACACCCCTAATATTGAATCAGAAACCTGACCTCATACTAGGGTGTTATCATAGCACTTAATATTAAATTAGATGGAAACTAACCCAATATTAACTGCTATGTGGCCAAGAATTTCTGTGAGGTAGATGAGTTAGTAGTAAAATAAACAAGTGGAAGTATGAAATAACTAGATGCACCCAATCCACTATCCAAACCAAGTAAGTAAAATGAAAATAAATCCATCATACAAATAAAGTAAGAACATCACAAAAAATAAGTTATTATAAACTTAAATAAATAAAATTAAAGTAAATTTTACTCATCCTCACTAAAGCAGTAAAAGAAAGTAGAAGTAGAGCCTTCAATCTACATGTGGCCAGTACTAGTCCCAGCTCCACTATCCATATGATGCTTTTGGTCTGCTGTATTTGGTTTTTAATAATGTAGGGCACATCCAACAAAATAAAAATAAGTGATTAGACTTAAGAGTTTAAGCACATTTTAAGGTCAAGCTAACTCTTAACTAAGTTTTAGTTAGATATCACAATTGAAAATTTACAACTAAAAGAGATTGAGCGGGGCACTAAGCATCAAAGTAAGGAAGGAAATAGTGTATAAAGACAAAAGATAGTAAGCAAAAAAAGAGTAATAACTCACAAGTAGAATTGCTCTTGCCTGCAACAACAAGCAAGGGAAAATATACATCCTAATAAAGCTAAAAACTACTAAAGTGCATATGAAAGCATAAAATGAATACATGAGTATGTTCAATGGATATTATGCTAAGTAAAAATGGCAGAAGTAGTGAAACATAAAATGTAAGTAAAGCTATACACACTACATAAAATAAAGTCTATAATATAAAGTAAACTATAGTGAGAAGCAAGAACTGAATAGTAAAGTAAAGTAAATGGAGGCTTAGTCATATGAACTAAGAAAACATAGTTAAATACTATGATAAGCATGCATAGCCAAAAGGTTTTGAAAATTACTCACAATCAATAAGATTGTGATATAACAATGTTTAATTGTTCAAGTTATTTTAAGTTTTTCATTCCGCGGGCATAAATTACAGAATGAGTGAGGAGTTAAGCACGTCTGCCTAACTAAGTAGAAAAATGGATGTAATAGCCCAATGTTGTTATTCTGCTAAATCTAAACTAAACCAAGAGCTAATTTTCATTCTTGCAAACTTACCAATTTCTTGCAAATTTTGTTCTTCATTTGGGTATGATAAATTTCAATGTGTAGCTATTTTAGGAATTGATAACTCAAGTTCTACTGAGCAATCTAGAAATTAGTGTCAAATGATTCTAATGTAAATGTGCAAAATGTGGTTTCTCATGTTCCTATTTTCTATGAGTTTGGCAATATAATCATATAGGATCTTTAACCTGAGTTCATTCCCACTATATATAGTGCAATCATTCTATATAATAATGGTTTATTTTATAATATTGCTTTGTAGGATAATTTTAGCAATATTGGGATGGATGATTCGGAGTTTCAAAAATTTAGTATCAACAAATATGCTTTACTTGAGAACTTTGTATGAAATGGGAGTGATGATTTGGGCATTTGGTGGATATATGAGAAAATATTATATTGTGGGCTCACAAAATTTGAACTCTTATGCTGCCTTCATAGAGTCACTTGCGCAAAAGCTCTCAGACATGGGTGAGGCTACTCTGCCGCTAATAATGATTGTAATAACTGCTCTTCTTTTGAAAGTTGTGTTTTACATGGCCCAAATATTTATACTCCAACTAAAGTTTTAATTAATGAGGTTAAAGGTAATGTGGGTGTGTTGGCTATCAAAAAATTAATTTTGTCCATCTCTTGTGAAAATGTCTTTTATATAGATAATGGCTTGTTTTTGGTTATATCTGAAGAGTAATGGATAAAGAAAGTACTGATTGTTGAATATAGTTCACCTAATACTCCTATGGGCCTTCAAAGTGTTAATGATGAAATTGTTATGTTGGAACATTCGAGGTGCTATTAATGCCTCATCTGAAAATAGATTTAAGCATAACACCTATGAAATTAAAATTATATTACAACCATCTTTGAATCAAAGATTCATATGAATGCAAGTAATATAATTGGTAAACTTTTTAAGTTTAATGAAGTCTATTTTTGGTGAACTAAGAAGATATGTGTGTTTTGGAAAGATGGGTAGGAAGTTGATATTTAAATCATTGTGGCGAAGGTATCCACATCAAATTTTGATTTTCTAATTTATAAATTGTGACTACATTTATCCATGGGGAAACTTCATATCTAATAGAGAGAGACTATCATATTTATACCTTCCGTACTTTAAGAAAATATTTCCATTAATTCCACCACTTTTGTTATAAGCCTATTATTTTTAGTCTTGGAAAGACTTCCCTGCCATCCAAATCCCTTAAGTTTCAATATTCTTGGTTTGAAAAGGATGTTTCTTAGTGTCAAGTTCTTGAAGTGCCCGCCTTTAATACTTATGAAATTATTTGATTTCCCAAGAAGCTTAAAACACCTAGAACTAGTTTGACTACTTGGACTAAAATTTAAATTGGAAACATTATTACAAATCTTGCTCATCATGAAAGCTTAGTTTCTATTCTTGAGAATATTTTTAAAGCAAACCTTTTCGAGGCTAATAAATGTGTTTTCTCCAAAGCTAGAGCTATTCTTATCCAAAATCATAATGATGTTGGAATCTTTAAGAACCTGAAGTGTAGCCTAAATTAGAAAATAAAAGTGAAAAAAGACCAAATTTAATCACACATGAGCAAATAAGAGAAGGTTTTATAATTGGATAGATGAGACCCCTAATGGTCTTAATGTAAGAGAGAGGGAGTAAATTTTTTATTCTACTATTGATTTCTTATCTAACCCTTATAACAGAGAGGATACTATTGTTATATCTCTAGATCTACTTTCTCCTCCATCTATTATTGATGATAATAAGAATAAGAATCTTAATGTTTTACCCACTAAAGAGAAATCTTGCTAACTATTGAATCCTTGAAATATAACACTACTCATGGGCCAAATGGGTTCCCTAGTGAATTTTATATAAAGTGTTGGAATATCAAATAAGAGGATTATTTTGTCTACTTTAGTGGAGCCTAAAAATTGTGCTTTTATTTTTAAAAAAATAAAAAAATATAACAGTTTGGCAGCCTAAGAGATGTTTATAGCTTGGAAAAATCAAAGAGAGAAAAATATTATTCTTAAAATACAATTATAAGAGGTTTATAATAAAGTAAATTGGGATAGCCTTGTTCACTCTCATTTGAGCATTGAGTTTAATAAATACTTTATTTTGAGGGTTAAAAAAGCAAAATTGTAAAATGCTAAGTCTTAAACTTTGTTTATCCTGATTTTATCAAATTATGTAATAATTTGGCTAAATAAAGCTTTAAGAATTGTTAAGCATACTTTTAGAGAATTTTTTGATAAGTTTCGAAGAATTTCTCTATTTGCATAGTTTCCAGATTAATTTTAATATAGTTGCTAAATTAGAAAATTTAAGATAATTAATTTGATCTTCAATTAAAAATTGAATTTTTCTATTGAGTTTCTCACCCCCAAATTAGTTAGGGGTGAAATTTTGGATTTTTTGGAGCCTATTTAATAGCTTAATTTTAATTATTAAAATAATCTTTAATATCTAAATTAGTTTAATAAGTGGGACCCACCACCTACATATCTTGTCACCTTCTCCACTTGTAGCTTATCCCCTAATCAAACCTATTTTCTTTCCCCACTTGCAAACTCAAAAAGACTATAGCTTGCCCTCTCAAGCCAAGCCCCTCTTCCCTGCTTGCACATCTTCCTCACTTGCAGCAATTAAAGACTCCCTTACGACTTGCTTATCCTTTAATCAAGCCCATACCCCCTTCCTTATCAAAACTATCCTGATCTAATCTCTCAGATTGCACTTAGAAAGTTTGAGAGAAGGAGAAGTAAAGGTCTACTGAAGGTTCATTCCAAGCGCATCTTTCCTTTCTTATGAGTTCAATCATACCATCAAATTTGCATGTCTATTAATCATTGATTTTGAAAAACTGGGGATTCGATTGAGCTCGCAAGTGCTCAATCAAAGCCTGATTCCACCAAAAGATAAATAGTTATGCATAGTAAAAATCATGAAAATTTCTCTATACCCATAACTAAAATATCACTATTTCAATGTTAGAGTGCTCCAATTGTGTTAATTTAGGTACCAATCTATTGGTCTTGTAAATACCTTTTGATAAATATATGGTGTGACCCAAAAGGTGTCCTAAATTGAGAAGCCTAAAAGAGACTTGCATTTTACATCCGAAGCAGGTCGACCCGCGCTACGCCGTGGCTCGTCGTAGTGCCTAACTCTCGAATTAGGTACACTATAGCTGTAACTGCCATAGTGTTGTTACCCTTTATTTAGAAGCTTAGTTAGATCCAACTCACTTATAGTACTCTTATAATAGTATTAGGTGCCTTCACCTCCAATTTGGTGCAATTTGGAGATCGTTTGTGATTGACGAACATTCCTGATTATTCTGATAATTTTGAAAATACCTATTTTATTTTGATCTCAGAATCAAAATTGAAGTTTGCCATTGAACTCCTCACCCCAAATTAGCCAAAGGTGGTATTTTGAGTTAGAATTTGTTGAATTTTTTTGAATATTTTAATAATATTTAGTTACTCATAAAATTTGGATAATTAAATTAATCTTCTATTAAAAATTCGATTGCATTTTTGAGTTCTTTACCCCTCAATTATGTAAAGTGATTTTTTGAGAATTTTTGGAGTCTATTTGGTATTTAATTTTGAGTAATTAAATATGCATTATTTATTTTAAATATTTTTGAAATTATAAATTATTATTTATTAATTATTGTTCCTAACCCTAACGTGCATCTAGATCCCTATCTCTCAATCTTACTTGCGATTTGATCAGGCCACTGCGATCCATCCCAACCCGAGGACTGTTTGATCAATCGATCAGATCGAACGACCCCCGATTCATCTCTGTACGTCCCTCTGCGCCACGATCGTGTGCAAAGCCGTACCTGCGCCACCCACAAGAGCCCCTCTTACGGCTTCAAAGCCTCTTCAACCCGTGCCTTTTTTCTTTTTTTGCTCACCCTCATCACCCTCGAACCTACCGGGAGCTCGAGACCTTAAAGAAGCCAGCTGTGGAGTGTGCTCAACCAAACCCTAATATAGCTGGAGAAGATGAAGAAGGTACGTATTGATCTATGTAATGTGTTTAGAAATTACTCCATTTTGATTCCCATTATCTATTTCAACTTCTGGGCAATTGATCTGTGGGGTCAATTGAGCTTGAAATAGCTTGATTCGACCCCAATTTTGCAATCAATTCATAGTGATGTACAGTGGTTTGTCCCCCTCTTGTCTTCGACTACAAGTTTGGACCTACGCTTTAGGTTTACCAGTGACTGGCATAAACTTTGGTGCTGGTGTTGGCACCATTCAAAAGGTATGACAAAGACCTTCCCAATGGAATGCGAGTTGGGTTGTGTGGTGGTCGGAGTTGCCCAGACGGTGATGCCCTAGTTCGGCTGGCATCTCTATTGGAGATGAAGCCTCAACTTTGGGCCAGGTCGAATCAGGTCCAACCCAAGTTTCTTTTTTGGGATATGGTCGCCAATGGCTGTAAATTTTGAGCTACGCTTGCGGGTCAACCTGAGAACAGCCCGTGACTGGGATAGAGCTGCGACTCATGAGTGGTGGGCCCCGCTATCAGCAGGCTTTAAATTTGGTGTGAATAGCTTGTAATAACCCTAAGTTGTTGCCTAATTAATTCTCAATTTAATCATACATTAATTTTGATCCCATTGTATTTAGAATATCAAGCTTAGTTTATCCTGATAATTTGAAGTCAATTTGATTTCTCTAAGTCAAATTAATATTTTGATCAATCTAGATGCCATAAACTAAACATAAAATATTTTGATCTCAGAACTAAAATCTGATTGCATTTTTGAATTCCTCACCCCCAAATTACCTAGAGGCGAATGTTTGGTAAAATTTGGAGATCATTTAGGCCATAATTCAAATTAAATAAAATTGGGGAAAATGCATTCTAGGGTTCCTAACAATCTTTAATTACAAATCTACCATATTCCAATGGTCAACTGCCTTCAAAACTGTGGACGCCATCCGGGCCGTCCATTTCTCGGATCAGATCGAGCGATCTGCACCTTAGATTAGATCCGATGCATCTTGACCGTTCTGCGGTTCAAAGATGGGATCGGACGGTATCTAACACTCACCATAAGTAGCTTTGATCGTCCGTCGGATCCATGGATTTAATCCAACGGATGATCTTCTTCCCAAGATCAGTCCTTAGCTATCTGATGATTAGAGCCATCCTGCTTCAATAGGCAATCCATCAGATGGCTTCTAAGGATCTCGTACTGCTCATCATCTTCCCCCTCTCTGCTCGTATCCCCGACAGGGAGATTTGCATCTCCGATAATAGAACCTGTCCCCCCACTCGCCCGACCCGCTCAGTGTGGTCATTAGTAGATTCCCCAATACGGTTGAACCTCATGGCTGGGCCCTTCAGCCCAATATCCTTTAAATAAAAGCTCTGAGAGCTCTCCATGACCTGAGCCCTTGGGTCAAGCCAAGCCCTCAGCCTCACTCTCAACACTTCCCTGAGGCTATAAATAGCCTCAGGTCTCTTCCTAGAATTTTTTTGCTACTCAATTAAGTTCAATTGGAGTTCCCTTCCTCGATCACCATTGATGGTCTTCCAAGCTTCCTCCAAGCGCTCCCGAGCTTGCGTAGCGCTGATAGAGGGCTGCTCCTGGTGTTCAGGACCTCTAAGAGTCTTCTAGAGTCTTTGCTGCCAGTGGATCACCCTCAATCTTTCAGTGTTAGCTCTGTCCAACCAATACAGGTACCCTTCCATTCTGTACTGAGTCGTGTAGTCTTAGCTCCTCCTCAATATTTATTGCTGAGCTTATTCCTAGTCTAGGCGAATGCATTGCGATTGAATTTATGGCTTGGGTCTAGTCTGATTGATCGTATCGATCAATCAGACTGCTCCGCTTGTAGAGCTTGGAACTCGAGTAGGGTCCTATAGGTTTAAGGCCTCCCAAGCCAAGCCAAAGTAAAGCTTTGGTTCGTCTGTGCATCATGATGGTGATTGGATCAAGCCCTAGTATGGGTTCACTCCCTATGAGGAGAATTTCTCCTCACAGTGGGATCCCAGTGGGGGATTCAGTATGATTTGGGGAAAATATGTTCCCATGGAATTAGACCATCTCATGAGAAATCCTAGGGTTTTAAGGATTGGTCCCAGTCCCAGTAATGCGCGTCGATCGTTTTGATGTGTCGGTGTGGTCCAACGACTGTGGAATTCAGTAATTAGGGTTACCCAATCCATCCTCAGTCGGGGCTAGGCAAGATGAATAAGATGACAGCGTGGGTCGGGCCGACCCGTGACCCGTGTTGTCTAACAGTGATGGGCCGGTGCCGTTTAAATAAATATTAATCATTTTGATATTTATTTTCTAAGGAAATTAGCTTGCATTAATTAAAATAATTCAAAATAAATAAATGTGATAACTTTTGATCCACAGGTCCAAATCCTTTGATATTATATACTAAATTGATCATAAAATCATAAGGATTTAGAATATAAAATAATATTCAACTTTTAATGGTTGGATTTTCTGGATTAGCCTAATTATTGCAAAACTTAACTGGGGTTGATTAGCATATATACCTTGCCAAATTGAATAACTAAAATGCCATTATGTTTCTTATACCTTGTAGAATGCATGTACTAGGTATTTTAATTTTTTGATCATTATATTTTTAATTATGCTTTAATCTTGTAAAACCATAACTAGTAAAAATTAGGGTTTCCAATCCTTGGATCTTAGTAAACTTAATCTCTAAATATTAAACTAAATGTATGATATATAAATGCTAAGTTTCAGGAATTTCTAATGATTGGATTTGTAATTAGGTGCTAATCAATTTGTTTTGAATTAAGGTTTAATTAGTACTAATTACCTTCTGTTTTCTACAAACTTTTGTTATTTAGCTTTCATAACAGTGCTATGATTGTAAAGAACCTATCATGTGAATCTTAAATATTTAATTTAACCAATTTGATTAAAGTAGCATAATTCCTTAATTAATCTTAATAAATCTTAAGATCTTGATCAAGTGAATTATACTTAGTTGAAATATCAGATTGTCACCAATAATATACCAATAATATACTGATTTGACGTTTGATCTATAAATCAACAATTGGTCTCAATTGGATTAGGATAGATATTAAACCCTAACCTATTTGATTAAGATCTAAATCCTTAATCACTTAATCAAATAAATTGATTGTAAGGTAATTAATTTGACATTATTCCTATAATCCATCTAATTTTATATTGATCTTTAATCATTAAATTAGAGATGCTAAGATTAATAATGAATCTACGTGATTGAATCATCTAGATCTAAGCTTTAGATCTTTAATTTTCTCTTATGTAAGACTATTAGCATAAGATGGATAATGAAACTGTAATGATTTATACAAAGTCCTAACTCTAATTATATCTTTGATTTTATCTCTTAATTATGGAATAAAATTTGATCAGTTGGATTTAATCATCTGATCTTATCACTTTAATCCAAGTTAATAAGGAAAACTTGAATGTCAACTTAAGTAATAGAAGAGTGAGATTTCAAGGATCTTGCTATAGGATCATTCTTGAAATGTTTAAAAGACCTTAAATATTAATATATTTAGGTAGGAAGAGCTTTTGTAACTTATTGAGGTAGAATCTTAGATGATCCTTCATAACCATAGAGGTTGATCTTAACACCTCATGATAGGAATCACCTAAAGTACTTAGAATGGAATTTCTCCCTTATGGTGAAATCTATATTGAGTGATCTGTTGATCACATCCTTGGAGCCCTATGTAGAACTCACCTAATTAGAGTAAGGAGTGATAGCTTTGATAATTCCTCTTTGTTAAATAGAATCATTGAACCCGGATTATTGGTTGGGCACAGTAGGGTATACCCATAGTACTGCATTATTTCAGTATATTCAAGATTGATTGATTCATCTTAATATAAGATTATGTCTGTGGTTTATCCTATGTGTTTAGTTGGATATAGTCCTACTTAGAATAAATCATCCAATCTTAAGAGTGTTTTGAGTAGAGACTTAGACTATTAGTTTGGTTGAATAAAAGTCACCATCGGGTGATGCCTCCTATCGTAGATCGCTTCCATAAGTATGATTCAAATAAACTACGTGAATCAAGTTGCCCTCTTTAGAACACTAAGTGTGATTGTGATTTGGGTATTTTAATGGCTTAGCTTAAGATACAAATTTCCATAAGGTGATACCTTCTATCGAAGATTGATTCGTTAGGTGTGGCTTAATTAAACTAAGTGTTAAAAACCACCTTTATTGGAAATATACTAAAAATATGTATACAACCTTCCTAACTAATGATTTGTAAGTAAAATTTCAACTATAACCAATTATCGGAACTAGAATATAGGATTTAGAATCCTTTTAGTAGGATTTTGCACAATGGAGACCTTAAATTCATTATCGATTTTCAAAGCATTTCTAGATTTCTAGATTTTAACATATGTAGTATAGAAGCATGAGCATGAACATGAGCATAAGTGTTGATGTATGAGTATCAGTAATGATTTATGGGTTACGGAATGCTATATGTATTGACTGAGGAATTTAAGGATGCATCAGCATCATAGTAAACTGTATTCCTAATAGGTTATATGTATATATTGTATCGTACAACTCATAGCAGTTCAGTGGTAGTTCTATTGCATATCAGTGGCATACAATATTGTGGCACATTCAGATGCATGATTCCAGTGGTTTATAGCACAGTGATGGGTGTGTTTATATTAGTTTCAGATCATTCTTTGTTTTTTGTTATTTTCAGCATTTAGTTTATAGTTCTGTTTTACTCTACTCGGTTTTACATAATTTTAGTTATTCAGTTACCTTTATAGTTTTTATGTAGTTTTATTTACTTTACTGCTTCATTGCACATATATTTTAGAACTGTTTAGGTAAGCTCGATGTGTTGAACTTCTTGTCTAACACGAGGTACTTTTGGGATCCGACAATTTGCTAGATTCTGAGCAATTTGCTGAGCCAGGACAGGAGGACTCACAGGAGATCCAGAAGGAGTTTGTGGAGCCATAGTGGACCCTCCTTTAGCCATGTCACTATTTAGTTTTTATTTTCATTCTTTAGTTAGACTTTACTTCTGTATTATTCAGTAAACAGTTTATAATATTTCTGGATGCACTTTTACTTTTCTTTTTTGAGATGAATGCTTACTACTGTTCTGTGATGAATATATTCTGGATGTTTTGCTTTAACTTTATCACTCTATTATTCTATAACTATACTTATTATTGTGATGTGATCAGCATACTAGAAATACTGATATTTATGAACATATACTAGATTCCTCACTTGCCTTTATAATCCAATGTATGTGCTAGTCTAACACTTAGGATAAGTATCTTACTCTTATCTTAAGTAGCGACTTTCTCGACCCTCCTCTTGGGTTGAGTTAGCAGCCTTCAGTGTGGCTAGTTTATTTAGTTAGCCTATTTGAGGAGATGGGTTATGCCTTCCCGAGTAGTGCGCCGCTCCACCGCCAAATTTAGTTTGTTTTGCGCGCAGCGACGAGTCGGGGCGCTATATAGCTACCACTGGATTTTGGCGCCATTGTCAGCCACAATCCCTTCAATTTTAGCACTGAGTTTCTGCACCAATGGTTAATGATATATTCAAAATTTATAGTAAAATGTAGTGTTTTAGCATTCAAATCATCATTTATATCCATATACTTTGAGTGGAAATCATACATTTGTAGGAAAAATGAAGAAAATGAGAACTATGAGCTGAATCATTGAATTCTTTGTGAAAACCATCTCAGCGCACCGTGACGCACCACAGCGCGCTATGGCGATATATTAAATTCCCTCACTTGGAAGTAAACCTGAGGAGCTGGAAGGAAGCTCACTGTAGCGTGTCACAGCGGGCCACAACATCATTTCCAGGGAGAAAAATTAGAATCTTATGCGGAATAATTGAACAATTCCAATCTGCTTTCTCATAAAGTAAACCGCTGTAGCGCGCTACAAAGCACCCCACAGTGGCATAATTAATTAATCATTAAGAACTTTATGTGAACTAATTGAACAGTCACTATTCCACATTCACGAAAGTTTACCACCGCTGCGCGCCACAGCGCGCCGTGGCAGCATTTCTGATTATTTATGCAAACTTTATGTGAACTAATTAAACAGTCAATATTCCGTGTTTTTGAACATTCAACCATTGCCATGCACCACAGCGGCATTTATGATTATTTATACAAACTACATATGATTTAATGAAACATTTACTATTCTGCATTTTCAAAAATGAAACCGCCGTAGCACCGCAGTGCGCCACAGCGAGCACAGCGGTGTCATAAGGTAAAATACTGACTTATACAGTAGAACAATGTTTGAACCTCAGTTGCTATAGTGCACCACAGTGAAACAGTGTTTGGAACACAGCTGCTATAGCGCGCCGTAGCGGTCGTACTAGAATTCTCCAGAACAACTATAAATGCAACTTAGGGAAGGCCACAAAATGCAACATTTGGCCTTCCCCAGCCTCTTGAAAACTGAAGTGCACATTAATTTTGCTGAATTCCAATGGAACAATAGAATAAACATTTAAAAGGGTTTGAAATAAATCCAAAGAAGGTGAAGAGTCACATAATTAATGCCATGGGGCTAAGAGCTTCCCTATTTAAAGGGCCAATCTCAGATCTTGAGAGGGTTCCAATTTTTGACATTCAAGTGCATATAAGGAATAGCTGCATGAGGAGGAGAAAGGAGAAGTCTCCAATGGGAAGAAGGCTTACCAAGAATAGTAAGGAGAAGAAGACATCAAAGGGATTAGGGTGGAGCAATTAAGAGGAAGTGCAGTAGGAGTCCAAGAGAACCCCAGAAAAGCTTCAAGTGATTCATAATATTTCTTTCTAACCTTCTCTGAATTCTTTCTACTATGAACTGATGTCAAGGTTCAATTTCCTTTGTATATGTGCTTGTGCTTATTTAGTAATGGAAGGCTAAAATCCCTTTGGAGAGGGTTGAGATGTAATTGTATGAAATTTTAAGGGTGTGGTAGTGTTGTAATGAATTTGTTTGAATGAATGAAAAGATGTTGTTATTGTTTATTATTAATGCTAGAATGAATGCTTGGATGGAATAAACTCTAAAGTATTTTTTCTAAGAAGAAACCTAAATGAATCATTAATTTATTTAGAGAACATGTGTTCCAAGCTCATCAATTGGGTAAGAGCAAGGAAGGCGTGCAAGTAGAGCTGATATTTATATTATAAATTCTCAACCTGACTTGCACCTTTCCTTAAAGGCTCTATCAAGAGATTTGATGCTTATGAACTAAATTATCCATTAACTTTGCTCTGCTACTCAGCAAAGTAGAAGGGATGAGAGGATGTTGAAAAACTCGATGGATGATGTGACATAGTCCATTGACCCAACGCATCCTCCCATCTAGCTAAACCACGTGTGAAGTGCATGATGCATGGTTAATGGAAATCTTGTTTGTGAGATCAATAGGAACAAATGATATCATTTGGTGACCTAGACAAAGGGAATCAAGTTTAATTAACAAATCATGATCTCTTGAAAGTTGATGTGCTTAGGAAGAACCCCAATGGGAATTCTCTTTATGCACTAAACTTGAACCTATTGTAATTGGAGGGTAACTCCAATTCCAATAGTGCTCACTTGATTGAATTAAGCATAAAGATTTAAAGTATACATTCAACAATGAAATTATATCACCAAGCCCTTGTAACTATTATAATGAAAACTCAACTCTCTCCTTTTAATTAAATCGTATCTTAACTTAAGGTATTTTGTATTGCCAATCTCAGACCTTGAGAGGGTTCCAATTTTTGACATTAAAGTGCCCAAAAAGAAAATCTGCAAGAGGAGAGGAAAGGAAAACTCTCCAAGGGGAAGAAGGATTACCAAGAACAGTAAGGAGAAGAAGACAACAAAGGGAAAAGGGTGAAGCAATCAAGAGGAAGTGCAGGAGGAATCCAAGAGAACCCCAAAAAACTTTCGGGTGATTCATAGTATTTCTTTCTAACCTTTTCTGAATTCTTTCTGTTGTGAACTGATGTCAATGTTCACTTTCCTTTGTATGCGTGCTTGTGTTTATTTAGTAACGGAAGGCAAAAATCCCTTTGTAGAGGGTTGAGATGTAATTGTATGAAATTGTAAGGGTATGGTGGTGTTGTAATGAATTTTTTTGAATGAATAAAAAGATCTTATTATTTATTATGAATGATGGAATGAATGCTTGGATGGAATAAAGTCTAAATTATTTTTTCTAAAAAGAAACCTAAATGAATTATTAATTTATTTAAAAAACTTGACTTCCAAACTCATCAATTAGGTAAGAGCAAGGAAGGTAGTGCAAGTAGAGCTGAGAATTATGTTACAAATTCTCAAGCTCACTTGCACCTTTCCTTAAAGGTTCTACTAAGAGATTTGATGCTTATGAACCGAGTTCTCAATTAACTTTACTCTGCTACTCAACAAAGTAGAAGGGATGAGAGGATGTTGAAAAACTCGATGGATGATGTGACATAGGCCATTGACCCAACGCATCCTCCCATCTAGCTAAACTGCGTATGGAGCGCATGGTGCATTGTTAATGGAAATATTGTTTGTGAGATCAATAGAAACAAAAGATATCATTTTGTAACCTAGTCGTAGGGAATCGAGTCTAATTAACAAATCATGATATCATGAAAGTTTATGTACTAAGGAAGAAAGCTAATGAGAGTTCTCTTTGTGCACTAAACTGGAACCTATTGTAATTGTAGAGTAACTTTAATTCCAATAGTGCTCACTTGATTGAATTAAGTATCAAGATTTAATTTATACATTTAATAATGAAATTATATCACCAAGCCCTTACAACTATTACAATGAAAACTTAACTCTCTCCTTTTATTCAAATCATATCTTAACTTAAGGTAATTTGTATTAATAATTTAAGAATCAAAAATCAATCTAAAAATCAGCATCAAAACATTATTAAAAGAGAATATAACTTGGTATCAGAACCATTGTTCCAAGAGGAAGATAAATCCTAAAATTAAAACTTCCATTTATTACTTCAGACCACGTACACTTGCGTGCAAATGCAGACATGCATTTTCCGTTTGTCAGTTAATCCAATTTAAAACTAATTATTTTAAATACAATTTTTATTTCCTTCATAACTTTAAATATAAACATCCATACCATATAAAATTATATGTCATTTTATTCAAAAAATAAGATAAACACATTGGAATAATTCAATTTAGGATTTGAACCCTAATTTTCATAAATATTATTTAACCCTAATTAGGAGTCCCGGAAACCTAAATATTCCAATGTTATCCAATTTTGACCTACGTAGTATTATTCTTCTCCTTATGATATAAGGATTTCATATTTGTAATTACATTTGTATTTGGACACCATTTGCACAACTAGAATTTTTAGATCCCTAATTTCATCATAAATAAAATTTTATATATTCATTTGCTTGCTTATTTAGGTATTTTATTCCTTTGATAGCAAGCATTATCATTTAATTAATCATTCATGTTAGTTTAATTTGTGAGTATTGAATTAGATTAGAGAGCTAGATGTTTTGCTTATGTTAGAAAATTTGTAATTTCAAGTCTCAACATTAGGAGAAGTTAGTGTAATAGTAATTTCTAGCCTTGATTTGATTGTAATCCTAAGTGCTAGTTAACCACTTGTAATAACCCAAGTTGTTACCCTTGTCAATTAAGACTATTCTCCATCTTAATCTTGATCCTAAGTATTAATCAAGTCATAAAGAGTCATCCACTAAGACCTAGTCCAATTAGGAGTCAAATAGATCAAATCCTAATTCTTAGAAAATCCAGAAACCCTAAAATTTGACCTATCAAAATTGACCTCAAATCAAAAATTGGACTTCGCCATTGCACTCATTGCCCCCAAATTAGCTAGGGGTGATGTTTTTGAGTAAATCGGAAGTCGTCGAACATTCGACGAATATTTTAATAATATTTGAATACCCCAAAAAATAGGAAAATTAAAGACTCGTCAGAATTAAAATCTGACTTTACCATTATGTTCCTCACCCTCTAATTAGCTAAGGGTGAAATTTTGGAATTTTTTGGAGCACATTAATAAAATCCAAATTTTTCTTTATTTTTAGAATTAAATTACTTAAATTAATCAAAATATTTCATTTCCCTCTACTTTTCTTCAAAGCTGCTGTCTTCCCCTCGCTTCCTAGCAGCTTCCTCCCCATTCTCTTCACTCAAGTGGGCTGCGGCCATCTTCTTCCCATCCATGCTGATGGGAAGGCTCTTAATGGAGCCATGTCTCCTAGTCCCCCCTTAAATGAAAATTCAGCCCTTCCCTTGGCATTTTGCCTAGCTAAACTCTTTCCTCTCTTCCCCTCTTCCCTTTATTGGGGTACCCACTGCTGGAAGAAATCTCAGCCCCTTCTTCTTCTTGCTAACAGTTGAAGAAGAAGGAGATAGGACCTCTCAAGCCTCTCCTAGGAAATCTGCCATTATCAAGGCCAAGGTACTTCCTTTCTCCCATTAAATGTATTCAATTGCTACTTCATTTCACTCTTATGCTTAGTTTGCAACCTTAGAAATCAGTATTTAATTTATGGAGTTCATTAGAGCTCATAAAGGTTGTGATGTTAGGAAGATAAAGCTAACCTATTTTTCTTCCTTTCTGCATACTCAATCGTTTAACCACCAGTTTGCATTGATAACTTAATTTTTTGGTGCTGATTTGGGTATCAATGGAAAGGTATCAAAAAGAGCTTTCCAACGGTATATGGCACCGCACGTGAAGTGCTCTAGGCTGAGAGTAATTGAGCTCGAAAGATGACTCATCGTGGTTTTCGCACAGACAAAATCACCATCTGGTACTAAAGCGCACTGCAGCACCTAAGTTTTGAATTAGAGTCCGCTATAGCGCGTCATAGCACCTAAGTTTTGAATTTGGGTCTGCTACAGTGCACTACAGCGCCAAAATCCGCTATAGCGCGCCGTAGCGTCCAAAAATATTGAAATGGCCATAACTTGGTCATTTAGACTCCAAATTCAAAAATTTAAAGTGCTAGATAGCTTAGAATTTTAGTGCCAATAATAATCTAAAATAATAATTAGGTTTTGAATCTAGAAAAAAAAATTAGAAAATGACCAAAATACCCCTAACCTTAATTAGGTGATAACTTGACCATTTGAAGTCCAATTTGGGTCTACCCCTAGTTAAAGTACTTAGTGTAATATAGGGAAACTATAGCCATTGAGTTTGCTAAATTTGGACACCAAATAGAAAAATTAGCTTTTTGACCCCTCTTAACTTAGAAAATTGCCAAATTTCTCTTAGAAATTGAAATGGCTATAACTAATTCATTAGACCTCAGAATTTAGTGTTTTTAAACTCTATGGAATCCTTGAACAGAAACCAATTATAAACTGCATAAAAATTTAGATTTTATTAGGTGCAATTTACTAAAATACCCATTAGGTCAAAAACCATAGTTTGGACCTATATGACCCTTGTTTTATCCAAATTTGGTGTATTTATTATCTATCTTCATATTAGACAGTAAGGAATCATTTGATAGTAAAAAATCCTAATTTGGACCCCTAAATCAAAAAGTATATTTTTGGACCCTAAAGTAAGGGCAAAATGGTCTTTTTGCCCAAATTTTAGATTAAGTATCGTTAACTCTTAAAATACCCTTTAAAATCATTAAAATAAGTAATAGAACTAATTTAGAATCAATTTAAGTCATAAATCCATCAATCAAATTAATTTGTGAAATATCTCAATTTTAGGTTAGAAAATCCCTAAGGTTAGTTAATATGCATTACTTAGCTAGAATCTATCTATAATCTCTCTAATTAAATAAAATCATAGAAATTTCTAAGTTTTATCATTAGGAATCCTCACTTCACCTTAGGAATCATTCCTTAAGAATAAGATTAAATATTAGATTAGATTTCATTCATTAAATAATAGGGTTATTCAATGAATGAATCTATGGTTTTATTAGTTTCTAGATTTTACAACTTATTTGGATTATTTTGTCTTTCAATATTAGATTTTGGATAGGAGATTCATCCTATTAAGTCTGATTTGCTTAATAGGATTTACCTCAATCATTAGTTCACATTTAGATTTAACCTAGATCTTAAGTCATACCTTAGGGGTTATGTAATTAAGCCCAATCTTGTGGTGTTTAATCCATAATCTCTAGCTTGGTAGATTTTGGACAGCTTTTAGCTTAGAATGTCTAAACTCATAAATTAGGTCATGAAGATTTATGTAGTTGACATTGATTAATCATATTAGGACCTATCTAGTCCTAATATTTTGTAACCTATAAGGATGTACTTCTAAGTTACACTCGATAATAGGAATTGGAGATCTTGAACTTGTATAACTTGGAATAGTAAGAATAGTTTGATTAGATAACAAATGATATTACCATGTTTAGTAGAATCCCTTGCTTACTACTTGATTTTGTGCTACGCATTCTTAGAACTTTGGGCTTATTTTTCCTTGAACATGTCATATAAAAAAAACATTGTTGCATGACAAAATGAGAACTTAGAATATTAGGAAAACATTAGCATTTGGGTTCAGTACATGGCAGATTATGGTGCGCATTACTCCATTGGACAGGGGTATGGAAAGATCAGGATGCTTATCATTACTCATTGAGGAGTGTATGTTAAGATTGGAACCTGCTCAGTCTTGTATACGTGCTTGACTCCTTGGCAATTACTAAAATTGTCAACAGAAATAAAAGTAAAATAACTAATAGATATTTGCATAGTATTATCTGCCTCTTCAGCCATACAGTACTAGATTGTTATATTATGTCTACCATAGCCCATAAAGGCTATAGGAATATTATTGGGGCCAAATTGGCCAATTCTTTCTGATATGGCAGTTATACGTTCTTTTCGGTTCTTAGCTTACTATTTTTTATGTTAATGATGCATGTTATTTCAGTCAGATGTGTTTCCTGCTTTACCTACGTACTTGAGTAGATGCATATATAGGATGCTAAACTTTACTGCTTACTATATGTACTACTTTTAGATTACTATTTTAAATCAACATGTCATATGATCATTAGCATGTCTAGGTTTAGACTTTTCTTTTGGTACTTTTTCTTATTGTGTTACATATGTATGCCCTGCCTTATTTAGCTTACTTGAGATGTGCTCTTGCCTCAATCCTTGATTAGTTATAAATATTACATTTATAACTTATCATGCTTCCCTTGTATGCTTACTTGCTCTCATAATAGATAGATATTTCATGTTGTTAGTGTAAAATGGTGATATTAATAAATATTTAATGAATATTCTGCCTAAAATGTACTTAGACAATTTATCTAATAAAAATTTTCTTTTATTAGCTGGGGCCCTGGCATTGTGAAACTGACAATATCAGATTTTGTTCAGTTTGAGGAGCCAGTGCCCAAGGAGGAGCCTTATTTAGAGGAGGTGCAGTGGCCTGGTGCAGAAGACCTCTAGTTGCCTTTTTCTTCATTGTGAGAATGAGTAATATTATCATTTTTAGTCTCTTAAACTTTAATTAAATGATGTAAAATTTTGGTACTCGTGACTATGTTTATTTTCTGCACATTATTATTTGTTGAGCTATATTACTCATTCTTACTTGATATATGGTGAATGGATGTAATATTTATTTCATTTTGCTTTTGTACTCTGTATGTATGTAAGATTTAGTGACTGATCCTTATATTCATTCTGTGCACGTCCTTCCCTTATTCATGGATTGTGGATCTTACCTAATCTAATGATAAGATAGGGATTTGCCAGAGTGGCACACCACCCCTTGGGTCTAATCTTGCGGATCAGGGGGCGAGGACGCCACACCACTCCAATGAGTTTACTTAACCTTAGCATATGTTTCTTTTTTAGATGTGAACTTATTAGGAAAAATTACTAATAATTAGAATTAAATTTAGTAATCCTTCTCTTTAGCTTCTTACCCTTACTTTAAGCTTTTTATTAATTGAATATTAGTATTACTTAGATTACTAGTGTGAATAAGGTCTCCTTTAAACTTCAATAACCTAAAACTTTTAGTTAATTAGAACTCATAGCTTATAACCCTTCCTCTCTCTTATGTTTGAAGCTCTCCTTAAAATGTTCTTTGTTAGTTTAATGATTAATTAAGCTAAATCACGTCAATTGCAAGTTGCCTTAGATAAACTATAGTAGTGATCTTCAACTTTCATCTCTTTAGGTGTATTAAGTCCTTAATTCTTTGCCTTCCTTTATTAGTTCCTTAAGCCATGAATCTAAGTAACTAATAATGATTATGTGGTTTAGGATTAATGTAGGATTGGCCTCATTTTGCATCATTATACTTTAAAATTATTTTGCCACATCATAAACTTAAGTCAAATTACTATTTTTAAAACTTAAATCAATTTTAATTTTACTTACACTTGACTTAGAGATCATTATCTATAATCCAATTGGGAGCTTAATCATCTCCAATCATTAAGTTAGATAATCTAAACATTAGAAAATTTGGATATCACATATTAATAATTACTTGAATTCCTTGAAATACTACTTTGCTTTGAGATTATAATCTTGAACATTCATATAAGACATTGTGCTTAAATAAAATATTCATAATTAAAACTTAGGGGTTTATAATAACCCTAGGTTGTTACCCTAGCTAAAACTAGATTAATTAAGTTAAACCAAGGTTTGATTTTGATTCCATTGGATTCAATGGGTCATTTAAACCTAAACCTAGAAGTTTGAAATCAATTGGAGCTAAATTGGAAAATTTGGTATTTTGGCTATTTTTTTAAGCCTTGAAAAATACCTAAATTATTTAGATCTCTAAATTAAAATCTGATTTCATTTTTGAATTCCTCATACCCAAATTAGCTAAGGGTGAATTTTAAGGAATTTTTGGAGCTCATTTGGTCCTAAATTGGATATAGGAATTAATAGAATAATTAAATTAATTTTAATTAATTAATAAATTTTAATTATTTAATTAAAAGTACCATTAGGATTCGTTGTCGGGACCGCGGCAGATCCGCTGCGGGGTCCCGACAGTGGCGCTTAGCATTTAGCCACTCGGGTGGCTAGCATGCATCTTGGCGTGATTCGTTCGACGGCGTGATCCATCCCGCGCCGTGATCAGATCATAGCCGCACCATCGACAGCCTGATCCAACGGCCTCCCGCGCCCCGCCCTAAGCAGCTCGGCCTGAGCGTTGGATCATTTCAGTTTGATCCAATGGGCGATCTACATTCCCGATCGACCGTTGTTAAGCAGGAGATCTGGACCGCTCAGTCGTAACTGGAAATCCATCGAACGGCGGCGCCTTACCTGTCGCTGTTCATCATCGTCCCGGGCATAATTCCGCCGAAAACTCCCGACATGATTCTAGTGTCCTGCCCTCGTGGCAGTACGGGGACGGAATCTTGTCCCCCACGATCTCCTTCGTGCCATAGCTTGGTGATCCTCTCGGATTTGCCCTTCCCCGTTCGGAGTCCCATTCGCAGCCATGAGCCGAAGCTGCTGGCTCGGCTAAGGCTCTGGAAGCCCTTCTGCGGCTATAAATAGCCTTAGAACTTGCCTATAACTTTCTTTGCTCATCCTCTATCTTCTCTGAAGCTCCCTCTTCTTCTTGTTAAGCTCAAAGACCTGTGCAACTAATCGGCGAACCAGATCCCTTCAGTAGAGTCTGAGGGTGAAACTTGGCGTTCAAGTTCCCTAAAGCTACGCCTGGAGCAGAGAAGGGCGACTGTCCTCTGCATATCCCCAATTGTGCACTCGATGACGTTCAGGTACAACCTCTCCCATTTCTAGTAGAGCTGGCTTTCAGCTCGTTTCGCACTCAATTAAGCTTAGGTGCTGCGCTAGGTCCCTTCCTTAGCTCCTCCGCATTCGATCGAGTCAGAAAGCATGGTCTGGCAGTGACCCAGATGATGAATTCGTTGTCTGTACGCACCTCCAGACGGAGTTCTAGTTTAGCCAAATTCGGCGTCTCCAGTAAAAGTCAGCTGCCTAGCTAGTATTAGATCCCTCAAAGCAATAATTGTAATTGGTACTGAGAGTTTGGTTCGTTCAGATCGATCAATTCGACTGAACTTGATCGATCCAGTTGAAGCTCTGAGCGGCAGAAAGTGCCGAGTAGCACCGCGATGATCTAGACCACCTCAGGATCTCTCGTTGCACCCTATCGCTCCAACTTTGATCCCTGAACGTGCAGGGATCGAGAAATCGGCGGCTCGTGGACTCTGTGAGGACAATTATCTCCTCACAGGTGCGCCAGCTGAGGGATTTTGACCGAATAGGCATCCAGCGAACCAGAGCGTCCTAATGAGGGCTTATGGGTTTAATCGATGCGCCTCCGAAGCCTGAGCATGTAGCCATTGAAATCACGGTGTGACGTGACCGGAGTGCAGAGAATTCAGCGCTGGAAGTCTCCTCTAGGGTTCGGACCGCGGGTGCGTCGGGGAGGATGACGAAGGCAAATTTGGGCCGGGTCGACCCGCGGCCCGCGTCTTTTTAATTTGGGCCGCGGATTATTATCGATTTATTATATAACATTTTTAATAGTTGTGAATTTAATAAATCGAAACATAAAGTTCTGATTTAAATAAAAATTTAGAATGAATTAATTAAATAACTTTAGTTATATAGATCCAATTGGTATGATCCAATATACCATTTGAATCAGAAAAATTCAAGGAATCTGAATATTAAATAAAATCTCAGATCCAATGGTTGGATTTAAGAATATTTGCCAAACCTTCTCTATTCTTAAATAAATCATATAAAATCATCTAATTATTCAATCTATGAGTTTAAGGGCTCTGATTGCTCCTTGTACCCAAAGGAACAATTCTAGACCCTTGAAATTAATTTTGGATAATTAATTTTCTTAATCACCCTAATCAAGGGTTAGTAAATTAAACCCTAATTAAGCCTCTGATTTGGGTGGGGATGGTTCCTTATATCATAATAGACCTAGTATAACTTAAGTATAAGGTTGGATTGCCCTAAAGTGCCTTAATCTCACTAATCACCCTAAGTGGTTTCATTAAGTGATTAGTGCTAATTAAGACCATTTAGGTCATCAAAACCTAAAGTAAAGGTGTTTCCCACTTCATTTAGTCATATGAAATGCTTTAAAACAGATTAGAACAAATTTGGACAATAAAACCCTAAAATCCCAATTTTTGTCTTAAGAGGGGCATTTTGGTCCTTTTGGCCAAAATGTGATTTAGTGTTCTTTAAGGATTGAAAATTTCAGTGAACCACTATAACATAGATTAGAAATGTTCTCTGAAATCCTAGAACAATAATAATCACCAATCCATGAAATCTTCATTTGGTCCTTAATAAAGACACTTAGATCTTAAGTTTTACTTATAAAGATCATATGGCATAAAACCTTAAATCTAATAATTGAAAAGGTCAATTACCTCATTAATAAGTTTAGTTAAGATAACTCAAGAATTAAGTGTTAAAAGAGAAGAAATTGGTAATGTCTAAGTAAAGTTCTTAGCTTAAGATCTAAAGTGATCAAAACTCAGACCCTTAGATCTTAAGTAACCTAAAAAGGTCAAAATGGGTTAATGTTAATCCAATGCTTGGAATTGTTAATTATTAACCTTAATAAACTCCTTATAGTTGATTATGAAATTTAGATCTAACGAAAATCATAAATGGAAACCCTTTAAGTCAAAACTCTAATTAGAAGTCTAAAGTGATCAAACTTCAGATCTTTAGATCTTAGATCTTAGACTTAGATCTTCAAATTGAATCAAACCACCTCCAATTGAAATTCTTTAATGATTGATTGTTTAACCTTTTGAAACCTTCCATGTGGGTATAGGATGATTCAATCAATAAGATAATGAAATTATCTTAAAGATTGAATATAGATCTTAGATTCTCAAGTTCTTAATTGATTATTTTATCTTGTAATTAGTAGAATAGCCTTTCATTAAGATCTTAGTTCCTGAATCTTTCAACTTGTAGGATTCTTTACCTTTAAATTGGGATTAAGTGAGAAACCTAGATCCTATTTTAATATCACCTTGGATTTGGAATTTGAACTCAATATAGGGTTTAAGTTCTAAATTCTTAAATCTTGATTTATTTGATCAAGATTTAGGTAAGAGAGTAAAATATTCATAAAATTAGGTCGTTGATTTGCTTACTTAAACTATATAGTCATCACATAATTTTGGATCAGGACTTGTTAAGTTCTAATATTTGACTTTAAGGATGTAAATCTGAGATTCTACTTGATAGCTGGATATTGGAGATCCTAAGCTTGTACCTTCTCAGAGTAGCTAGATTTGGTAATTACACAATAACAGATATCACATAAGTCTAGATTGAGTTTCTTGCTTATCTTGACTAGATTGCTTTGCATACCTTGGATTTTGAGCTTTAGCCCTTGAGCATAATAGGAAAACTTAGGATGATATATCCCAAGCTAGTATTGAATTTACATATCATTTAGTTTTGTTTTTGTCACAGTTAGTAGAACATGACCTAGTTTAGTCTGCCTCTTCAGTAGTAGTATTGTATAGATTGGACTCAGACCTAGCATATTTGGATGGCTAGGTTGGGGATTGATTGATTGATATTGGAGGCCCTATATGGCCTATTGGCTGGTATGGCAGTACTAGAACTTAGGCTTATTACTACTTTAGTTGTATTGTATTTTTTTTTTATTTGCTTTGCCACATGCTTCAGTGGCCTTATTTTCAGTATTTGCTCGCTTTGCCACATGTCTCAGTGGCTTTATATGTTATACATTTCTTTGCTTTTGCCACATGTCTCAGTGGCCTTTCTTTTCATATTAATCTGCATGTTGTATGTATACTTTCATGGTTTAGATATATGTATGAATGACATGTTTAGGATGCTAGAATTTTGTCGTATTCAGTACTTGTGTCCTTTTATACTCAGCATGTTTTACTTCGATCATAATCATGTTAGGATCAAGTTTATTTAGTAGTTGCAGTTATTTTGCTTTTAGCCTTACCTTGCTTAATTTGAGTTTTGTATGTTACTTCACATACATGTTGCATGCTATAAATAGATAGTTTATAGTAATCCATTCCTTTCATAGCTTGTTGCACCCCTTTACTGCTGCATGTATAGTTAAATTTATATGTGATATCCTTTAATATTCAGTTCAATTTAAATAGCCTAAAATGTACTTAGACAATTGTCTAACTATAACCTTTTTATTTTGTTGGCTGGGGCCCTGGCATTTGTGATACCGACAAATATCAGATTCAGACGTGTTCGTGGGCAGTGTCGCAGAGGAGGAGCTAGTTCAGGAGGAGAATCATCCAGCTGCTGTCTAGCTAGTTTTGTCTTGTTATTCCAGTGAGGATGAGAGTCTTTCATTATCAGTTATTCATTTCAGTTTGTAATAATTAAACTTTCTGGATGTACTTTACTTCTGCATTGTGATGAGTTACTATATTGCATTTTCTTTTCCTACTATGTATGCTTGTGGATGTTACTTTATTTTTTTTTTATTGCTTCTGCCACTTTGATATTTATATTGATGAATGTTATAGCTCTTGGTTACAAGCCCTTGCCTTAAGAAAGGTTAGGTTCGCCTAACTTTACTTAAGTTGGGGATTTGCCACAGCTGGAGCACCGTACTTCCTTATTACCAGTATGGGGGCCCCACAGGGTTTCATATGGTGCTGGACAGGGTAGGCTTATGGGGGTAATAAGGATATATCATGTATCCAGAGGAGGAATGTGAGTGTTTATTTTCTATGAAATCCTAATTTCCTTACTTAGTTTGATAGACATGCTTAATTCCTCACTCATTCTGTAACTTTGCCCAAAAAAAGAAAAACTTAAAATAACTTAAGCAATTTAATTATTGGGCTATCACAATCTTATTGATTGTGAGAGCTTGTCAAAGCCTTTGAGCTATGCTTACTTTTCATAGTCTTTGACTATGCCTTCTTAGCCCATGAGGCTAAGCTTTTCCTTACTTTACCTTACTATTCATCTTTCACTTATTGTACTATAGTTTACTTAAAGTCTTACATGCAGTGTAAGTTGCTTTACTTACATTTCATGCTTCATTGCTTTAGTTTGCTTTTACTTTGCATAATATCTGTTGAACATATTCATGTATCCTTTTTTTTATTTTCATATGCATATTAGAAATTTCTAACCTTATTAGGATGCCTTTTTCCCTTACTTGTTGTTGTAGGATAGAGCAAACTTAAATGTGAGCTTTTACCCCTTACTTACTATCTTTTTTATAGTTCTCTTACCCTTTCTTTGATACTTAAAGGCTCTGCTTTTATAACTTAATTATAATTTTATATATATGATATCTAACTAATTGTAATTAAAAATAAGCCCAATCTTAAAATGTACTATACTCTTTAGTCTAATCAATCAATTTTTTTTTTGACCATGCCCTACCGTATTTTATAAACTAAAAATATAGTAGACCAGGAGCATTTTTTAGATACAGGAGCTAGACCTAGCACTGGATGTTAGTAGATTTGGAGATTCCTTCTTCCGCATATTCTTTTTAATTGCATTAGTAAGATGAGAGGACGTATTTCCTAACTCTTACATTATGTTTGTAATAATTTAATTTATGTGAGGTTCTTACTTTATTTTGTGATGGATTTATTTTTAGTATTACCTACTTGGTTTGGATAGTAGATTGAACACATTTCTTCTATTTGCATATTTCCTTATATATTTTATTGTTTAACTTACACCCTCACAAATATTCTTGGCCACATAGCACTCAATGTTGGGTTAGTTTCCTTCTAACCCAATGCTAAGTTCTATGGTAATACCTTAGTATTAGATTGGGTTCCTAATCTGATAATAAAGGTGTTATAGTTGGTATTAGAGCCAATGTTGAGAACGTTAAGTTAAGAAAATATCCACTTATCGATGGCATATAACATAGAAAAGCAAAAACATTAAAGAATATCACAATAGGATAGAAAATGCCTGACTACTTCAATAATTAATCTAAATTTAACTTGAACATTAAATTGACTCTCAGTTGGCAGATCATGACTTAGACCTAAAATATTATGCTAGATTGTTCTTCTAATACTGAGATGAGGATCATCTGAATAGTTTGAAGTATGACAGACTATACATGCGAGTGTCGCAATCTGGAGGTGACGTATTGAACAAGATTCTGAAGTATTCTGTGTTTTGTGAAGATTGCATTTTGTAGTTATCAAAAGAATGGCTATCTTGAGTTACAGAGATGTTTGAAGCAATCAGTTGCCCTGATCATGTCCGTTTCAGAGTCATGGATGAACGCTTCAACAACTACGTCAAGGAGTGGTGGGATCATTCCTTCGATAGACTTGTTCGAGAGAGTAGATGCTTCCATCATGCCCCAAACTACCAGGACTTTAAGATTGCATTTTATGCAAAGTCTTGTAGATGATTGTATTAGTTTTATTTTTGTAGTAGACTCTTTATAGTAGCTTTAATCTCATTACTACTTTCCAAGTACCTTTCTTGTACCTCTTAAATATTATAAGTAATAATGAGAATCTTTTCTATTTTCTTTATTCTTAAAATGTATCTCCCTTCTCTTCTTAGAATGAACCTTGAACCAGATACTCATATTCCCCCAGTGGCAAAAGAACCCACTTTTACCACTTTGTATTCTATAGATCTGTTGAAGAATCTTATGGAGATGATGAAAATGATGGTTGAAGCACAAACACATGTATTGAAAGAATGAATTCAGCTTGTACTCCACCTTAGCCATCTCCTACTCCACCTTAAAATCCTTTCCCAACACCTCCTGGAAGTCATGTTACTCCACAAATAGCTCCTGGTCTTGTAGTGGACACCTTCCTTCTCACCTTTTTGCATTTAAACCCTCCAACATTCAATGGTTCAGCTTCTCATATTGAAGCCACCAACTGGTTAAAGACAATTGAGAAAACCTTAGCCATCATCAAATGTCCTGAGAGTGAATGCATTCATCTCGCCACCCATCTAATTCAAGAAGAAGTAGAATATTGGTGGGACAATAAGCTGAAGGCATGTTTTTCTGAAGTTTGCATCGATGATATTCCTTGGGAAGAATTCAAGGAAGTCTTTCATGAGGAATTTATTCCTCCTTCCACCTAGACTATTATCAAAGAAGAGTTCATGCAGCTCGCTCAAGGGAATCAAACTATCCATGCGTACGAGATGGAATTTAGAAAGCTATCCGATTTTGCTCCTGACTTAGTTCGTATTGAGATGGCTAGATGTAGTAGGTTCCTTAAGGGACTAAATGACTCAATAAAGAACCACATGATGTCCCAACTCCATAATAACTTCCACAAGCTACTGGAAAAAGTAAGGATGATCGAGCACCATCAAGCTCAGATGGAGCTCAAAAAGCCATCGCATCCCCAAACTTCTAGTTATTAACCGTTTAAGAGGAATCATCCTCATGTACCAAAAGTTTACCTTCTTACCCAGATCTAGAACCAGCAAGGTAGACCCATAGTTTGTTGTACAAAGCCGCATATGTACGGTAAATGCTACCACTATGGAAATAAGTGCTACATCTGCGACAAAGTCAACCACCATTATTAGGATTGCAGAGCTAGTTGGAGCATAGATAAAGTAAAGATCAACAATCAATCAACCACTCAAAATCTAACTCAAGTCAACTCTCAAGCACCATCACTTGATTTAATGCCTACTTTAATGGGTGAAAGTGGCCAGCACCAAAGGGGAGCATCTTAATCAACCCAGAAGCAAATTCAGGCCAGAAGTGTCGCAAAGGGAAAGGATGTTGCCCAATCTCACATCGTACCTTTGTGTACGCACTATCTTTTGTTGTCGCTTAGGAGGACAACAATGTCATCACCGGTATGTCCTATGATTAATTTTCAATGTTCTGCCTATTATTTTCCGTGCATTTATTTTTTCATATTCCTACTTTAAATTGCATTAGTTATAATTCAAAAATTTTATTTTCCTGCTATAGGAACTTTAGTTATTAAGAATCAATTTTGTTACACACTCTTCGATACGGGTGCTACTCACTCTTTTTTATTGTTATGCCAATCACAAACTTTGACATAATTCTAAGCATGAATTCGTTAAGTAAATTTAATGCCATAATAGAATGTTATAGAAAGAAATTCTCGCTAATGGTAGGAAAGAAACCTAAGTTCTTTATAGGCAAACTTGACTTAACTGCATCACTTATTAATGTGATTGAAGCTGAGCATCACATTACTAAAGGTTGCGATGCAATTCTGGTAAACTTAATTGATGAGGATAGATAAGGTAGAAACTAGGAAGATACCAATGTTGTTAGAGAATTCTTGGATTTGTTACCTGAGGACTTGCCTAGACTACCTCCTTTGCGTGAGGTAGGGTTTTCTATAAAACTGATCCCTGGAACTCAACCCAAATCCAAAGCCCCTTATAAAATGGCACCTAAGGAATTGCATTCATGAGTAGTTGCAAGAATTGCTTGAAAAAGGTTTTGTTCGTCCTAGTATATTGCCATGAAGAGTTCCCATTCTATTTGTCTAAAAGAAGGATGGATCAATGTTTATGTGTATTAATTATCATGGGCTTAACAAGGTGACAATGAAGAATAAGTATCCTCTCCATATAATAGATGACTTGTTCGATCATCTTGCTGGAGCAAAAGTCTCCTCTAAGATGGACTTAAGTTTAGGTTACTACTAAATTTGAGTTAAGGATGAAGATATTCCCAACGTTGCATTCAGAACCCGTTATGGACACTATGCATTTCTAGTCATGTCTTTTGGACTGATGAACGCTCCTTCTATCTTTAAGGACCTGATGCAACAAATTCTTAAGAGTATCTCGTTGAGTTCATTATGATTTTTATCAATGACATCTTGATCCACTTTAAGTCAGTTGCTGAGCATCAGAATTACCTGCGTGTTGTTCTAGAGTTGCTAAGAAAGTATAAGCTGTTTGCCAAGTTTTCAAAGTGCAAAATGTGGCTCAATTTTGTTGCATTTTTGGGTTACATGATGGATGCTGAAGGCATTAGGGTTGTCTAAAGGAAAATCCAAGCTGTTTAATAGTAGGTGCAACCCAAATATGTAACCAAAATTTGTAGTTTTTTGGGACTCATTGGGTATTACAAAAGATTTGTTCCAAGATTTTCTCAAATCACCACGTTGTCAACTTAGTTGACTAGAAAGGAAGTTCTGTACATCTAGAGCATAGCCTATGAGGAAACTTTTCAGAAGTTGAAATAGTTATTGACTTTTGTGCCAATTTTAGTACTACCTTAAGAGAGTAAAGATTTTCAAGTTTATACTGATGCCTCTAAGGTAGGGCTAGGTTGTGTTCTGATGTAAGATCATCGAGTGATAGCCTATGCTTTTAGACAAATTAAACCCAATGAGAGGAACTAACCTGTGCATGATCTTGAACTTGTAGGAGAATTTTTTGCTCTTAAGATCTAGAGACACTACTTGTACGGAGTGAAGTGTGAGATATTTTTTGATCACCAAAGTTTGAAGTATATCTTCACCCAGAAAGAACTTAATTGTCATCAAGGTAGATGGCTAAAGTTGATTTGTGACTATGATTTAGAAAATCAATATCATTCAGGTATGGCAAACATTTTAGCTGATGCCCTTAGTTATAAAGTAACTTTGCCTTCTCTTTGTAGCAATGAATCTTTGATCAAATATTTTGAAAGGAAGAATTTTGTGTCGATGAAATCTGCTGATTTGTGCATAGTGTTATTTGTTATTCAATTAGAATAATCTTTGAGGTCAAGAATATTTGAATCTCAAAAAATAGATGCTAGTCATTCCAATCTAGTTTTCGATATCGCTAATGGAAGAGATTCAAATTATGTCTTGAAGCCGACGGTGTGATATTTTAAAAAGATAGGTTATGGATTCTAGTGTAGTTACATTTTATTTAAAAGCCTAATTAGCTCCAATTCATTTTTAGTACTCTTACAAATAATATTAGGAGCCTTCACCTCAAGTTTGGTGCAATTTGAAGATCGTTTGCCATTAACGAACATTACTGATTATTTTGATAATTCTGAAAATATTTATTTTATTTTGACCTCAAAATAAAAATTAGAGTTTTCCATTGGACTTCTCCCCCCAAATTAACTATGGGTGGTATTTTGGGAATATGTTTAGAAGTCGTCAAAGTTTTCCCAAATTTTTTAATAATATTTAAATACTCTAAAAATTTAGATAATTTAAATTAATCTCTCATCAAAAATCTAATTTCATTTATGAGTTCTTCACCCCTCAATTAGCTAAGGGTGAATTTTTGGTATTTTTTGGAGTTGATTTGGTTTATTAATTTTGAGTAATCAAATATGTATTTTTTATTTTAAATATTTATGTATTTATTAATTATTATTTATTAATGATTTTTCCTAACCCTACCGCGCGTCATTTTCCCTACCGCTCGATCTCACTTGCGACTTGATTAGGCAGCTACGATTCATCCAAACTCGATGACTGTTTGCTCAATTGATTGGATTGAACGGCCCCCGAGTCTTCCCTGTACATCCCTCTGCGCAAGGATTGCACACAGTTCCATACATATGCCTCCCGCCAGAGCCTCCTCTAGTGACCTCAAAGCCTCTTTGATCCTTACCTTATTTTCTTTTTTCACTCTCCCTCCTCACTCTCGAACCTGCTGGGAGTTCAAAACCTGAAAGAAACCAGCTGTAGAATGTCTTTGACCTAACCCTAATTCAGTCGGAGGAGATTAAGAAGGTACGTATTGATCTATGCAATGTGCTTAGCAATTACTCAGTTTTGATTCCAATTACCTATTTCAACTGCTAGGCAACCGATCTGTGGGGTTAATCATGCTCGATATAGTTTGATTCAACCCCAATTAAGCAATCAATCCACATTGCTGCACAGTGTTTTTTCCTCGTCCCATCTTTGGTCGCAAGTTTGTACCTAGGGTTTAGATTTATCGTTCAAAAGGTCTTATCAAGACCTTCCCAATGAAATGCGTGCCGGGCTGTGAGGTGGCCGGAGTCGCCCAGATAGTAATGCCCTAGTTCAGCCTGGCATCTTTATCGGGGATGAACCTTCGACTTTGGGCTAGGCCGGATCAAGTCCGTCCCGAGTTTTCTTTTCGAATTACATTTGCCCGTGGCTGCAGTTTTTGGGCCGCACTCGCAGGCCGATGTGCGAGCAGCCTGTGACTGGGACAGAGCCACAACTCACGAGTGGCTGGCATCACTGTCAGTTGGCTTTAAATTTGGTGTGAATAGCCGCCGCTCGATTTCAGTGATGTGGGTTTCCGTGCCGATGGTTAATCCAATTTATAATTAATTTTTCTAAATGCAATTTTTATTTCCTTTATAACTTTAAATATACATGTCCAAAGTATATGAAATTATGCCATTTTATTCAGAAAAATGAGATGAACACAATTGTATAATTCAATTTAGGATTTGAACACTAATTTTCATAATCATTTTTTAACCCTAATTAGGTGTCCCGAAAACCCTAATTTTCTAAGGTTCCCAATTTTGACCTACTTAGTGTCATTATTCTTTCTATTATATAAGGATTTCATATTTTCAATTATATTTGTATTTGGACACCATTTGGACAACTTAGGATTTTAGCTCCCTAATTCCTTCATAAATGTAATTTTACATATTCATTACCTTGCTTATTTTGGTGTTTTATCCCTTGGACAATAAGCATTATTAGTTAATTAATCATTCATGTTAGTTTAATTTGAAGAATTCGATTTGATTATAGTAGCTAGATGCTTTGCTTATGTTAGAAAACTTATAATTTCAAGCCTCAACATTGGGAGAAGTTAGTGTAGGTGTGATTTCCTAGCCCTAATTTGATTTTAATCCTAAGTGTTAATTAACCCCTCCAATGAGTTTACTTAACCTTTGCATATGTTTCTTCTAAGGATGTGAACCTATTAGGACAAATTGCCAATACTTAAAATTGAATTTAGTAATCCTTTCCTTTAGCTTCCAACCTTTACTTTAAGCTTTCTATTAATTGAATATAGTACTACTTAGCTCACTAGTGTGAATTAGGTCTCCTCTAAGCTTTAATAGCCTATAACCTTTAGTTAACTAGAACTTGTAGCTTGTAACCCTTCCTCTCTCTTATATTTAGAGCACTCCTAATAATGTTCTTAGTCAGTCTAGTGATTAATTAAGCTAGATCCCATCAATTGCAAGTTGCCTTAGATAAACTATAGTAGTGACCTTCAACTTTCACCTCTCTAGGTGTAGTAAGCCCTTAATTCCTTGCCTTCCTCCATTAGTTTCTTAAGCCTTGAATTTAAGCAGCCATTATTGGTTATGTGGTTTAAAATTAGTGTAGGATTAGCCTCATTTTGTATCATTGTATTTATAAATTATTTTGCCACTTCATAAAATTAAATCAAATTTTTATTTTTTAAAACTTATATCACTTATAGTATTACTTACAATTGACTTAAGGATCATTATCTCTAAGCCAATTGAGATCTTAATCAACTATAATCATTAAGTTAGATAACATAAATATTTGACAACTATGGATATCACATAATTTACAATTACTTGAATTCCTTGACATGCTTAATTCCTCACTCATTCTGTAACTTTGCCCACAAAAAGAAAAACTTAAAATAACATAAGCAATTTAATTATTGGGTTATCACAATCTTATATATAATGAGAACTTGTCATAGTCTTTGAGCTATACTTACTTTTCATAGTCTTTAACTATGCCTTCTTAGCCCATTAGGCTAAACTTTTCCTTACTTGACTTTACTGTTTAGCTCTTACTTGTTGTATTATAGTTACTTACTTTGCTAATTTTCATGCAGTGTATGTTGCTTTACTTACATTTCATGCTTCACTGCTTTTGTTTGCTTTTACTTTGTATAATATATGTTGAACATATTCATGTATCCATTTCATATTTTCATATGCACATTAGTAGCTTCTAGCCTTATTAGGATGCCTTTTTTCCTAGCTTATTGTTGCAAGCTAGAGAAAATGTACATGTGAGTTCTTACTTCTTACTTACTTACTATCTTTTTTATAGTTCTTTTACACTTACTTTGATGCTTAAATACTCGGCTTTTGGTGATTAATTGTAAATATGCATATGTAATATTTAACTAAATTGTAATTAAAAATTAGCCCAATCTGAAAATGTACTTAGACTCTTTAGTCTAATCAGTTGTTTTATTTTCTTGGCTATGCCCTACTGTATTTTATAAACCAAAAATACGGTAGATTAGGAGAATTTTTTGGATAGAGGAGCTAAACCTAGAACTGGACGTTAGTAGATTTGGAGATTCCTGCTTTCGCAATTTTCATTTTATTGCATTTGTGAGATGAGAGAACTTATTTCTTTACTTTTTAATTCAATCTATAATAACTTAATTTTTGTGATATTCTTACTTTATTTTATGATAGATTTACTTTCAGTATTACCTACTTAGTTTGGATAGTGTATTAAATGCATTTCTTCTGCTTGGTATAGTCTATTGCTTAACTTACACCTTCAAGCCACAAAGCACTCAATGTTGGGCTAGTTTCCTTCTAACCCAGTGTTGAGTGCTATGGTAACACCCTAGTATTGGATTGGGTTCCTGATCTGATAATATGGGCATTACTGTAGCACACCGTAGGGCGTCGTAGCATACCGTAGCGCTGTAACGTGTTGTAGTGCACCATAGTGCTGAAATGCGCTGTAGCACCCGAATCTCAGGTCAGGGGGAGCTAGAGCACACTTTAGGACATCATATCTCGTTATTGCCCCTTGTTTTCTAAATCTTCATAATTCGTGTAATCTGCCTACTCTAGAACTATTATAATGCAAAATTATGGTTTTCGTAAAATCATGCATTTAAAATATATATAGGGTTTAAATGAATTTGATGCTTAAGTAAATTTTAAATCATTTTATTTGGAGAGCTTAAACAATGTTAGATTCAATATATTGCTTATGATCTAAGTACAAGATGAGAGTGTATTAACCAAGTGTGTAAAATATTTATATGATGTTTGAAATTAATATTTGACAGATTAAATTAATTAAATCATTGTGTAATATCAAATCAGTTAGGTACTTTAATCTATTTGTAAGATTTACTTTATTATATCTACTTTGAGCTTACTTCCATTTGATCATGCTTTAGATGTGCTTACTGCTTAATGAATTGGAAAATTATTATCATAAGACATGTGACAAAAATAATATTTGTATAAATATTTGTTGTGTTTGTCTTTGAAGAGAGAAAACCAACACTGAGAATCTGTACTGATTGGGCCTGCTGGCAACTCTTGGGAGTTATATGGAGGGATTTAGCTTTCTTAAGAAGTGGACAAATCTAGAGGAAAGACACACCATCATTTTTAAAGCGGCTAATAAGCTACCGATGAGTAGTAAGAAAGCTTACTAAAGGCTATGCCTATGGGTTTACCCACTTGGGCTTTGGGGTCTTCGAACTCAACATTAAGCCATAAAATGCTGTTAATGAAATTTATTTTATGCTAAATTCATGTCTAACATGTAGGGCAAACTAGTTTCAATTGGCCAATATTGATGCAAGGGTATTCAAACAACTTTTACATTGATTTACACAGGATATAGGATGCTAGAAAGTAATCTTATAAGAATAGTCTACGTACTCCTGCCTGATTGAAAACTAATATTAAATTTTCAGGTTGATAATTGATCATAAGAAGAGTAACTTGAGTATAAAGAAATGGCTTGGGTCTTAGAAGTGAGCTCGAGAGGAGAATTTACTTTAAACTTTTATTGTAATATTAAATAATTCATATAATGTTTATGTTTATGGCTTTGTATAAATAATTATGGAATTAGTATCATTTTACTTTTTTTTGCTAATATCATGATTATGAATTGTTCCTTAGAAAATTCTCAAACTCGGTACCCCAGCAACCACAAAAATTGAATATGTTTTTAACTATTATGAATGTTACTTCTATAGGTTTTGATATATCTCTTACAGGTTTCAGACAAAATGATCCATTATCTCCCATCCTTTTTACGTTGACTAAGGATAGTTGGTCCAAGAATTCAAATAGCTTACTTATATATGACCAATATTTAAGTTATAATTTATATGGAAGGCTTTTGGTTTCTAAAGTTTACTATGAAATATATGTTGAATTGAGACATTCTTAACCACTCTTCCCCCTTATATTTTGATAATTGGTCTTATATAGTATTATAGGTGATCAAGTTGAGCCTTTCTAGCAAAATATTTCAATTTGTGATTGTCTCAATATGCAGAATGGATGGATATGGTATTTTATGAGCAATTTTCTTTCCATTGAAATTTAGAAAAAGAGGAGCTTGATTATTCCAAAATTTGGAAAGCCAATTGTGCAAATTTTGATATAATTTCTAAGGACAAGTCTATCTTGTCTCTTACTATGCATATTTTTAGATCTTAAAAGCTCCCTACATGGCATACATGGTTTTGAGATAAATAACTTGCTATCCATCCCACTTTATTTATTTGGAGATTATCTAAAAGTCACATTAGTGTGAATGTGGATCTTCAAAGTTAGGGGTTCCATCTTGCTTTTAAGTGCTTATGATGTGATAATCTAGAGTCTCTTAATCATTTGTTCTTGAGTAATGCAGTTAGTAAGTGATATATCCAAAATTTATATCAAAGTTAAGTGTTAAAAAACATTTAAAACATCATATAAGCCATATACTTTGAGTAGAATTTCTACATTTTCAAGAAAAATGAAGAAAAGGGCAAGCCAGAGCTAAATTGAAGAATTCTAGAAGAAAACCATCGTGGTACGTTGCAGTGCACCACAACGCACCATGGATGTCCACTAAATTACTTTACCTGAAACATACCTGAAGGCCTGGAAGGAAGACTGCTGCAGCGCGCCCCAGCGTGCCACAGCGGGCCGTACTGTCATTTCCCGGGACCAATATTAAAACATTATATGAACTAATTGAACAGTGCCAAATCTGCTTCCAGGAAAGGTTAAGCGCTGCAGCGCGCTCCAAGCGCACCACAACACGCTTTTCCCTATAAAGATTAATGCAGACCTGGACAAACCCCGCTATAGCCCGCCGCAGCACGCCATAGCTCGCCACAGCAGCATTTCGGATTAATTATGAAAAACATTATGTAAATTAATTGAACAGTAACTGTTCCGCATTTACAATAGTCTAACCATGGCAGTGTACCATCAGTGCACCACAGCGGGTGGCAGTAGCCTTAAGGTAAACTATAAGAATATACAGTGGAACAATATTTTATTTTTTGCTGACGCAGTGCTCCACTGTGGAATAGTGTTTGAATCGAAGCCGCTACAATGCGCCACGGTGGATCCTTAGCAGAATAGCCAATCTAGAGATGAATTCAACATAATCAAATGCAAGCGCTGCCGCATGCCACAACGCGCCGCAGCGCGCCACAATGCCCGCTACATAAGAACCAGAATTTGCAATGAATACAGCATAGGGAAGGGAACAATCAGACCTTTGGCCTTCCCCTGCCTCTTGAAACCTAAATCAATCATTAACTCCGAGGAATCCCAAGAGAATAAGCAGAATAAAGTTTAAGTTGCTTGCATTAAAGTAAACGGAGATGAAAGGTCACTTGTGATTAATGCATGGGGGATGAACTCTCCAAGGGGCAAGCAGTGAACCGTGAAGAGTAAAGTGAAGAAGATAACAAGGGAAAAGAGGAGAGGTCAAGTAGAAGTAAGGGAGGTAGATCAAGAGAACCCTAGAAAACTTTTGGGTGTTTCCTAGTACTCTTCCTAAATTCCATTTAATTGTTTTTAATTATAAACCAATGTTAAGGCTTACTTTCCCTTGCATTTAAGCTTTTATTTATTCAGTAATGGAAAGCTAAATCCCCTTGGAGAGGGTTGGGATGTTATTATAGGAAAATGTAAGGCTGAGTTGGTGTTGTAATAGATTTGTTTGAATGAATAAAATTGATTGCTATTTTACTTTTTATTATCATAGAAAGAATGCTTGAAAGAAACTCTATCAAAATACTTTGCTAAAATAAAACTTAAATGAATTATCAATTAAGAAAAGAACTCAAGTTCCAAGCTCATCAATTGGACAAGAGTAAGGAAAATATTGCAAATAGAGCTAATAATTATGTGACAAGTTCTCGAGCTCAATTATACCTTTTTTAAAGAGCTCTACCAAGATATTTGATGTTTGAGAATCAAGTTCCCATCAACTTTGCTCTGCTGCTCAGCAAAGTAGAAGGGATGAAAGGACGTTGGAAATGTAATGGACGATGTGGCATAGTCCATTTGACCTAATGCTTCCTCTCATTTAGCTAAACCGTGTGTGTAAGCGCATGATGTAATGTTGATTAAAATCATGTTTGTGAGATCTAACAATTAAAATATTATAATTGATAACTTGAATGTAGGAATTTAAAGATAAATTTAAATCATGATCTTATAAAGGTTTAGGTGCCTAGGTAGAACCCCAAGGGGAGTTCTCCTTGTTGCACTAAATCTAAACCTATTGTAATTGGAGGTTAACTCCAATTCTAATAGTGTTCACTTGTTTTAATTAGGCATGGAAAAATCAATTTGTACATTTCAATAATGAAGTAACAATACCAAGTCCTTACAAGTCCCATAATAAAACCCCAACTCTCTCCTTTTGAACAAATCGTATCTAATCCTAAGGTAAATTATATTGTTAATTTAGGAACCATCTCAAACCAAACATTAATATTCTAAACATTACTGAAAGAAGATAAAACTTAATATCAAAACCATTGTTCCCTGAGGACGATAAATCTCGGAACTAAACTTCCACATATTACTTCAGACCACGTACACTTGCGTGCAAGCGCAAACATGAATTTAACGTTTGTTAGTAAGAAATTATGGGATAATATAAATGTCAATATGTAGAATTAGAATTTGGCTAAGTTTATTCTAGTTCAAAGAAAGTGGAAGCGGTCTACTCCATTAAAAATAAAATTTATGATAAAATTTTAATTGATGGGTTTATTGTATGGTTGGGTTGGAAGGAAAGATACCAAGCAAAGTATAACAACATTATAATGATCATTGGAGTATTATTAAATCTATTCTTAGTTAGGTTTACTGGATGCTTAATGGTGTCCCCATAAGGCTTTGAATTGGGGACATGTTGATGAAGAGAGGGTTAAAACCATTTTTAGATTGCATGTTATCAAAACATTAAGAAATTTTAAGTGATTTTTTATTTTTATTTGATGCCTCCTATGTGTAATTTATTTTGGGATTTAGAATTATAAGCTTGTATCTTATGATTTCATTGGCATGAGTTTTATATGTATAAATGTAGGTGTGCTTAGTGTGTGCTTTTTTAATATGATATGGGGTTGGGTTATGTTGAATTTTGTCATTGGATAGGCTAATTTGTTCTAAATTTTGCATGTTAATGGTGTTTATATATCAGTTTGGATGAATAAATTTGGTTGGTATGATATTATTTAATGCTCACTAGCTTTTAATTATTAGTCTAATTATATTGGTTCCAATCAGGATGACAACTTAGCTATTACTTATGTATACTTTTTTTTGTAATTATTTCCTATTACCTATTATTATGAATTATCTACTTTATTATTAAGAGGATTAGGCTATTTATTATGTTTGTTGCTATGCTACAACTCCTTAAATTTAGTACTTTTGATCTGGGTTCAATTAGTTGAATGCTTAAGGGATGGAATGAGACTTATTCTTAGAGTATTTTGTTTTTCAAAAGAAAGATGTGTGGGTTTATTAATTTTGCTAATTATTGATAGACTATAAATACACGTCCGCGCTAGCACGCAAGTGTACGTGGTCTGAAGTAATAATTTGGAATGTGAGTTCCAAGATTTATGGTCCTCAGGGAATTGGGTGTTTTGTTACTAAGGTATATCTACATTCAATAATGTTAAAATTATGCATATTTTTTTGATTAGATTCCTAAACAAGCACGCACAACAAGCCTTGGTAGAAAGTAACTATGATAAGAGGAGAGGAGAGTTGGGTCTATCCCACATGAAATATTAGAGACTCATGTAGGATAACTCCTCAAGCAATGTACTTTTTTAACTTAGTTTAATGTAATTTAATCAAGTTCACATTATCCTCCTTAGAGTTTAACTTGAAGATTTATAAGTTCAAATCTCATGCTTAAAATGAACACATAGTCGATTCTATTTCAGCACGAAGACCCTCATAAGATTTTAGATTATTGGTTTTCCTCTCATTTCTAGATTATAGAATTGAGTTATTTCTTTTCTTAAGATCTTACAAGCACTGATTCCACTAAGAACATCATGTGCGTCATGCGCAATTTGAATAAGGAGATGACTAGTTTGTCTCAATGTGCTATGTCATGTCACACATGAGCTCTCAACAAGTTATGTTCCTTCCATCACGTATGCTTAGCTGTAGAGATCATCTAGTGGTTCTTAGCTCACACACATCAACACCTTAGTTTGGCATAGATCAAGGTGCACTAGTCTCAAGAACTTCCTCACATAGTTCTATGCTCCTATGCACTCATGATTCTAGCTCCAAACTAAGAGTGAGCTATGGAGCACAAGACTTTTAAGTCTTGATGTCATTTAGTTTCTTCATCATATGGTCCACATTTAAGTCCACAAATAGTCATTTTTTTAATTTCTTTAACAAGTCATTCATGTCACAAACTTTCATTAGAAGCTTGAGGCAAGTTTAACACATAATAGTCGCTTACATGACATATAGGATTGGTCCAACCCTCCCCAAGGGGGGTTTAGCTCTCCATTACACTTGAGATAATAAAGAACACATACATGGATAAAGACCCTTTCATGATCAACTAAGAAAAATACAAAGACAGAAGTTAGAGATTACTAGGAACGTTGCTTTGATGGAGTTCTCCAGATTTCTCCTCTTCTTGTTCTTGGTCATTTTTCTTTGGTCTGTAGTGCTGCCTTTCTCCCTTCTTTTCCTTAGCAATTGAAGTTCTTCCACCATTGGAAAGTTCTCCTTCTCTTTTATGCAGCCCTCTCCACCATTGGAAAGTTTTGTAAGCCAAATTGGAACCCTTCTAATGAATTGAAGAGCTATATTTATAGGAGGGGTGCACAACCATTTTCAGCCCTTTTGAAATTTGAAAAACTTAATTAAAACTTTTGCCATCATTGCCAAACCAAGTGAGGGTGACAACTTCTTTTCCTTTTTTTATCATTTTATTTTGTTTCAAATCACCTCCTCCCAATTAAATATCAAGCAGCATGTTTGGAAAAATGGCTGGAAGACAAGATCCAGATTTTAGGTCAAATCTCAGCTGCATTTATTGCTCTAAGAAGACAAAAATTCGGCGCCTACTGTAGCGCACTACAGTGGTCAAGTTTCGTAAGATAGTCCTCAGTGACGTGCTGTGGAAATCTGGATCTTCTCTATTAGTCCGCTATAGCGCACTATAGAGCATCGTGGCGTGTCGTGGTGGCTAAAGTTCTGATGATGCAAACGATATAGCACGCTGCCGCGGCCAGATTTCGAAAGCACATCCATTATAACGCACTACAGCGGTCAGGTTTCGAAAACCTATCTGCTATATCGTGCTGTGGCGGCTAAAGTTTAGAAGATGCATTCTGCTACAGCGCGCTACGGTGCGCGATAGCTCTCTGTAGCGTCATAATGCTCTAGGTCAGTGGTTGCTACCATAACATTTCCTGATAATGCCTGGACCACTGTCACGTGCGTAGCGGACAATTTCCAAAATTTTGTAGATACACTCAAATTTTTCCAGAAAATTTCAAATTATTGTATTTTCCCTAAAAGTACACAAAATTTCTCAAAGTAGGCTGATTCAAATATAGATTGTTTATCAAAATTCATTTATATATGAAGAAAATAATGGATTCATCACACCCCCACATGTAGATTCTTGCTCGTCCTCGAGGAAGTTCATGAATTGATTTTTATCTAAAATTTCAAAATATGAGAGGCTATTTAGGATATCAATTGTCCATTGCCGCTGTAGCGTGCGTAGCGGACAATTTCCAAAATTTTGTATATACGCTCAGCTTTTTCCAGAATATTTCAGATCATTGTATTTTCCCTGAAATTACAGAAAATTTATCATAGTAGGCTGATTTAAACATAGATTGTTTATGAAAATTCATTTATATATGAAGTAAATAATGGATTCATCACACCCCCACACTTAGTATCTGCTCATCCTCGTGTAAGCTCATGAATTGATTTTTTTCTAAATTTTCAAAATATGTGAGGCTATTTAGGATATTGACAGACTGTAATACACGTCTACACTTGCACGCAAGTGTATGTGGTCTGAAGTAATAAGTGGAAAGTGTGACTTTCCGGGAATTTATCGAACCACAGAGAATTGGTTGATTTTGCACTAAACTATATCTATTCTCACTAATGTTTAAGCTATAATTTATATTGGTTGCTTGGTCTAAAATTTGCATGAATATTCATCAAGAAAATAACAAGATTTAAAAAAAGAGGAGAGTTGGGCCCATCTCACATGCAATGATATAATACTTGTGTGTATTTGTTTCTCAAGCTTTATCATTTAGTTTAACTGAAATCAAGTGCACATTATTATCCTTTAGTCTAGCTCAAAGGCTTACAAGTTCAAATCTCATGCACAAAATGAACTCACATTCGGTTCTATTTTAGCACAAAGATTCTTGTAAGATTCTTGAGAATTAAAGTTAATTCATTTTCTCCTTAGGAGAGTTTAAATTTTCTTAAATCTCAAGATCTCACAAGCATTGATTTTCCACTACGAGCATCACTTTGCATCTCATATAGTTCAGATGAAAGAATCACATGTTGGGCTCAATGACTATGTCACTTAGTTCATGAGCACTCAACACTTCATTTCTCAATCTCAATTATGTGGAGGTAAGGAGCTCAATTAGTGGGTCTTAGCATCACTTGCATCAACTCTTTGGTTGAGCTTAGATTGAGGTGCATTGAGCTCAAGATCTTAGTTCTAAGCATCCATGCACTCAAAATCTAGCATCCAGCCAAAGGTGAGCTAAGGAGCACAAGACTATTAGATCTTCAATTTTTTAGTTCTTTTCTTATAAACACATCAAGACTAATTTGATATAAATTTCTTAGTAAGGCATTTAAATTACAATTACATCATGCTTGAGGGAAAACATTCACACAATAATATTACATCATGCAAAATCGAACTTCATCGCAACCTTCCCCAAGGGGAGTTTAGCTACTCATTACACCAAAAAATAAGGAAAACACATACATAGCAAAAGACCCTTTCATGGTCACTAAAAAGAAAATACAAGATCAAGTTTAGAAAATACTAGGAATGCTCCGTAGAAGTTCTTCGGGATTCTTCTTCTCCTTCTAATTACCTTCTCCTTAGGATGCTAGTGTTGCCTTCTTCCTCTTCTCCCTTTGTAAAAGCTTGCTTTGTCACCTTTGGGGAGTTCTCTCTTCCTTTGGCTCTCCTCTTTACTTAGGCAATTCTTGCTAAAATTGTGAACCCTCCTCTAGTCAAGAGGAGGGGTATTTATAGGAAGGGGGGCTGCATGCTCCTCCTCATAAGCAACCATATTTCTCCTTTAAAAATCTGAATTCATCATTGCATTAATTTTTAATTTAGGGTGAGGTGCCAATAATCCCATTTTTTAAGCCACACATCACCTCAAAGCTTTACAAAAATGGCTGCTGCAGGATATGGTGGTTGGAGACAACATTCAGGATAGAGGTCATGTCTGCAGCCGCATTAAATGCTCTGACTGGAAAAAACTTCGGCGGGCCGCTGCAGCGCGCTGCAGCGCCCTGCTGCATGCCCTAACATACCTTGGTTCTAAGCAATTTTAGCTAAGTCCTCCGCTGTAGACCCTGCAGCGCACGACCGCGCGCTGTAGCGGGAAATTCCTCGTAAAACACTGTTCAATTAGTTCTTTTTTTCCGATTGTATAAGGAAATATTTCGGCGGCTGCCCACTGCAGCACGCGACCATGCGCTGTAGCGGTCAATTCCGCAAAAAACATTGTTCAATTAGTTGGCGACCCGATTTATACTGCCAAGTTTTCCGCGATGAACTGCTGCAGCGCGCGACCGCGCACTGTAGCGGTAAATTCTGCGAAAAATACTATTTAATTAGTTGAGCCCCTATTTTAATATAGTTTAAATGTTTCCGCTGCAGCCCGCTGCGTCACGCGACTGCGCGCTGCAGCGGAATTCATTGTTATATTTTTAGAAAAATTGCAAAAATGCCCTATAGCTCATTTGGATTCCATTTCCTGAAAAAGATAAAGAAATTTGATTTAGGAACAGCAAAAAATATCTTAAATAAATGAATTTTCCCCTTTATTTTAGATGTAATTTATGAATTCATCAGATATCAATTTTATTGTCTTTCAAAAACTCGCTTTAACTAAAATGGTTCACCAATATTTAGTTGTTAAAGAATTGTTTGACTTAGGTCATAATCCTTGGTTGCTTGGTTTAGTCTCCAAATTTAAGTTTTGTTATGCTAACAACTTGTGTTGGAGAAATGCTTAGATATTACATACTAGTGAGATAGTAACTAACTAAGAGTTTATGACATATGCGTTTCTTCTTATGAATCACAAAGATACAAGATATTTTAGGAGAGATGCTTTTCATCATCTTGATTCTTTTTTTCCTTTTTCTTGGGAGAAATATTTTTCTTTATCCCTATTCTTTTCCATTTTTTTTTTCCTTTCATGTATTGGGAGAGATATTTTTCTTCATCCCAATTTTCAGATCTTTGTGATTATGAAGTCCCATAGGAGCCTATTACACGCATTAGTTAACATTTGGCTTATCACTAGCTTGCTCATCCTTCTTTTTCCCCCACACTTAGAACTTTGCATAGTTCTCATTAAATGTTTGGAGACTAGACACAACTTCAGACTATTCCTTTGTTTAGAATTGGTTAGAGCATCCACTTAGTGTGTCATTTGTTGTTTAAGTAAGTTATTGATTTGACAATAAAATTCTCTTTTTGGTGTTTTCATAACTTCTCGTACCTTTGTAAATACTTAAATAAAATTCATTTTTTTTAGCAAAAGCAATGAAGGTAGGAGAATCCAAATTTACTTCATCAAAATACAAAAAAGAAATAAACACAACAAAAGAAAAGAAAAAGTATGACCTATTTGTTCTTGATCTTTATCATCCCCCTCTTCTTCTTCCATATTGTAGGTGTAGTCGCATCGATAGCGGGTGTCCGAAATGGGGTTATCGACAGACGGTCATGGCAGCACATACCCATCCAGTCCTCCTTGCAAGCTCCAGTCATCGAACATTAATTCTCGAGCTTCATGGAATTCGGGTTGGAATTCACGCTGCTAGACGAGTTCCTTTCTGAAGAACCGCATGTCGGTTGCCATAACTTTGCCTAAATCTGTTTGTTGCTTGTAAATCTGCTGCAACAATTTATTGGTGAGGGTACGATCGGATGGAGCTGACGTTTCCCCTTGTTCTCCCCTCCTATTCTTGGATTGCTTTCGCTCACTAGAACGAATGTTCAAATTTGATCACGCAAGAGAGGTGCTGGGGGGGATGATGGGGTCGGAGGAGAGGATCTTGACCCCTTGGGCCATGCATAACCCAAAGATCAATGACCCGAAGGCCAATGCAGCACAGGGCCCTTGGAGAGTGCTCCAGAGCTGCTTAAAAATGATACTGGAGATACGGATCTCTCCCGGCCTAATCAAGGAGCACATTAGGAGTGCTCTGGAGCGGGTCACTTCAGTCAAGTGACCTGGCGGTATGATATAGCTAGAAATAAAAACTAGCCATGCACTACTCGTGTCCATCAATTTAGAATGAGGAATGTTGGCTAGGTTTCCCTCCCAGTCCGAGTCCTTACGGACGAGCTCATAGCAAGATCAGAGGGATTAAAGCAAGATTCCAAGAGTTACAGGTATGAACAAGTTTTTACCTCCCTTAACCCATAGATTTGCTCGATTTGAGCAATCCCAAAGGTTACTCCTTTACCCCAAACAAAAACCGTCCATCCGGCCTCATTTATGGCATTTGCATAAACTTCCTAGACTAGAGTTGGGTAGGAGGCAGATTTGTTAGTCATCATCTCCCTCCATCCCCTTAGATCGACTTGCTCATTAGGGATGGGCAAGAAATTCTAAAAACTCATCTCTGGGATCAACCTTCGTCGAGAGGTTGTGATGAAAAAGCGATGCTTAGCTTCGGTGGAGGCGAACCTCTTCTTGCTGAAGGATCCTCTTGAAGATGATGCCTCCGCTTCCCTACAAGGAATTTCCTTCTTGTCAGACGACATGGTTGCAAGAGAGAAGAGGATTTAGAGGCTTTGAAGAAATTGGACCCTCCCATATAAATAGCCAAGTAATTCAGCTAGGGATTTGGAATAAGAATTTGGTCAAAAGATTCCTTGCATGCCATCAATGTGATTAGCCTTAAATGGGAGGGGTGAGAAGCTTTTCCAGCCACTTTTTGATTGCCTAAGAACTCCATACATTGGGAATTGAGTAACTGCATTGGATTCCCTATGCAGCTCTGACCAACAGAGCTGGAAGGACTCGCTACATCGCACTGTAGAGACAGTGTTTCAAATTCTTTATTGCTAGTTCGCTCATCCGTGTGCCATAGTACGATGCATCGTACGCTTTTCAAAAATTTCCCACTACAGCGCGCTGTAGCAGTCAGGTTTCAAAAACCTCCTGCTATAGTGCGCTGTGGCGCACAGCTCCCAAAATTTTTTTTTGGGTTGCCTCCCTAAAAGCACTTAGTTTAACATCCTTAGCTAGACTCGATAAAAATCATTTAGATAGGTCTGGGGGTTTTCTTTTCCATAACTATGAGGCACTCGGGTGAGCACCAGCATTTGGCATGCTTGACCTAACTTCCTCATTGTTATCAGCACACACATCTTCAAACTTGGGCTATAGGGGATTTTCTTCTTTCGCTTCCCCCTTATAGTCTTTCTTTTCTTAGCTACCTCCATAATTTCCCTTTCAGTCGAGGAACTAAAGTTGCCTCCTATAGATAGATTTTCTATATTGGGCTCATTATGGAGTTCTTCCTCTCTAATTCGTCTCCTCACTTCTCTTTCCATATTTTTCTGTTTGAAGAAAGTGGGCATAAGATCAATTACTTCTGATCTGACATGTATTCTAATTCTCATATTATCCTACAGCAAATATCGATTAATGCCTTAGTGCTCATCAGAAAAGGTCTCCCAAAGAGAATGGTGGAGTTTTCATTCCACCTATCCCAATCACAGACCACAAAATCCATAGGGACATTAAAGCATCCTAATCCCACCATAACATCTTTGATTATGCCTAGAGGTGTTAGATAATCTAGATTTGCAAATTCTAAGATCAGGGAGGTGTACTCCGTTCCTCCTATTTTTAATTGTTCATAAATATAGTAGGACATGATATTCACTGCTGCACCAAGATCACACAAGGGATCTACAAGTGCTTCATTCATGATCGCACAAGGAATGTACATTCTTCTAGGATCTCCACATTTTAGTGCAGTGAGTTTTCACATTTAACACCCCTCTCTCTATTTCTTACTTTTAACTCCTCTACAGTATTGTAACTTTTGGTCTCATCCGTACCCTCCATTCCATCAGAATTGATTACACTTACCAGGTCCCTAGGATTTATTTCTCCCTGCTGCCGAGTGGTCAATTGCTTGGAGATCTGCCCTAGTTCGACTTCAATATTTCTTAGGAATGCCTCAATCTAAGGGATTGAGGCATCATGGCAGGTTATAATTACTTTAGTTCTCCTCAAGAATTAGATGGTCTTTGCCTTAAAGGAGTTGAAGGCTCCTTCCAAATTTGTTATATTATTCCCATGATTATACCCTTGCTGGTTTGATAATCCACCTCCATTAGGATTTCCATTATTATTATTAATGCTCTAGGAGAAATTTGGGTGATTTTTCCACCCCAGATTTTAAATATTAGAGTAAGTTTTATTCATATCATTACTATTTCTGAAATAGTTAACTTGTTCCATGTTTGATTGCATAAAAGGGTTGTTTATGCTGCAGCTTTTACTAGAATGTCTACCCCCGCATAATTCACAATTCAACTCTTGAACAAAGTTAACATTCATACTTTCTATGCATTGATTCAACTTGAGAATTTCATTTTGCAGAGCTGTTATTTGGTTGGATTCATTTTTTTAGCCTTTCAGAGGGCCATTGATAAGCATTATTTGCCATTTCCTCTAAGAGATCATAAGCTTCCTCTTGTGTTTTTCTACTGATTGACCCTCTAGCAGCTGCATCAATTAATGTCCTCATCGAAGCGTTCAAACCATTATAAGAGGTTTGAACTTGCATCCATAAAGGAAACCTATGATGCAGGCATCGCCTTAGGCACTCCTTAAAGCATTTCCAGCCATCATATAAAGATTCTCCCTCAAATTGATTGAAATTGGTTATTTTAATTCTCAGGCAAGCTGTCTTTGCTAGAGGGAAATATTTGGCTAAGAATTTTCTTACCAAATTGTCCCAAGAACGGATTGAATCGCTCGGAAGAGAGCTGTGCCAACTCTTAGCCCTATCTCTTAAAGAAAATGGAAAGAGCCTAAGTTTAACAGCGTCTTCAAAAACACCATTAAATCTAAGGGTATTGCAAATCTCAAGAAAATTCTAAATGTGGGAGTTGGGATCTTCAGTGGCTAAACCACCAAATTGACTATTCTGTACCATACTCAAATTTGCTGGTTTGATCTCAAAATTGTTGGCTTTAATATTTGGTCTCACAATGGCATGGGGGATTCCCCTCACAGTGGGTAGTGCATAGTCACATAGCTCTCATCCCTCCAATTCTCCTAAAGGTTCTCTAGGAATATCATTAAGGTTTTCCATAACAGCATGTTGATTTAGTAGATTATTTTGTTCTCTTCTAGCTTGTAAATACGTTCTTTCAATTTGTAGATCAAATAGATATTCACTACAACTTCTTCTACTCATACAAGATTGAAATTAAGCTAACAAGAACAATTATAAAGATAATGATCAAAGATTCAGAAAGATAACAAAAAGAAAAGATTAATAATCTAACTACAAGTTAGTTCATATAAATACAAAACAAGACTATATGCAAAGGTTTTGTTTAAATCACTATTTAATGATAGATTTTCCTTAATACGAAAAATTACTGATTCCCCGGCAACGGTGCCAAGAACTTGACAGACGTATATTACACGTCCGTGCTAGCACACCAGTGTATGTGGTATGAAGTAATAATTTAGAATGTGAGTTCCAAGATTTATCATCCTCAGGGAATCGAGTGTTTTGTTACTAAGGTATATCTACGTTCAATTATGTTTAAACTATGCGTATTTTGTTGATTAGATTCCTAAACAAGCACAACAAGTCTTGGTAGAAAGTAACTATGAAAAGAGGAGACGAGAGTTGGTCTATCCCACATGAAATGTTGGAGACTCATGTAGGATAACTCCTCAAGCATTGTCCTTTTTTTTTTACTTAGTTTTATGTAGTTTAATCAAGTGCATATTATCCTCCTTAGAGTTTAACTCGAAGATTTACAAGTTCAAATCTCGTGCTTGAAATGAACACACAGTCGGTTCTATTTCAGCATGAAGACCCTCATAAGATTTTAGATCATTAGTTTTCCTCTCATTTTTGAATTACAGAATTGAGAGTTGTTTCTTTATTTAAGATCTTACAAGCACTGATTCCACTAAGAACATCACGCACGTCATGCGCAGTACAAATAAGGAGATGACTAGTTTGGCTCAATGTGCTATGTCATGTCACACACGACCTCTCAACAAGTTATCTTCCTCCCATCATGTATGCTAAGCTGTGGAGCTCATCGAGTAGTTCTTAGCTCACATGCATATCCACCTTAGTTGGGCATAGATCAAGGTATGCAAGGCTCAGGAACTTTCTCACAAAGTTCTAAGCTTCTATGCACTCATGATTTTAGTTCCAAACTAAGAGTGAGCTATGGAGCACAAGACTTTTAAGTCTTGAGGTCATGTAGTTCCTTCATCATATGGTACACATTTAAGTTTAGAAATAGTCATTTCCTTATTGCTATAACTCTTCCTGATAATGCCTGGACCGCTGTGGCATGCGACAGTGGACAATTTCCAAAATTTTGTAGATACGCTCTATTTTTTCCAGAAAATTATAGATCATTGTATTTTTCCTAAAATTACACAAAATTTATGAAAGTAGGCTGATTCAAAAATAGATTGTTTATGAAAATTACTTTATATATGAAGTAAATAATGGATTCATCAATTATCAAAGTCTTAAGTGGTGTTGTAAGATCTGAGGCCTTTGTGGCGTGCTTTATCAATTTTTCAATTTGATTATTCACTTGTGAGAGCTAGGTAATTGATTATTATTATGATATGGTAACCTTTTATGGGTGTTGGTCATGTTCTTAATCTGGTTTAGTTTTATTTGTATATTATCTTATTATTACCTAGAGATTACTTTGTAGATGGAGGGGGTGCTTTGATATATGTTTGCTTTGGCTTAGAAGTCTTCTCTATGTGGGATCTTTGCTCATAAATGAGGAAGCTGATGATTTAGAAAAACCTGACTAGAGCTTTTGATATGAGCCTTTCAGTGTAAAAAAACTTGATCGCTGCTATTAGACTGAGATGCCTTAAGGATTTATCTTATGTATTTTCCTTTTATTTTTTTTTTCTTAGCTTGCCTTTTTTTGGAGCAAACCCTAGGTGGCTTTCTTTAGTTTGATCAAATTTTCTCATATTTTGATTAAATTACATGATCTAAGTTCTTTTTCTAATCTCATAACCTCTTTTCTATCTCCTATTTTCTTTTAAAAATTTTGATCATATCATATTTGATCCTCTTCCTGATAATGATGAAGTTGTTGAAAATTTGAGTGTGGGTAAGGCTCTTTGCAAAACATGGTGTTGGAGATATTGCTATAAAAAGAATAACTATATTAAATGCTAAATTAAGAACTCCTATGGGCCTTCAAAGTGTTAATTATGGAATTACTATGTTTGAACATTTGAGGTGTTTATAATACCTCATGAAAAATTAGATTTAAGTATATCACCTATGAAATAAAATTGATATTGCAGCCATCTTTGAGCCTATGATTAATATGATTGCTAGCAATAAAATTGGTAATCTTTCTATATTTAAAGAATTTTATTTTTTGTGCTCTAAAAAGATATGGGTGATTTGGAAAGATGGGTGGAAACTTGATTCTTTAAATTATTGTGGCCAGGGTATCCACATCAAGTTTCAATTTTCTAGTATATAATTGTGACTATCCTTATCCATGGGGAAACCTCACAACTGATAGAGACAGACTATTAGATTTATATGTTCCCTACTTTAAAAATAATTTCCAATAATTCCATTACTTTTAATTATAATCTTATTATTTTTAATTCTTGGAAAGACTACTCTGCCATCCCTAAATCCCTTAAGTTTTAACATTTTGGTTTCAAAATGAGAATTTCTTGAAGATAGTGTCAAAATCTTGAAGTGATCTCTATAATGCTTTTGAAATGATTAGATTTTCCAAGAAGAATAAAAGACTTAAAACTAGTTTGGTTATTTCGAAATAAAAATAAAATTAGAAGCATTGTTACAAATATTGCTCATCATGAAAGTCTAGTTTCTAATCTTGAGAACATTTTTAAAGAAAACCCTTATGATGCTAATAGAAGTGCTTTCTCCAAAGCTAGAGCTATCCTTATCCAAAATTACAAATGATTTTGAAACCATTTGGAAGTTGAAGTGTAGCCTAAATTGGAAAATAGAAGTGAAAAAACACCAAATTTATTACACATGAGAAAATAAGAGAAAGTTTTCTAATAGAATAGAAGAGATATCCACCTTTGAAGATTTTACTGTTAGGGAGAGGGAGAAAATCTCTTATTCTGCTATTGATTTCTTCTCAAATCCTTACAACAGAGAGGATACTTTTATTATATCTCTCGCCTTAATTTTCCCTCTATCTATTATTGATGATAATAAGAATAGCGATCTTAATGTTTCACCTGCTAAAGAGAAACTTTTGCTAACTATTAAATCCTTGAATGATAACAATGCTTATGTGCTATAAAAATTGTTGTAATATCATTTAAGAGCATTGTTATAATGCCATCATGGAGTTTTTATTTCACTCTCATTTGAGCTTTGAGTTCAATGAATCATGTATTTTAAACATTAAAAAAGTAAGAAAAAATGAATGGTTTTCCATTATCATGAATGTCTCTTATGTAGGTTTGAGGCAAAGTGATCACTTATCTCTCAACTTTTTATGTTGACAATGGATAGTTAGTCTAGGATTTCAAACAATTTACTTATGTAAGAACAACTATGAGTTATAGTTTAGGTAGAAAACTTTTGGTTTCTTATCTAGCCTATGATGATGACCTCATCATATTCTCCAATAGTAATAGCAGATCTTCTAACAAAACTATAAAGCTTCTTCAAGATCTTGAGAGAGTTACTGGATGAGATTTAATGTTATGAAATCTCAAATTCATCTAAGCAAAAAAGCCTCTTAATGTGTCCAAAACCACATTTCTCAATGGTTTTAATAAGGGTAAACCTCCTCATAATTATTTCAGCATTTCCATCTTCAATGAGTGTAAGAAAAAGGATATCTTAAATGGCTAATTAAAAATATTATTAATAGAATTAAAGGTTGGGAGCACAAGTTTTTTCTCCTAGAGGTAGGCTCACCTTGATTAAGCAAGTGCTCAACACTATTCCTATTCGGTTGGAGGTCATTTCTCCTACCAATTGTTTCTTTATACACATTATGATATTCTTAAAAAGATTTCTTTGGGTGAATGAGGGGGGTTCCAAAATATTTTGGTCTCATTGGGATGAAATTATGTATCATATGAATGAAGGGGGCTTTGAAATTAGAAAATTAGAATATATTCAAAATGCATTTTCCCTTAAGTTATGGTGGATGTTTATAACCTTGAACAATCATAGAGCCTAAGTGATTAAGGCTAAATATTGTGCACAAAACACCCAAGTATTGTCAATATAAAATTGTAAATTCAATTCACTGGAGAAGAATGTCAGAATATATAAATACTATAAAAAAATCTACAAAATTGAGACATTCTTGACCACTCTTCCCCTTTCTGTTTTGGTAATTAGTCTCGTATAGGTATCTTTGAGGATAAACTAGAGCCTTTCTAGCCTAATCTCTTGGTTTGTGAATGTCTTAATGTGTAGATTGGATGGATATAGAATTTATTGAGAAATTTTTTCTCCACTAAAATCTAAGAAAAAAGAACTTGATTGTTCCAAAGTTTTGCGAGCCAAAAGTGCAAATTTTGATCAAATTTCTTAAGACAAGTCTATCTTGCTTTTGCTATGCATATTCTTAGATCTCAAAAGCTCCCTACTTGGCATACTTGATTTTGGAATAAATAATTTGCTATCTATATCATTTTGTTTGTCTAGAAATTATATAAAATTCCATTAGTGTGAATGTGAAACTTCAAAGGTAGGGGTTCCAGCTTGCCTTTTGGTGCTTGTAATGTGCTAATCTAGAATCCCTTAATAATTTATTTTTGAATAATGCAGTTAGTAAGCAAGTACTGTATGATATAAATGTTTATATGTAGAATTAGAATTTGGCTAAGTGTATCCCATTCCTAAGAAGGTGGAATCAGTCAACTCCATCAAAAATAAAATTCATGATAGAAATTTAATTGATGCCTTTTTGTATGGTTAATTTGGAAGGAAAAAAACCATGCAAAGTATAACAACATTTTAACGTTTCATTGGGGTATTAGTAAATTAATTAGTTTTAGTTGATGCTTAATGTTATCCCCCTTAATGCTTTAACTTGGGGACATGTTGATGAAATGAGATTTAAATTCATTTTTAAATTGCAAGATATCATAAAACAAAGAATCCTTAAAGGTTTTTTATTTGATTTTTTGCCTACCTTGTTCAATATGCTTTGGGCTTTAGAATTATTAACTTGTACTATCTATTAAAGTCCTGTGGGTTCGAACAATTTTTGTTTTTTTTTTTGTTTTTTTTTTTTATTGTGTGATTTTGTTGGCATGAGTTCTATTTGTCTTAACATTGGTGTGCTCAGCATGTGTATTTTTAATATGATAAGGGGTCTGGTTATGTTGAATTTTGTCATTGGATGGGGTCATTTATTCTAAATTCTACTTGTTAATGGTATTTATTGTCTATAAGAAGATGTATGCTCACTATTGTATATCTTCTTAGATGACTGAGGTTGGTTGGTATGATATTATTTGATGGTATGGACCTTTAATGGTTAGTCTAGTTATCTTGATTCTAATTAGGATGACAACTTGGTTATTATATATGTTATACTTATTTTTGTAATTATTTCCTCTTGCTAATTCTTATGCATTATCTACTCTATAGTTAAGAGGATCGTTGTGTCTATTATGTCTGTAGGTATGTTACATCTCTTGAAATTTAGTACTTTCAATCTAGGTTCAATTAGTTGCATGCGTAAAAGGAGGAAGGAGTCTTATTCTTAGCATATTATATTTATTAAAAGGAGATGTGTGAGTTTATTATATTTGTTGATTATTATGGTTTTAAGTTGTGTTGTAGGATCTAGGGCCTTTGTGGCATGCTTTACCAATTTGACAATTTGTTTGTCTAGAATTTAGAGCTGCATAGTAAACTATTATTGTGGTATGGTAGCCTTAGTTTAGTGTTGGACATGTTTCTAATTTGACTTAGTCTATTTGTGTACTATTTTATTATTCCATAGTGATTACTTTGCAAGGGGAGGGGGTGCTTTGATATATGTTTGCTTTGGTTTAAAAGTATTCTTTATTTATGGACTTAGCTCAGAAAGGAGGAAGATGATGATTTAGAAGAACCTGACTAGAACTAGTGATATGAGCCTTTTAGTGCAAACAGACTGAGATGCCTTATGGATTTAAGTTATGTATTCTTTTTTTTCTTGGGTTGGCTACCTTTTTGGAACAAACTCTAGGCATCTTTTCTTGGTTGGCCAAATTTTTCTCGAATTTTAATTATGTATGTATATATATATATATAACTTAGGAAGCAAAGTGAAGACATAGAATATGATTTAATATGTATTATTATTTCTTAATATATTTCCACTAGAAAGGTTTAGCTAAGGTGTTCAATCATTATTAGAGATGGTTAACTAGGATGTAGTAAGATTAAGAGCTTTGAAGACTTGATTATGAATGCTTAATAAATATATTAAGGAATTCTATAAAATTATCCATGATATAATAGAGTCATTACACAAACCTATATTAAATAATGTAATACACTTGATAAGCATTAATTATATTAATATTTGCTAGAAGAGATAATCAGGCAAGCTATAGTGGTTCTAATTATATCATTTAAGCATTTATTAAACCATGGCTTAAGAAATTGTAATTGCTCCAAAAATAATACAATCCTTGAGAAAATTATCTCTTGAAATAATTTTTTTATGATTGGACGCTTTAATAAGCTCATGAGTGCATGAATTACAACTAAATCAAGCCATCAACAACATCATTAGTTTGTAATGCAACATTTACATAGCTTTCTCAAGTTAGTTAATTTATATAAGTCATATTGCATACATATACCTATTACTTCATTAAATTTTAGTAAAAGTTGAGTTTAACTTGAGGTTCAGTAGCTTCCTTAAGATTAGACTATTCTTTTAGAGGTTTGCTTAGACCTGGGCTTGACATGAATTGAACATAAGTTAGCCCAAGCTAGCTCAAAATAGTTCTTCTTAAGTTCCTCTTCAAGGTAGGTCCTTGGCTTTATAAATTCCATACCCATAAACTCTTGAGTGCTCTATAAGAACTTCAAAGCTGTTAGCTAAGCCTTTAAGTTATGGTTGGGCTCATTCAAGTCGAAGAAGAATTGGTTATCCCTAGCTAACCCAAAAGAAACAAATAGGTTCTTGAGGTTTTACTTAGAGGAGATTTAAAATTTTGCGAATGTTTAGAACTTGCTCTACCACTCTAAGGCTCCTTATCAACTCTTGGAGTTGTAGGGACTCAACAAATAATTTTGGTAGGCTGTAGTGGCTCGAGAACAATTAAGAAGTCAAAAGGAAAATATAATTGAGTAGATTATGTTCGTAAGATAGTCATTTATACTAGGTTTCAAAATTTGATGATTGGGTAACTTAACCCGTCACTAGGTGTTACTATAATGCTTAATATTAGATTGTTGATATTAACCCAATATCAAGTATTACTTTGGGAAAGAACAATATTAGGGTTTAGTATAGTAGTGTAATAAAAAAATACAGCCAAACATTTTCCACATTCATCTATTTATATATAATAAAAAAATTTAACAAAAATAAGAAAATATATTTATTCCATTCTATTACATTTATTTTTATACAAATATTTACATAATGATATATAAAGCTCTCTCACTCTCCAAGTACTTTAATAAATCTTCGCTTTAGAATTTTACTCCTCGAATACTGGATTTGCTTATGCACCTGATCTGTAATATGTATATACATGATATGGCACAATAAGAAAAAAATTTAGTTAGACTTTTAAAATCTAAGTACATTTTGAACTTTATGTCAAACTAGAAGAGTTGCATAAGTCTTACAATATCTGTCAAACTAGAAGTAGCATGCATACAAGTACATGAAATACATAAAATAAATATGTTCTAGAGAAGTGATGCTAAGTAAACTAAAAAATAGCACAAGTAAATCTGACTTGAATTAACTAGATAGTTTAAAAATTAAAATTTAAGAAGTACTGAAAGTATATGTACGTAAAGTAAAATTAGCTATTAGAATTGAAGTAAACTGTACATTGTAGTCATTAAGTATATATGAAATAACTAAACTTGCACAATCTATTTGATTATGCTCATAATGTAAATGTTAATTTTATTTTATTTAACTTAATTTAATATGTTTTGTGGGCACATACAGAAAAAGAGGAGTTAAACATGTCTGCTTTAATGAAAGTAGTGGGGTCTTTTGTACAACTACAAACTCCCCCTCTTGAATATGTGCAGTCTCCTAATCTCTCCATAGATTATCCTAGCTCAAATCTTTGTATAGAATGATCCACCCAAAGTGAATCCCCTTATTCGTATAATTGTAATGTTATATATGCACAGAAGTTTCAATATGGCGTTCAAATAATTTATGCTCTAAAAATTGAAGCAACAAGGAATTTCAACTATTAGTTATAAAATATGTGATATATTTTGCTATTTAATTATTATCTAACCTTAATGATTGGGACTAATCAAATCCCCTATTGAATTATGACATTATTGAAATGTCTTAATCAATTAATTTAATTAAGTATACAATTACTAAAATTATAGATTTGAATAATTATATTAATGAATATCATTTATTTGTTAAATTGGATTAAGAATTTTATATAGCATTTGATGTTCATCTTAAATCTATTTTTTTCTTAAGATTTTTTTATTAGTTCAAATGTATGAGTACTCTTATTATGCTTTTGTTACATTTTAATGAACATATATATTGATGATTGGTTTAGTATAACTTAATTTGGTATTTAAATTTTATTTAATAAAATAATAAATATCCTACAATATCCTAAATAAGGTCTTAACAAAATAAATAAATTATGAGCTTAATGCTACTATATATAATCTAACTATTATTTACTTAACAAAGTATCCTAATTTATTACTTAAAATTTGTCTATTTCTATATCTACTATCATGAAACTGACATTACCAAGCAAGTTCATTAAGTAATATTTTCTCTCAACATTTACAATAATTTCTATGTTATAATAATAAGATTATAAGTAGCTAATAGCCACTAATTGTGTTAAGAGTTTTGCAAGTGATGCATGCACTATAAATAGACCTCAAGAATATCATGATTTAATTTATTTAAAACTCAATAAAAGTTACAAGTACTTAACATACCATATAACAACTAAGGAGTTTGTAAGGCCATTGGCTTAGAACCCTCAGGCCTTCTGTTGTTTTCCTACAATCCAACACACAAGGAGGTGCAAAGTCTTATTTAGCATGCTAAGGAATTAAAAGAGAGTAGGAAAAAGTTTTAACGATATCCATAAATTGCTAATGATGATAAAAAACAATGAGTTGATCGGTGGCAGTAGCTGAAACTGTGATCCTCTGTATGAAAGGAAGAGGTTATTCCAGCCTATGTAGAGATATTCCAAGACCTTCAGGAGTTTAATGATAATGATGGTAGCTGCAACTCGGGCAGAGGGACAAATCTCTAGGAACAGAATATCGACAGAAGTTGGATCCCACGTACAGTGGGAGGGGATGATGGGAGACCGATTATGGCACCCCAGGCCCACTGTGGTCCTGTCAACTCTTAAGTTAACATGATTATGGGGAAGTGGTCATCAAATGGCAAGTTCCTCACTTGTAGATAGATTAGTATACACCCTAATCCATTATAATTAAGGAGTTAGCCATTCCCAAGAACTATTAACTAAATGATAATTTCTGAATTACTTTGAGTGCAGAAGCAAAATATAAACATCCATTTCATCAAAATATAGAAAGTAAAACATACAACTCAGAACAAGTACAATAATAGAAAATACAATTTTTAGCCTGTATTATTACAAAACATTAAGGAGTTTAATTGAACAGAAATAAAAGCACTCAGCCCACTAACAAAAAATAGAAATAAAGCTAGGGATTTAAGAATCTTCAGTAGCACGCTTGTCCTCCTGACGCAGGTCTTCAGATTGCTCCACAACCTCCAATAGCTTAGAATATATTTTTTTCAGTTTCATAATGATAGGGCCCCAATCAAAAAGAGAAAAAATCATATTAGATAAATCATCTAACTACATTTTAAGTTGATAAATTTTCAAGTTCTTTTAGATAACACCATTACTTAACAACTAAGCAAATAACATAGGTGCAGGAAAGCATATGAAATGAATATGAAGCAATTAACAATAAATTTATAACTTAAATAGAAAGGAAGTAAGCGCATACCTCCAAATCAATGATGCAATAAGGTTAGGTAATAAAAGAAAAAATAAATACTAATAACTGAAAGAAAACTTATCCTAAACATGCTTATGATCAATTTAAACTCATGCTGATTTACATAACATAAATGAACATGGAATTTAATTAAATAACTTAAAAGCAAATCTAGCATCCTACAATTATATAACCAAATAAACAAAATTAGCATCCTAAAAGTAAACAAAGCTAGCAACCTATTTATAAACAAGTAAAAAAGCTAGCATACTAGCACATGAATAAGCTAGAAAATGAACATGCAAACTAACATCATGTCATATAAATATACTAGTAATCCAGTAAGATAGTAAATAAGAAGTGCTGAAATACAGTAAAAGCGAGCTAAAAACTGTAAATATAGGACTGAAAATTGCAATGGCTAGACAAGCCACTCGAATTGAAAACATGCATAATCTCACTTAGCCTGTTGGGCTAAGGTAGAAAGACTAAATTGAAGAGTATAAGTATACCTAGAACTAATACTTCCATATCAGAAACATGGCTATACAAGCCATAGAACCAAAAAGTCTATTACGCACCATCCTAGGCGAGGGCTAGGCAAGGTTAAACTTACCAATAAACTAGCAGCCACACTATTAGGTCAATCCTAACAGAAGAGGCAGACTAATTAGGTCACGCTATACTGAACTGAAAATCAGAAAAGAACCAAAAGCATCAATAACAAATGCAAAAGATGTTTATGCAATTCAAAATTTGACATGTGATACTCATCAAATATACTATGTCCATCAAATAAGTCCAAGTAATAAAGCACAAATACAAGGTAAGCAACACAACAAAGTTCAAAGTAAGCAAGAGAATTTACTAAAAATATAGGTGATCTCCATTGTTGTATAATTTATCTGCTCAATCTATTCCAAGTTAACTAAGTTCAGAATCTCTAATTACTATACTATCAAGTATAACTTTGATTCACGGCCTTATTGGTTGAAAATAATTAGGACTAGCTAGGTCCTAAATTAAAGAATGTAGACTATATAAGTTAAACAAGTAAATTAATCGACCTATTTTAACTATTTAAGCAACCCAAACCCATCTTGTTTAAGATTAAACAAGATGAAAAGATTAAGAATTACGCTCCAAATATTGGGGTTTAATCACTTAATCCAAGAGTGATCCAAAATATCTAAAGCTTAAAACCCAATCTCATAGATTAAAGATTAAGGCAAATCCTATTAAGCAAAATTAGACTTAATAGGATGGATCTCTATTCTTAAATATAAGGTTAAAAGCTAAAATAATCATAATTAAACTATGAAAATCTATAAACCAATAAAACCAAGGCTTCGTCCATTGAGTAACCTAATTTACCTAGTGAATGAATTCTAACATAAGTCCTATTTCTAATTTATAAGAAAGAATATTTTAAGGAGAAAGAGATTTTAAAGATATAAGGTGAACACTCTAGCACTAAAGTTAACTGATATCATTATATATAATTAATGGTTTAAGTACCTTAGAGGAGGCATAATGTGAGATGAATCTCACATTATGAAACTTAATTTAACTACTTAAGAATGACTTAGAATTTCTCCTAGAAATCCAATTAATAGTTCAAATCAAGAGAACTTGATTCTAAATCACTTCATTTACTAATTTTAATGATTAGCTTATTTTTTTGGGCTTAAGAACCCTTATAATTAATTTGGGCAAATTGACTATTTTGCCCCTACTTAAGGGTCTAAAAAACTACTTTTTGATTTAGGGCTCCAAATTGTAATTTATCAATGGCAATGGATTACTTACTATCTAATATGAAGATACATAAGAAATACACCCAATTTGGATAATTATTAAGTCTTATGAGCTCAATTTCAAGAAATTGATTAATAAGGCAAAATGATAAAATCTCCTAATTGAGTTTAAACTTTTAGTCTGCTTATTAATGCTTACTTTTCAAGGATTTCATAGAGTCCAAGAACATTAAAATCTGAGGTCTAATGATTAAGTTATGAGTAAATCAATTTTGGGGTTCAATTATATAAATTTAAGATTTTATAAAATGGGTCAAAAACCTAACGTTTCCATTTGAAATCCAAATTTAACAAACTCAGTTGCTATATCTTTCCAATCACCCACTAAGTACTTTAATTAGGAGTAGACCCATTTGGACTTCATTTGGTTAAGTTATTATCTAATTAAAGTTAAGAGTGATTAGTGAGTGGTTAGTGAAATTAATCATAAAATCATAGAACCTATCACCCCACTAGATTCTAATCTACTCTAGGAACTATCAAAAACTTAAATTACTCAATTTGGATCACTAATTATGCTAATTTTTACTAATTAATATTTAGGGTAATTTGGGCTATTTAAGAAATCTAATCACTAAAACTTAAATATTTTTGCAGATTACTAAACTACATTTTCTCTTGATCGAAATTATAGATTGGAAGTTCTAAATTGGAGCTCAATTGACCAAGTTATGGTCAATTGAAGTTTTAGGGTTTAAGGGTATAATTAGGGTTGGGCCCTAAAAGTGCTTAGGCAAAATGTACACTTAACAGAGGAATTAACACTACTGGAACATTCTTGAGGATCTTCTGATTAAAATGAGACCCATATTGGATATATTTGGGTGAGTGTGTGCATGGTTATGATCATTTGAATTATAGAAGCATTTTGGTAATTATTGGAGGATCCTAAATGTGACTAGGTGAAATATACATCCAAATGGAAAATTGATAGCTCCAAAATGATCCTTATTTTTTATTGATCAAAATGACATATAATTTTGATATATTTGGATGAGTAGATTTAAAGTTATGGAGGGTTGCATATTTATGATTAATTAATTTAATTAATCTAATATTTATTTAATTCCATTTAATAAATGCTTCATTATGTGGTTAAATAAAGTGGCTGGTGATTTGACTGGAGGGCCCCATGGAATAGCGGGCGGAAGAGGAAGAATTGCGAGCCCACAAAATAGCTGACGCGACCGGCTGACATGGACGAACGGGACTCACCTCCACGTGGTGAGCGGCAACACGCTGAGGGGTACACTACGGGCCCCATGCCTCGGACTTAGCTTCTAATGCCTTTCTCGATCCCAGCAAATGCGAGTAGGGCTAGACTTGACCCAGCCCGACCCACAAAGGGATCGACACCTTCCTGACCACACGGAGGATTAAGGCCTCAATTTCCGTGGCTATCCCGATGGCAACGAAGGTCAAACTGCATGCCATTCGAAAGAGGACACCGAGACCAAATCAAGGACAAGTGGATCGTGAGCAGGAGTGACTGGATCGATCACCGATCCTAACCCAAGGCAACTAAAGGTGGACGCAAGTGATTACTGCTCATAACTGTAGATGACTCGCTAAATTGACCTGACCAAACTCATTTGGGTTCAATCAAACCCGCACATATAGCAATTGAATGCATGAAATAATGATTGGAATAAATTTAAAAATGAAATATTATGAGATTGAGGAGATTGATGAGTACCTCGAATGAACGACTGCGAACTTAGGATGATAGAAGGGGATGAATCAGGGGTTTTCAGGCTCAGCTTCGATGATAATCCGAAAAGAAGCGAAGGCATCAATGATAGGAGATGTATTAGGACCATTGGAAGTAGTGGACGTGCACCTGTTGGGCTGCAAGCACCGCACGATAGTGAGGAGGACTCGCGGAGGGCTTCACTGTCTGAACAAAGGAGATGACACGTAGATCGTTCGATCAAATAGAACGAACTATTAGATTCAACTGCTAACGCAAATGGTGCAGGGGGACGGCATGCGAGAAACGTGGACGGCGCCGTTTGATTACTTTAAATATATTATTATTTAAAAGATTTTAAACCGATTTTAATAATTAAAATTAACCACTTTAATGCATTCCAAAAATATCCACTAAATCACCCCTAGTTAATTGAGAAGTGATGAACCCAATGGTGAAGTCAGATTTTGGATTCGATGAGTATTTAATTTTCTTATTTTCCAAGTATTTAAATATACTAAAATATTTGCCAAAAATCCAACGACTTTGAAATGCTTCCAAAATATCACCCCTAGCTTATTTGGGGGTGATGAACACAATGGCGAAGTCGGATTTTTGATTTGAGGCCAATTTATATAGGTCAAATTCTAGGGTTCTTGGAATTCCCAAAAATCAGGATTCGATCCATTTGACTCTTGATTTGAAATAAATTCTTATGACAAACTCCTAATGACTTAATTAATGTTCTAGAAACACAATCAGGACTTGGTTTAGTTCTAATTGACCTAAGCAACAGCCTGGGTTGTTACACACTCCCCACTTAAGAATGATATCATCCTCAGCATCACTCAAGTGGAAAGAATAAAGCAGAATTTAAGATAAAGATTTGAAATGAAAAGTAGTTAAGGAGATACCTGGATTAAATAGATTCATAAATTTTTGGCGCATGACCGCTTCTTTCTCCCAAGTAGCTTCATTTCATGAATGATTCTTCCACTGAATCTTGATCATATTAATATAATGATTTCTTTGTTATTTTCAATCTTGGGCCAATATTCGAACTGGCTCTTCAGCATATGACAAATCATGATGAATTTGTATTTCTAGAAACTGAATTAAATGAGAGGGATATCTGAGGCATTTCCTCAATGATGATACGTGGAATACGTTATGAACTACTGCAAAGTCATCGGGTAGATTCAGTTTGTAGGCAGAAGATCCTACTTTATATGTTATCTCAAATGGTCTGATATAGCGAGGACTGAATTTCCCAACTATGCCAAATCTAAAGACTCCCTTCATTGGACTGACCTTTAAGGATGCAAAATCTCTGGCACTGAATTCTATGAGCCGGTGGCGAATATCATGGTACTTACTTTGATGGTCATGGGCAATGCGGATCCTCTGATGTATTAACTAAATATTCTTATTAGTTTTTTCAACTAATTATGACCCATACAATTGCACACTTCCCATCCAAGACCAAGCTAATAGAGTGCTGCACTTCCAGCTAAATAAGGCCTCATATGGTGCCATTTTGATACTGGCCTGAAAGCTATTGTTATTTGCAAACTCCACTAGTGGGAGGTGATCTTTCTAAGAACTAGCAAAGTTGAGAATACACAATCAAAGCAAATCCTTGAGGATTTGATTCACTCACTTAGTCTGACCATCTATTTGTAGAGGAAAGGCTGTTGCTAATGTTGTCCCTAGATCTTGATGTACCGCTTGCTAGAACTTGGATGTAAATCTGCTATCCCTGTCGGACACTATTGATTTAGGTATCCCATGTAATTTAATAATCTCCTTGATATAGAGCTTAGTTAGCATCTCTACTGAAGTGTTTGACAAATGGGGATGAAATGAGCGGACTTGGTTAATTGATCAACAACAACCCGTATCGCATCAGCTCCAAATCTTGCACGAGAAAACTCATAATAAAGTCTATGGATATATCCAATGCTTCCATTCTGGAATCTGAAAAGGGTGGAGCAAACCACCAGGCCTTTGATACTTGGCCTTAACTAGGCTACAAGCATGGCATTTAGATACAAAATCTGCTATACTTACTTTCATCAAAGGCCACTGTGGCTCCCCGCACCTTAAGTCCACAATCATTAGACTAAGGAGTGGAGTGCCACTCTGGCAAATCCCTCACTTATCATTGAATTAGGTAAGATCCATAATTGTAATGCCCCGCCACGTCGCCGCGCGCAAAATGATTAAGTACAATCATATCGGCGGCGGAGCGGTACGCCACTCGGGAAGGAAAAAACCATCTCCCCGAATAGCTAAAAAACTAAGCCCACCTGAAGGGCTGCTGACTTAACATCAAGTAGGGTTGAGAGCTAATACTTAAGATAAGAGTAGTATTCTTATCTTAAGTATTAGTCAAATACATACATTGGCTTTAGAATACAATAGGAATCTAATAGATGTATAGTATGTCAGCATTTCCAGTATACTGATCACATGACAATACTAAGTATAAGTAGTATATAATAGAGTGCGAAAGATTAAAGCAAACATCCAGAAAACATTCATCACAGAAGCTATATGAAAATATGCATCTCAGAAAAGAAAAGAAAATACATCCAGAATTATTACAAACTATTTACTGAAATAGACATAAAACTGAACAGAAAATACTAAGCAAAAAATAAAACTAGAGGAGAGTCAACTAGTGCTCCATGGGCTCCTTCTGAATCTCCTGAGTGTCCTCCTGACCTATCTCAATATACTGCTCAGGATAGCAAATTGCCGGATCCCAAAAGTACCTCGTGTTAGACAATAAGTCTAACACGTCGAAACTAACCTAACAGTTTTAATTATTCATTTAACATTTACATAATGTACTTAAATCTGCAAAAAAACTATAAAGGTAACCGAAAGCATAAAACTATATGAAACTGTATAAAACAGCAGCAAAGTTAAGTAAAACTGAATTGTAAACTGAATACTGTAAATAAATCAAAATAGTACTGCATCTAAAATTGAGTCATCATATGCAAGCTATGCTGTATGTCACTCAGACTGTGCATCTGAATATGTCACAATACTGTATGCTACTAATATGCCACCAAAATATCACTAAACTGTTATGAGCAGTACTGTCCAATGTACACATACATCCAGTTGGGAATATTGTCTACTGATGATGCCGATGTATCTTGAAATTCCCCAGATAATGTATGCAACATTTCGTAACTCATAAATTATCATTGATAATTATACATCATTCTGATACTCACACATCATGATTATGCTCATGCTCATGCTTTTAAACTACATGAGATAAATCCAAAAAATTCTTTAAAATCTGATAATGAATCCAAAGTCTCCATTGTGCAGAATCCTGCTAAAAGGATTCTGACTCCTAAATTCTAATCTTGATAATTGGTTAAGGTTGAGAGTTTACTTAAAAGAAAACATTAGCTGGGGAGATTATATACACATATTTAGCATGTTTACAAGAAAGGTAGATTTAACCCTTAGCTTGTTTAAACTACACTTATCGAAGCGCATTACGATAGGAGGCAGAACCCGGTCACAGTTTACATCTCAAGCTAAGCTGTTTAATGCCCTAATAACAAGCATACTTAGTGGTCTACGTAAAGTGACTTAAGATACTTAGTTTGCTTAAACTGCACTTATCAAAACGCACTACGATAGAAGGCAGAACCCGGTCGCAGTTTACATCTCAAACTAAGGATCTTGTTCACCAATTGTAACACTCTTAGTCTTAGAAGATTTATTCTAACGGGACTGTATTCGGCTAATCCCGCAGGATAGCACCTGGTCATAAGTCCATGTTGGAGTGAATCAACCAATCCTGAATAGTACTGAATTAATCCAGTAATATGGGTATACCCTACTATATCCAACCAATAATCTGAGTTTAATAGATTCTATTTAATCAATAAGGATTTATCAAATCTATTAATCCTTACTCTAAGTAGGTGTATCCTACACAAGGCCCCAAGGATGTGATTAAAGGATCACTCAACATAGGTTGCTACACAAGGAATGAACCACATCCTAAGTACTTTAGGTAATTCCTACTACAAAGTATCAAGTTCAATTTCTAAGGTTATGAAGGATCAACTAGGTTTCTACCTCAATAAGTTTCAAAAGTCCTTCCTACCTCAATGTATCATTAGTTAAGGTCTTTAACCATTTCAATGATGAATCCTATTGCAAGACCCTTAAGATCTCACTTCCTTACTTCTTAAGATTTACTTGTTATACTTAGGTTAAGGTGATCAAAATGATTTAAAATTCATTTGATCCTTTCCTATTCTACAATCATGGGATAAAATCAAAGATCTGATTGGAGTTAGATCATTGCATAAATCATTACAATTTTATTTCCATCTTATGTTAATTGTCTTATATAAGAAAAAATCAAAGATCTAAAGTTTGGATTCAGATGGTTCAATCACACATATTCAATATTATCCTTAGCACTTCTAAATTGATGATTTCAGATCAATATCAAATCATATGCATTATTGAAATAATGTCAATTTAATTATCTTACAATCAAATTAATTAATTAAGTCATTAAGGTTTAGATCTTAATCAAGACAAGCTAGGGTTTAACTCCTAACCTTTCTATCATTAAGACCAATGTTAATTTAAAGGTCAATAATAAATCAATGTATTATTAGTGTATTATTGATGTCAAGCTTAGGTTTGGATTAAGTATTATCTACTTAATCAAGTTATCAAGATTCTTATATTCAAGTAGGCACATTTAAGTATTCAAATAAATATTGAAGTTCTCTAATATACATCCTAAGAGTACATAGATTAAAAGATGACACAAAAGGGTAATTAATGCTAATCAAATTATAAATCAAATTAAAGGGATTAGCATTTAATCACAAATCTGAAAGACTTAGGTTTTATGCCATTATTGTTGTTAGGATATACATATCAATTCAAGCACTTAAGACTCTATTACTTAGCATTTGGCATAATACATATTTAGAATCCATAGTAGGTTTTGAGCAGTAATTTAATTTCAACATGGAATTTTATGCAATGCTCAATTTTAGCTAAAATTTAGTATAACTTAGCCCCACTAGGGTCCTAGGGGTCTTATAATATCAAAACGGTGAAGTTTTGGCCATTTAAGCCAAAACTGGGTAGTTTAGAGAAAATTCTGGAAATTTTGCAAAATTCAGACGTTGTAGCGCTTTTTGTGCGGTAGCACACTGTAGCACTTTCAATATCAGAAAGAATTGGCCAATCTAGCCCAATATATTCCCATATCTTTTATGGACTAGGGAGGACATAATGTAACAATATAATAAAATGATGACTGAAGAGGCAGATAATACTATGCAAATATCTTTTAATTATTTTATGATTATTTCTGTGGACAATTTCAAAAATAGTTTAGGAGTCAAGCACGTCTGCAAGACTAAATGGGTCCTAAGCTTATCAGAGTCTCCTCAATGAGTGATATTAAGTATCCTGATCTCTCCTTACCCCTGTCCATTAGAGTGATGTGCACCATAATCCATCATGAACTGAACCCAAATGCAAATGTTTTCCTAATATTCTAATTTTTCATTTTCATGCAATAATGTTTTTCTTATAGTTCAAGAAAAACTAATCACAAAATTCAAGGTTTGCATAGCACAAAATCAAATAGAAAGCAAGGGACTCTTTTAAATATAGTGATATCATTTGTTTTCTAATTTAACCATTCTGACTATTCTAAGTTACACAAGTTCAGGATCTCAAATTCCTTATATCAAGTATAACTTTGAAGCACGACTTTATAAGTTCAAAGGACTAGAGCTGATTAGGTTCTAATCTAATTCAATCAAGCACAACAGTAAGTTTAAATTAATAAATCATAATGTCCTAATTTGATGAATTTAGACATTATATCTAAGATCTAATCAAGAACCACTAAACTATAGATTATGAATTAAACATCATGAGATTGGGCTTAATCACATAATCCAAAAAAGATATGACATAAGGTCTAGATTTTAGTCTAAATGTGTTCTAAGGATTAAGGCAAATCCTATAAAGCAAATCAAACTTAATAGGATAAATCTCCTATCCTAAATCTAAGGTTGGAAGATAAAACAATCAAAATAAGTTGTAAAAAACTAAAAACTAATAAAACCAAGGAATAATCTATTGAATAACCCACTTGTCCAATGAATAAAATCTAACCTATAAGCTAGTCCTAGTCATAGCAATAGTCCTTATGTGAAGTGAAAAGATCATAAAGAAAGGATTTGGAGGAAAAATTAGGGATTTCTCAATTTATCCTAATAGTTGATTTTTTCTCACTTAGAAGATTTTAATATAATTATAATACTAATTTTAATGGCTTAGAATATAATTTAGAGTCTAAGGGTGCTTAACCTAACTTTTGGGCAAAATAATCATTTTGCCCCTACTTAAGGGTTCAAAAAGCTACTTTTTGAATTAAGGTTCCAAATTAGAATTTCTTACTACCAAATGATTCTTTACTATCTAACATGAAGATAAATAGCAGTACACTCAATTTGGATAAGAAGCGAATCATATAAGTCCAAACTAAGGTTTCTAGCCTAAAAGGTATTTTAGAAATTTACTCCTATTGAAATCTAAAATTTTGTGCAGTTTACAATTAGATACCGTTGAAGGATTTCATAGATCTTAAGAACACTGCATTCTAAGGTCAAATGACTAAGTTATAGCTATTTCCAATTTCTAAGGGCAATTCGGTAGTTTTGTCGGTCAACGGTGGACAAAAACCAAACTTTTCCATTGGAAGTCCAATTTTAGCAAACTTAGTTTTTATAGCTTCCATATATCATACTGAGTGCTTTGACGGGGAGTAAACCCAACTTGGACTTCAAATGGTCAAGTTATGGCCTAACTAAGGTTAGGGGTATTTTAGTCATTTTTAATTTTTTAAGTTTCATATCCTAAATATTATATCAGTTTATTGATGACACTAAAATTCTAAGCTAGTTAGCACTTTTAATTTTTGAATTTGGAGTCGAATTGACCATGTTATAGTTAATTGAAGTCTAAGGGTATTTTGGTCATTTTCAGGGTACGGTTCTAAGTGTCACAAAACTAAACTCCAAATGGGAAAACTAATACTCCTATAGTGTTAGGGCTACTCTCCTGAGTATTTTAAGACCCATATTTGACAGATGCGAAGTGTGGGACCCACGGCTGCCATGTGGCTCAGCTTGGTTGGCCGCGGGAACCATGGCAGGTCCCACTGATGGCGTGGACGTGACAGCTGGGCCTCCCTTGACACGTGGCAGTGCCGGATTGGGCGTTGCGCTGCGCATGGGACCCACTACTGCAATCAATGAGACCGCGGTACAGGCGGTTGGCACACGCGCTAGTGTCACACCCAAGAGAGCTCCACGCGATGTTGCGGGCCACGCATGCCGCGTGTCGCGCCCGAGGGGTGCCACGCGACTGACGTATCCTACTTACGCGGATGGTCGTGCGGAACATGGGTCGGGCCCGGGTCGACCCTACCCAACCCTGAGCCCCGATCGCCTCGTCTTCCTCACGCGAAAGAGGCGGGACGAGACTAACCCTAGCCTCGTCAAATAGACGTCTAGGTCCGATCGAGTCGATCAGACCCATGGGATGGTCAATCTAGAGTAGGGTTAAGTTAATTAAATTGCAAAGTTGCAAAAATCGTGGAGGATCGGGAAAGGGAGGTACCTTTAGGATCGACGGTTGGGGTTCACAGAGGTTCGATCTTTTTCAGAGACGATCCGCCCAAAGAGACCTTAGCTGGGAGTACCTGAGGTCCTTAATGACCTCATGATAGAGCTGCCGAGGCCGGGGGACCGCGGATTGGGGCTCCGCAATGGCAGGTTGCCGCGTGTGAGGCGGGCGGAGTCTCCGAAGGAGACAATGCCTCAGTCGTCGTATTGGATTCAATCCGATGGCTGATGAGGCGTCATCTGATCAGACGGCGCCGTTAGGATTTTTACTGGCAAAGTTAATGATCTAACATCACCGTTAAGTAATTAATTATATATATATATTTAAATTCTAGGAAAAAATTCTAAATATTCACCGTTAGCTAATTGAGGAGTGAGAAACGCAACGACGAGGTCAGATTTTTGATCCAACGAGTATTTTAATTTCTGAATTATTGGGGCATTTAAATATTATTAAAAGATCGTTAAAATTTTGATGACTTCCTATTGACACGAAAACATCACCCCTAGCTAATTTGGGGGCAATGAGCGCAATGGCGAAGTTTATATTTTGATCTTAGGTCAATTTAGATAGGTCAATTTCCAGGGTTTATGGGTTTTCCCAAAATCAGGATTTGATCCATTTGACCCCTGATTCGGACTGGGTCTTTGAGGTTGACTCCTAATGACTTGATTAACACTTAGGATCAAGATTAGGACTAAGATTAGCCCTAATTGACTAAGATAGGAACTTGGGTTGCTAGAGCAACCCAAGAGATTATTTCAAGTCTTGATATTATTTAGCGAATCCAGGATGAATTGCTTAACTTGTGCTATAGCCCTTTATTATCACTTCATGATGCATAGATTTAGGAATCCAAAAATGATTTTCTTAATAAATAGCACCCTTGTGAAAATGAAGATCAGGATGGCGGCCACTATCAGTTGCTCACTTAAAATTCAAATACTCTTCATTTTTAGTAGGGGAAACGGATACATCTTTGTGGAAAGTGGGTTCCACATTACTCATTGATACCATCTCACTAAACATATCCCCATGGACTAATTTAATATCTAACTTACAAAATTCTTCTTCTAATGAGCTAGTGGCTATCATAGCTGTAAGCGAAGCACGATAGCTAAGGGCATTTGCTACCACATTGGCTTTGCCAGGATGGTACTAGATGTCCAAATCATAATCACTAATTAATTCTAGCCACATTCTTTGCCTACTATTTAGTTTGCTTTAAGTGAATATGTATTTCTAACTTTGATGATCTGTAAAGATGGAGCACTGAACTCCATACAAGTAATGATGCCAAATCCTTATGGCGAAAACTACTACCACTAATCCAAGGTCATGTACTGCATAATTCCTTTCGTGTGGCTTTAGCTGACAAGATGCGTATGCAATAACTCTTCCTTCCTACATTAGAATACATCCTAGACCGGTCCCTGAAGCATCTGTGAATGTAGGACAATCTTTTTCTTCTTACAATCTATGATGGCATTATGCATACTGAGCCAGTTCATTCCTAGAATGATGTTAAAATTTGTTGGGTAAAATTACTAGCTTAGCTTCAAAAGTTCTCTTATTAATGGGCACTTGAAGATCATAAAACTTAGCTGCACTAAATTGGGCTTCGAATGGAAGTCCAACACTTAAAGTTTTGGCTAGTTTATAGAAAGGTAGGTTCAAACTTTTGGCAAAATTCTCAGAGATGAAGGGCTGATTAGCCCCAGCATCGAAGACTACATTACAGGGCTTTTCATTTATGCATAAGGTGCATAATTAACCATGTTTAACAAAAATCATTTAATAAAAATTGCAATGCCGAAAGTAAGGAAACATTTAAATGTGTGTACCTGAGACAAAGTTATCATCCTCTACTGCCTCCGTTGGAGTAAGGTTGTATACGCTAGATGTTCCTGCATGCCGATTATTAACTGCTTTGACCCTCTTTTAATTTTTCATTGGAGGCTTGGGAGCAGCTATTTGCTCCTTAGCAGGTATGTGGCTTTCCTCAACTAGAGGTGGCATAAGGGCCATCATTGGTTCTCTCATGTTGATAGAGGTAGCTCAAAACACTTGCTTCCGATGAGAACAATCAATTAACACTCCATCAATTATTTTCTAAACGTTGCACTGCTAATATCCGTGGCCCCGATGACCACAAGTGAAGCAGCCTCGACAGTTCTGGAGCTTGTTGCATTTACCATATGGGTGAGGCTTGGTGCATTATGGAGCTTGTACAGTAGTTGCGGTGGCTTCAATCTGGTAAACTCTTCCATGATTAGGTCGGTGCTGCTTGAAGGCTTCATGGCGGTTATGTATCCTGTATGCCTTTCATTTGAGATCTTTGGCTGACTGGTGATGTTCTATCACCCAGGCAATCTCAACAAACTGAGCAAAGTTGGTTAAACAAAAAGGAATAACATGATCCTTAATAGAATCACGAAGGCCACTTTGATAATGATAGCACCAATCTTCTTTCGAAGGCACTAGATTTGAAGTGAAGCGAGTTAGTTTCTGAATTCTTCCTCATCGTTAGACACTGAATGACTCCCTTGAGTCAATCGCAGTAAGGAATCACTGATAATATTCTTTGCAGATGGTGGTACAAATGCTTCTCGAAAGTCTTTAATGAACAAGTCCCATGATATCTCTTCCAGCTCATACTTTTTAAAGTGAGTATCCCGAACAGTATCCCACCAATATTCTGCTTCGTCTTGAAGCAGATGTCTGGCTAGATGCACTGTCTCAGAGTTGGGACAATTAATACTCAATAAGTTCTTTTCGATTGTCTTCAACCAAGACATCATATCTATTGGAGATAAACTCCTGTTGAAAGTAAGAGGTCTCAATCTTAAGAAACTGTGTAATAACCCATTGGCAGACTGATGGGGAGTATTGGGAACATGAAGATTAGGACATGCTAAAGATTTACTGGCATTGGCAGATGGCAGAGCAGACACCAGCTTTTGGATGGCTAATGCCTGTTGGTTTTGATTCTCCAACATGGCGTTTACCATGCTCCTAAGTGAGGTCACTTTATCAGAATTATTATTTGATGCGATGGCGGTATTGATAAGAGTGTTGTTAGGAGATGTTGCAGGATTCATTCTAAAATTAAGATGACTATCTTTGAGTTTAAGGAAAAGAGCTAAAACACTTATTGGATTCTCATTTTTCAAAGAATAAAATTATTTCAACAGTAAAGATACAAAGCATAACATAGTAGTTTGAGCTGAAGTGAAGGCTAGACGGAAGTCTTCAAAGGTAACTTGATAGCGCTCCCCTCAAAATCTTCTAGTCAGTTGATAATTGGTGGTGTCCCACCATTCTCTTGTGTCATCTAAAACGAGAGAGGTCATTAGAGTGACCTTAATGCTATCCGGCCACCCCATCGTTTCAAGGATGGAATCCACCCGTTTGAGCCACTCCTTGGTTGGAATAAGGAAATCAAGGCCTCTGTATATAGCATCTTGCAACATCTTGTCCAGCACCAATATTCTTTGTTCAAAGACATCATCTACATGCCTTCCATACTTCTGGCCCATTTGGAAAATAAATTTCCAAACAGACTCGAATCCCTTGAGGTAACTTGTAATTGACATCATTAAGTGTCTTTTAAGCTTATAGATTTGATCAGACTTATTAAGTTAATTGAGCAATGTATTAGTGAGTATTTAAGTCTTTATACTTAAACATTCTACATAGTATTTTCATTCCTTTATTCAGAGTAATAATCAAAATGATATGAATGTTGTTTTAAGTACTCATTTAGTGATTATGTGGTATAAGAATAATCTATTATGTAGAGAGGAATGCAAATTCCAATCTAACACCTTATGGAGTTCTCTGATACCAACTCTGGCACCCCAGCCTTACTGTGGTCATATTAACTCTTAAGTTAACATGGTTATGGTGAAGTGGTCACCAGATGACAAGTTCCTCACTTATAAATAGACTAGGTATTCACCCTAATCCATTATAACTAAAGAGTTTGTCATTCACAATAACTATTCATTAAATGATAATACATGAAGTACTTAGAGTGCAAAAGCAAAATATAAACAAGAGGCTATCATACTTAACAACTAAGCAAACAACATAGGTGCAGGAAAGCATATGAAATGAACATGAAGCTAAAAACAATAAGTGTATAACTTAAACAAAAAGGAAGTAAGCACATACCTCCAAATCAATACTACAATAAGGTTAGGTACTAAAAGAAAGAATAAATACTAATAACTGAAAGGAAACTCATCCTAAACATGCTTATGAACAATATAAACTCTTGCCAATTTACATAACATAAATGAACATGGAATTTAATTAAACAACTTAAAAGCAAATCTAACATCCTACAATTATATAACTAAGTAAACAAGACTAGCATCTCATAAGTAAACAAAACTAACAGCCTATTTCTAAATAAGTAAACAAATTAGCATCCTAGCACATGAATATGCTAGAAAATGACCATGCAAACTAACATCCTATCATATAAATAAACTATTAATCTAGTAAGATTGTAAATAAGAAGTGCTAAAATACAGTAAAAGCGAGCTGAAAATAATAAATATAGAACTAAAAATTTCAAACAAGCCACTTGAACTGAAAACATGCATAATCTCACTTAGCCTGCTGGGCTAAGGCAGAAACACTAAACTGAAGAGTAGAAGTATACCTAAAACTAGTATTACCATATCAGAAACTTGGCTAAACAAGTGATAGAACCAAAAAGTGTATTATGAACCATCCTAGGCGGGGCTAGGCATGATAGACTTACCGACAAATAAGCAGCCGCACTACTACGCCAAACCTAACTGAAGAGGCAAACTAATTAGGTCACACTCTATTGAACCAAAAATTAGAAAAGAACCCAAAGCATCGACAACAAATGCAAAACATGTTTATGTAACAACCCCAATAAGTGGATAGGAGATTAATCCAAACATTGGGATGTTACCTTAGCACTCAATACTTGATTAGAAGAAAACAAATCAAGTATAAATGCGAAGTGGCCAAGTCACTTTATGAGTAGTTGTTAAGTTAAAATAAAGTTATACAATTGGATACAATAAAATATACATGATATGGAGATACATGTAAATATAACATTGCAAGTATTTTCAATACAAATAATTAGAATAATCCACTCATTCATTCCAAGCAGTTACAAAATAGTAAACACAAAATAGATTATTTAAGAGTAGATAGAAGGATCTTAAGCAACCTCAAGCAGCTTATAATTTAATTATTACAAACCTTTTTTAAGAGTAAAAGAAAGTAAATGGGTCACTCTCTCTCCTATAATAAAAATATAAGTAATCATTTTTAATTAAGCAAAAGCAAATATTCTTTGAAAGCTCTTCAACTGCTTGGACCTGTATTACCTGAATCAAAGAGCTCTTGATCTATCATATTTTGGTATTTAAATATGATAGAGCAAAGGCAATAAATAAAAAGTATAGTTAGACTAAATAGTCTAGGTATATTCTAAGGTTGGCTACATTTTAAATTAATAGGATATCATAAGCATATTTTACAATTTAAACTAAGCAGCAGAGCTATAAAAGCTATCAAGTATGGAAAAAAGAATCAAGCATAATTGTAAAAAAAGATAGTATGAAATAAGTTGAGTAAAAATACTCACTTGTATATTAGTCCTAGCCTGCATCCAAAATTGGTAAGGGAAAGCATCCTAAAAGACTAGAAACTACTATGTGCATTAAAGTAAATGAAATTAAAGTAATACATGTTCAATAAAATGTATGCTAAGTAAACAATTGAAATACAATGAAGCATTAAATAAAATTAAGCAACATATACTATATTTTAAGTAAACTATAAGTGAGCAAAACACAATACTGGAAATAGAGAGTGCATAGAAAACAAAGAAGTATCTTAGACTCTTGATCTAAGATAGACATATCCTAGGACTATGAAAAGTAAGCATAATTAAATAGTTATGAAGAGATCTTACAGTAAATAAGATTGTAAAAGAAGTCTTATAATCTTAGTTGAAGTTTTATTTAGAAGCTATCTCATTCAGCGGGAGTACTCAACAGAATGGGATGAGGAGTTAAGCACGTCTGCCTAACTAGATACAGTAGGGGGTCAAACATTCACATTTACCCTCTCCAAAATGTGAAGTCCTAATATAAGCGCTATCTTTCTTTTTCAAATTTTCTGTAAGGCATTCCCCATAAAGTCTTATGAAACTTTTTATTTGTGCACAATGATCTTGAATGAATGTTCAAAGAAAAAGGCTCAAAGCTAAGCAAGCATTCAATAAATTTTAAAAATTGTAAACTATGTGATATCCCTTTATTATCTAAACTTTAATAATCTACTTAATGATTGGAGCTAATTGAGCTCCAAATTGACTTATAAATATTAATCCTTAAGTCAAATTTGATAAAAATTAGAAGGAAATAAGTTTAGAAGATAATATTTTCAATAATTGAAGTTCATCCTATACTAGTCTTAAACTAATCCAATCAAATAGATTTATGATTAGAGTTTAAGAAAACTAGTAAGGAAGAATTGTGTTTATAGTTTGCTAAGTTAATATGAGTATAAGCTAAAGGATATTCTATTAGCTTTATCTAGTTAACTTATAATTAAAAAGTATTATATCAATCCAATCATGAAGTTATCTAAGATCAATTAATATTGAATATTTGAAGGTAAGAAAGGATGTAGATTATATCCTACAAGTAATAACTCATCTGTATTTGTAGGAGCTTAGAAATCAATAGCTTAAAAAAAAAAGCATAAAAGGGAACTACTGTTCTCAATTTAAATCAATTGAGAACTAATTGAAAGATTTAAGACTTTTGGGATAAGTGTTAATTATCTAAAAGAATATTTGAGCACTAGTCTTATTATGGGTTCTTATACAGAAATTTAACTTAGTAATTGTAAGTTTTGAACTAATTTGAATGCAAAAGAGTTCAATGGATTCTAAGTTTAAATCTTACATACAACAAATGGAGAAGCAAAACATTTAGAAAACATAAATGAAATTCCAATTCTAAAAATTTCGGCATGGTCTCCTTTGTATTTGCTCAAAATAAACACATACAACATCAATATATAAGTTAATATTTTACATGTGATTGGCTATTTCTAGTTCTAATAATTTTAACAATTGTAAAGAACATCAATTTATAAGTCAATTCGTTGCATGGGATTGGCTATTTCCAGTTTAAATAATTTAGCAATTGTGTAGAACATCAATATATAAGTCAATCCGCTACATGGGATTGGCAATTTCCAGTTCTAATAATTTTAGGTGAGAAGATCATATGAAATAATTTGCTAATCTAAGATTCACACATCATAAATTAAACATTTATGAAAAATAATAAAAGATGTAGTAATTAATTTAGTAATATATAGGGGCAGCATCATTTAACTTAATATACAATAAGCAATGGCATTTAGTTTAGCATTTCAATTGATATTAGTTTATAACTTAACCTGCAAAGATAATAGCATTTAGTTTAGCATTTATGTATAAAAGTAACAATAATCAATTAAACTGAAATTTGTTGTCTTACAATGCATTTAATGACAGCATTTGATCTCATGTGATCTTATTGATCTTACTTCAGAAATAATAGCAACATATGATTTCATTAAAAAGATATGGCCATTTAATTACATTTGATCTTATTGATCTTACTTAAGAATAAAAAGGTAGCATTTGATTTCATTTACAAGATATGGCAGCACTTAATCACATTTAATCTTACTTTAGAAAGAAAGGCAGCATATGATTTCATTTACAAGATATGGTAGCACTTAATCATATTTAATTTCACTTTAGAATGAAAGGCAGCATATGATTTCATTTACAAGATATGGCAGCACTTGCATCTCATTAAACAAATGGCAGCATTGGATCTCATATGATAAATGATAGCATTCGTTCACATTAAAATAAATGGAAGCATTTGGATCTCATATAATATAAATGGCAGAATTTATTCTCATATAATCTATTGATCTCACATTCACATAAGGGCAACATATGATTTTATAAAAGAAATGACACAATTGATTCTCATATAATCTATTGATTTCACATTCACATAATGGCAACATATGTAAAGAACACAATATAAATAGCACTATAAAGAGCAGCATTTGATTATTAATAATTTTCAATGGAGGGCAATTAAATGTCTAAGTTGTCAAGTAGACAATTGATTAACAAGATGATAAGCACAATTAACATGTTGGTTGAGCAGGTCACAACTCATCATTGACTAGAAGCTTGAGTTTCTTCGTCGACTAGATAAGCTAAACAAGTATTTTCAGATAACATAACCCACCCACTCCTAAGAAGAATTGAGCTTGGCTTATATACTTAAGTTGCAAGAGCACTTTGCAAACAATAATTTCTCCTAATGTGACTCACAAAACTATTGCCATGCTTAAGAAGCAAAGCAAAGTGCATTCTTAACAATACTAATAAAGGCATACTTAACTCATATATTACATAATTGTCATAATAATGATGTATGCATATATGTACTCTTTTAATGTTTAATAGTATATGCTCATTTAAATTTATAGCAATCAAATCCAAATATGCATCTGAAAATAACAACAGACTTTCTTCAATATCTCTAGGAATATTTCCAACTAATCTCACACAACATGGAAATAAAGCAAAACTCAAGTTTTCATAACATATAAGACCCACAATGAAATCCATGGAAATGTTAGACCATTTCCATTCAGGAATGTCTAAGGGTTTAAGAAGTCCATTAGGCTTCTAATGCTTGGCTAATGGAATAGGGATGGCATTTGGAAATGAAAATAGCTATATCCTACTTCATGCTCGACCACCAAAATAATTTCTTGAGATCTTGATACATCATACAACTACCAGGGTGCACAGTATAGCCAGAGTTATGGGCTTCAGATAATAATTAAAACTGCAGGCTCTTAGGAATCCATAACGTAAGCTTATGGAATCTTATACCTTCATTAGCCAGACGTAATTCAGATCTCTTAGTAGTAGTAATATTTAAAATTAGATCATAATAAGAAGAATATTCATTTTGGGCTTCAACAATCTATGATCTCAGGGATGATTCAAATTGAATAGTAGATAATAAAGTGCACAAATCAGTGGATCTGATTGGCTCAAGATTCAATCTTTCAAAGTCATTGATCAAAGAATCGTTGCAATAGAGTAAAGATAAAACTATATTATGACTTAGGGCATTAGCTACTACATTAGCTTTACCCAGATTATACAAAATTCTAAGTCGTAATTGCATATTAATTCTAGCCACCTATGCTAATTGTACTTCAATTCTTTCTAGGTGAAGATGTACTTTAGACTTTGATGATCAGTAAACATCTCACACTTAGCTCTATACAAGTAGTGTCTCCAAATTTTATGAGCAAAAACAACCCCTACAAGTTCTAGATCATGCATAAGATAATTCTTCTCATTAGGATTAAGTTGTATAGAGGCATAAGCTATAACATGGCAGTCTTGCATCATAACACAGCCTAGTCCTACCTTAGAGGCATCAGTGTAAGCCTAAAAATCCATGTCTTCTTGAGATAGCACTAACATTGGTACAAAAGTTAATATTTGCTTCAGTTTTTGAAATATTTCTTCATATGTTTTGTTCCAAATGTAAGGAACTTCTTTCAGATCAATTGAATTAATAAAGATGTTATTTGGGAAAATCCAGGAACAAATCTTCTCTAATATCCAGCAAGTTCTAGAAAACTATGGATTTTAGTTTTAGATTTGGGTTAGACCCACTCTCGTACAGCTTAGATCTTCCTTTGGTAAATTCTGATGCCTTCAACATCAATTACGTGACCCAGAAAGGCCATAGAGTTGAGCTAAAACTCACACTTCAAGAAATTAACATACAATTTCAACTCTCTTAACAATATTAGGACATCGCGGAGATGCTTCTCACCTTCAGCAGCTGACTTGGAGTAGATTAAGATGTCATCAATGAAAACTATAACAAACTAATTGAGGTAAGGCTTTCGAATGCTTTGCATCAGGTCCTTAAAGATGGAAGGAGCATTCGTCTATCCAACAGACATGATAAGAAATTCATAATTCCCATATTGGGTCCTAAATGTAGTCTTAGTAATATCTTTATCCTCAACTTGAATCTGATAATATCTTGTTGTCAAGTCAATCTTAGAAAAGACTTTCACTCCAGCGAGTTGGTCAAGCAAGTCATCTATCCTTGGAAGAGGATACTTGTTCTTTACCGTCACCTTGTTAAGCTCTCGGTAGTCTATACACATCGGCATCAATCCATCTTTCTTCTTGATGAAAAGTATGGGAGCTCCTCAAGGTGACATGCTAGGGCGCACGATACCCTTTTCTAATAATTCTTGTAATTGCTCTCTAAGCTCTTGAAGTTCTTTAGGTGCCATCATATATGAAGCTTTGCATTTAGGTTGAGTTCTTGGGATCAAATCAATTAATATTCTACCTCTCTCATAGGAGGTAGTCCAGGTAAGTCCTTTGGGAAAATGTCTAGGAACTCTCTAACTACTGTGGTATCCAAAGGATCTCTATCATCTTTCTCTTCACCAATAAGGGTTTCTAATATAGCGTAGCAACCTTTATAAATAAGGCGCTTGGTTTTTATATATTTATTAAAGATGCAGTTAGTCCAAGCTTCCCTATGAAGACCTCGGGCTTTCTTCTTACCCTAAGGGAGACTCATTTTTAGTAACAGTCTATAACAGTGTTATATTTTCTTATCCAATTCATTCCTAAAATTATGTCAAAATTTGTGTTTGGCATAATGATCAGTTTGGATGGGAATACTTGGCTACTGATTGGGATGTCTACCAAATAGAACCTTTTTGCAGATATTTCAACAGCTGATGGCATTCAAGTCATTACCCAAGTTCAAATGTTGAAAGTTTAAGTTAGATGCACAACTCTAGAATATAAAAGAGTGACTAGCATCCATATCAAAGAGTGTGTTGAAATGTTGGTTCTTAATACTTAATGTTCCTACAGTAGGAAAGAAAGGAAAATAATTTTAAGTGCATTCTATGAAGTCTACAATAAGTAGCATAGGAAATGATTGTACTGAAATTGAAAGACTGGAGTAAAGAAAATTAAATGTAAGATGTACCAGTTAGGACATCTCTTTCTTCCTTAGCAATAGAAACAAAAAGTGTATACACTCTTGGTACGGCTGGGGACTATGCAATTGCCTTGCCTTTGTTAATATAGTTTCTCTGTCCTTGCCTTTGGGCTTGTGAGGGCGCTCTTTGCTGATCACAAGCTTTTCCACTAGTTGAAGGAGGCATAAGTGCAGGAAGTGGCGCTTGTGAATTATAAAGAGTAGGATTTTGAACTGACGGTCGATGATCGATCTTTATTCTGTCAACCGTCCAATTAGTACGACATTCTTGGTAGCGATGGTTGACCCTGCCACAAATATAACATCTGTTACCAATGTGGTTACACTTCTCGTTTGGGTGTGGCTTATTACACTTGACGGTTGGTCCACCTTGCTGACCTTTATTCTGGGCAATGTTGAAAACTTTAAGGCCCTGAGGATGATTTCTCTTAAAGGGCTCTGATCTTATGCGCCTTGAATTGAACTTGATGGTGTTCTTTTATTTTAGCACCTTCCAAGAAATCATCATGATGTAAGGACATCAAATGAATTTTAATAGAATTCCTTAGACCTTTTAAAAACCTACTGCATCTAGCCAATTCTGTGCGGATGAGAGTTTGTGCAGAAGGAGGGATGAACTCAATGTGGTAGACATGCTTGAATTCTTCCCAAGGAATATTTTCTGCACATGTGTCAAAAAGGCGGGCCTTTAGCTCACTGTTCCACTAGTATTCAGCTTCCTCGTAAAAAATATGAGTAGCCAAATGGATACGCTAGCTCTCTGGACATTTAATGCTTGCCAAGAGCTTCTTCACAGATTTAGACCAATTGATTACTTTTATGGGTAAGCACAACCATTGAAAGTGGGAGGACTGAAACGAAGGAAAGCTAGGAGAAAGGCATCCACAACAGGACCTAAAGTAGGTTGTGGTGCAAAAGTAGCCACCTTTGGAGTTGGGGTAGGAACTACAAGAGGGGTTGGGGGAGTTTGAAATAGAACTTGAGATGATTTTTGTGGTATAGGAGAAGATGGTGGAAGAATTGGAGATGGGTGAGATGGGGTACTTGTGGAAGCCATCCTCTCAGCAGCTCTTATTTGAGATTCAATCATTATTTTAAACATATTCATAAGTTGTCTCATCTCCTCTGTAGGAGATGGAAATACAGATTTTGCTCCCTTAATTATTGAAGGAAAGGGGTTGTTCTAATCAAGATCCATTCTAAGAAGAATAAGAAAAAGGAAACTCAGAACTAGTAGAAAGGAAAAACTTCTCATTAATATTCAAAAGATTCGAAATATAATATGAAAAGTACATGAAAGCAGAAGGGAAATAGAAGCTACTATGTACAATCTACTATGAAAGCTACTGTACAAAGTTACTATATAAAAAGGAAACTAAAAGTTCATTTACTTACTTTATTATATAATATAAACTAAAAATCAGTATAAAGGGGAGCACGATGTAGGTGTTTACTAGCTCGAATGAGAACATCGTGGGCATGAACTCACCAATCGTCAGCGTAGTTGTCGAAGAATTTCTCCAACATCTGGAGGCGTAATTGGTCGAGGCATTGTATGGCTGTAAAGGTGTCGGAGACCCTTAAGAGGCTCTCCCTTGCAAATTGTGGGATGCAATCTCCCCTGAACACACATTACTTCAAGATTTTATCTAACACTTTTCCTCTAGCTACTGATACTCTATAGTAGAAGCGTCCATACACCGTACCAAACCAATTATCACTTTCCCAATACAAACAAAATGCTCTAGTGAATTGGTTAAGTTCCGACTCTTGATTCTCCATCTGAGAGTCAGTTATTGAATTCAAGTTATAATTAATTCAATTATTGAAATGGAAGTTCATTCACTTTCCTAAGGTGATGTTCTTTAATATTTTTTCCTTTCTATGTTGATTGTCTTGGATGAGTGGATATCTCATTTTAACTTAACATTCTCAACCTTGCCTCTGATACCAACTGTAATGACCCCAATATCGGATAGGAGCTTAATCCAGCATTGGAGCATTATCTTATCATCTAATATCTAAGTAGAAGAAAACTAACCAAATACTATATGTTAAGTTGGCCAAGTATCTTTATGAGTAATGTTAAGTTAAATAAAATTTGCAATAAAAGCATGTATGAAGAATATAGGGAAGCATGTAAGGAGGCATCTAAAGAGTACAAGTAAATTATACAATATTTATCCACTCTTTCAATCCAAGCAATTTCAAAATAAGTAAACTCAGCACAGATTAAGCTATAAACATTACAAACAATTTAAGTTGTTACATGCCATTTAATTGAAAGAGTAAGGAATGTAATCACGCACTCAAATAATATAAAAGGAAGTAGTGTGAATTAAGCGGAAGGAATTTGTAAGATCTTCAAGTGCTAGGTCCTGCTCCACCTAAATTATATTTCTCCTGATCCATCATATTTTGGTATTTAAATATGATAGGGCAAGGCCAATAAATAAAAAAAGAGTAGCTAGACTAAATAGTCTAAGCACATTTTAAGATTAGCTAACATTTATTTGTTCATTTGGATATCACAAGCTAATTTATTTTTAATATAAACAAATGAGCATTTGAAAGCATTCAATAGGGAAGAAAAGTAAATATAACTGTATAGAAGAACAATTGAAAGTAATGGAGTAAAAGTATTGACATGAATAATCGTTCTAGCCTGTAACCAAAAAGATAAGGGAAAAGCATCCTAAATAGGGCTAGAAACTTCAAAAGTACATTTAAAAATTAAATAAATGGAAATATGTATATGTCCAAATGGAAATTATGCTAAGAAAAGAAAAGTCGTGAAATATTTAAATGAAATTAAAATAATATACACTGCATTCTATATGAACTGTAAGTAAGTAAAGCACAGTATTAAAGATAGAAAGTGCAAAGCATAGTAAGAAAAAAGAATCTTAGTCTCGTGGACTAAGAAAGTATAGTCTAGCTATATAATGGAAATATAGAAAAAAGGCTATGATGAGATATTATAATCATTAAGATTGTAAAAGAGTCATATAATATTAGTTGAAGTTATTTTATGAAAGCTTCATTCTAAGGGAATATACATAATGACATGAGGAGTTAAGTACGTTTGCCCAACTAATAAGGAAAGGCGGGGTTTCAATGAAAATAAATACTCACATTCACCCTCTGAGAATGTGAGGCCTTTGTATTTCTTCTATAGCCTGCCCATGGCTATTCACCATTATTTAAACCCTTATAGCCTTATTATGAAACTTTTATTTATACACAATGTCTTGTATGTATGTTTAAAGGAATAGGTTCAAAGCTAAGCAAGCATTCAAGGAAATTCAAAAAATTGTAAACTATTTAATATATAAAGTTATCTAATTCTTAATGATCTACTTAATTAATGGAGTATTTGAGTTCTTAATCGACTTGTAGATTTTTATCTTCAAGTCAATTTTAAGTAATAGTAGAAATGAAAGAAGTTATTGGAAAATAGTAAACTGATTTAGTTTATGAAATGAGAAAATAATTTCTAAGTATATTCATGCAAAATTGAAACTTATTCTATACTAGTCCTAAACTAATCAAATCAAATTAATTAATGACTAGATTTTAGGAACTAGTAAGGAAGAATGAAATAGAAGGTTTACTGAACTATTTGAAATGAAGGTTAATGTACAACCTACTAACTTAATCTAATTAGTTTATAGAATGAAAGGTTTCTAACCAAATCATTAACTAACTTAGTCAGGATCAATTTGTAAGGAATGTCTAAGTGTAAGGAAAGAGATAGAATATCATCTATAATTAATAGTTCATTCTAGGTTGTAGGTTAAATGAAGTCTATAACCTTATCATAAGATTGTTAGGAAACCAAGTTCATCTAATATAATCGTTAGAGAACTAATAATAAAAGAATAAAGGCTAAGGGAGATGGGTGCAATAATCCAATTGAATGGTTGGGCACTAGTCTTATTAAGATTACTTAGTAAAATTAGATATACTACCAGTATACTAATCCTTAATTAAATAAAGAGTCTAAGCTAAGATCTACAAATTAAAGGATTAATACTAAGTTTCATTCTAATTGTAGTATACTAGTCCAACAAATTCTCTTATTGAACCAAGACATACAATTAGTATTCTACAATAAGGAAAGGTGTAGTTATTATTTAGATGGCAAATCACACAATTTAAGTTCTTAAAATTTATAAGGGTATTCTAAAAATGGAACTTGAATATAGATTATGTTATATAATTTGCTATACTAAATTCATAACATTGCAATATCAAAAGAGATAATTTGATCAACACTAATTGGAATTAATATGTAACTCTAATTATCACAAGAAATTTGTAATTCCAAATCATTTATATAGCAATTCTAATAAGAATGAAAGTAACATCAGTAAACTGCTAAGTATGCTAATCATCATATTTATGAGATTTATGCCTCAAACATACAATTGAAAATATATGTGAAGTAAGTAAAGTGAAACATGTTTGTTATCCTATAGTTTAAATACCTATAACAAACATAAATGAAAATTATGAACTTAGAAAATTACCAAATTTGAGGAGCCAAATATCAAAAATCTTTATTTATTGTCCAAATGAATTGATATACATAATTATTGAATCCTTATCACATAAGGGGATGAGTAACACTAATTAGGTCAATTTTGGACAACTTTGGGATTTTATGGTTTTGGAGGGCTCCTAATTAGGGTTTAATAGTCATTCAAAAATTTAGGGTTCAAAACCTAAATCTAATTTTATATTATTGTCATACACATTTTTATGATTGAAATGGACCATTAGAATGTCCAATTTGGACATCAATTGATCAAGTTAAGCCACATACAATATTCAAAAATTAATTACAATTAATAAATTAACCCTAGCAATGATTAATAAAATATTCAGCAAAATAGAAATTTGATGGCATATTATTATTCTGTGTATTTATATGATCGAAATAATATATAATAACATGTATTTTGGCTGAGTAATTTGCAATATATTAGATAAATTATATTTACATTATTAATCATTAACATTAAAATCATTAATTATTCATAAAATTAGATCATCTGAATCTAATAATTAATTCGACTGGCACTAAAATCAGAGCAGGTGTGGAAATCAGGGTGCGCATTTGATAGAAAGACGGCTAACAGCCGTGAGATGTATTAAGATCTGTGCATCTCATTGATATGCGTCGGCTCATAAGGAAAAACATGTGTCTCTATGAGATCAGTGGGGATAGGCATTATGAGCCCTGTTCATGAATCGGGCTAGCTCGATTCAACAGAAAAGCACGGGTCACAATCTAGACCAGCCCGATCTCATCGTCCACATCAGGCACGCAGAGGGCCCAAATTAGGGCTCATGATTTTGGTAACTATCGGTCGATTGATAGGCTAGCTCGCATGTCAGCAAGAAGACAACTTCAAGACCAACACGCCAAACCTGAGATCACCGCCTTTCATCGACTCTAACGTCGGCAAAGGCGATGCCCAAAATTTGGGCTTACGACATATGATCCTAGACGCCAACGACTGTGACTCTAACTGAAACTGGGGTCGATTCGAGTTCCTTTGAGCTTGATTGATTTCTTATAATGATTGCTAGGTATAAGATAAGCATAATGAAATACTTAATTAAGGAAGTAGTTTAAGTTGGAGTACCTAGATATCATGTAAATAATGGAGTTTTCAAACGGATAGGGTATGTCTGTTGTATAGCCCAGACCTCGACTTCTAGTTTTGTAATACCCTTCAGCAAGTTCTCTGAGAAGAAGAAGCATGAAGATGGTGATATTTGGGAATAATTAGGAGGATAAAAGGCTTTAACAACTTGCTGGAAGGCCGTAGTGTAGTAGGGCAGCATGCGCCTGTGCGACTGGGGTGAGGACAGGGACGTACAGTCCCTAATCCCCAGCCGTCAGATCAGATGCAGGATCCAACAACTTGATCTCACTGGGCAAATATAAATGCCACGCAGTTGTTGGATCTATCTTAATTAAGGCGGAATGGCTAGGATTGGTCTGGTCCGATGTTTTGTGTTTCGTGCGGTGCAACAAATTCCTGCCTTCTTTTACTTAGCGTTTTGATAATTTAAACAAAATAAATATTAAATTTTTAAAAAAATATTATTCAAATATTAAATCCAATCAATTTATTTAATGAAAACTAAAAACTCAAGTGCACTCTGAAAATTCTCAAATTTTCACCCTTATCTATTTAAGGGGTGAGGAACTCAAAAATGTAATCAAATTTTTTGATCGGAGGTCAATTTAATTATCCTAATTTTTTAAGCATTTAAATATAATTAAAATATTTGTGAAAAATTCGAAGACTCCCAAACACTTATAAAATATTACCCATAGCTAATTTGGGGGTGGTGAGTTCAATGGTGAACTCCATTTTTGTTTAGGTATTCTCATAATTATCGGGAAATTAGGAAATACTGGAAATTGTCAAATAGTCTCGAAATCACATAAAATTTGAGATGGAGGCTCTTAACACTATTATAAGAGTATTAGAAAAAGATTAGAGTTAATTAGGAGGTTACTAATTGATCGGTAACAACAGTAGGGTTGTTACAAATGGCTCCCCTACAATATTTTTTTCTAACGACAAAATTTCCTCATCGTTGCTCATCATTCCCTCAATCTGGTGGGGAAATTTGATATTACTAAACCTAACTTTGGTCTTCTCTAGGGTTTCACTGTAGGTCTTAAGCTTATTGGCCCTATTTCAATTAGGGCTTCTAATTTCCAAAGAGTTTTCTTCAGTTTTACTTCTGATCTAGAATATGCAAGATCTTTGCTAAAGGGTCTTATGATTTGAATAGTAACACCATGAAATTTGCAAAGTGGGATCCTTACTCTAATGTAATGGTAGGCTCTCTGATTGCTCTAGTTTGGGTTAACCTACTAGGCCTCTGGTTTCACTTATATTAAAAATATATTTTATTTAATATTGCCAAGGCTATTGGTATCCCTCTCTAATTAGATTGAAACATGATGCTTGAAAGAAATGTGGCAACTCCTAATATTTTAGTAGAACTGAAGTTATCTCATAACCTCCCTGATAGAATCTGGTTAGGATCAGCCGAAAAGGGTTACTTTTAATCAATATATTATGAAAACTTGCCTCTTTACTAAATTTGGTGTCAAACCTTGGGCCAATCTCCATCTCAATGCCTGCACACACATACTACTAGCCATGTTAGAATTAAAGCTTATAATATTGTGCCATCTCATGTTAATCCTGATGATGTGGTTAATGTCATCTCAAGAAGTGAAGTTATTAGGAGTGAATTAGTGCAACACCCTGATCCTGTTAATATGAGATTACTTTTAGAAATTTTGATGATGTCATTATACCATTCAATAATTATATTATCCCAAATAATTCAAATCAAGCTATTGCTATTAGTGCTGCCTCCAATGGGGATTTTATTCTCACTCAGTCTATTCCCATTATTGAACCCCTTCTTGATGCCCCTAATAGTATGCCTATTATTGGTACTATTGATGTTCCAAATGAAAAGCCTTATGAAACTATAATTGCTATCCTTATTGTTGCTTCTACTGAAGCTTTTTTTGATGCCCCTTTTTATGCTCCTACTAAGGCTCCAATTAATGCCCCTAATGGTGTTCCTAATGGAATTCTTAATGTGAATCCTTTTGATGATCCTACGGAGGCTCCAATTAATGCCGCTAATGGTGTTCCTAATGGAATTCTTAATGTGAATCCTTTTGATGCTCATAATGAAGATCTAAATGTTGCTAATACCATCTATTGTCGCAACTATTGATGCTCCTATTGATGTCCCAAATGATGCCAATAATGGTGTGCCAAATGATGTTCCTAATGGCAATCCTAATAAGGCTTGGATTGATGTACCTGTTGAAGCTCCTAATGCTACCATTAATTCTATTCATGCTAATGGTGATTTTACTGTTATAAATATTAATGTCCCTACTGATGCCCCTATTGTTGCTTTTAGACCTATTATTGTTGCCTCTAACGACGTTATTTATGATGTTCCTAAGGATGCTTACATTGTACAATTTTATGACGAGATGCAGCAGGTTGTTGAGATAAATTATATAGCTGATAATATGTTTAATGTTTCTTCTGAAAATGATGTGAACTATAATGTGGAGCAGTATTATGTTGGCTAATATTATTAAAGCAAATAACTTTGATATGAGGCATCATATTGTGGAAATGAATGAAAATTGTCACTGCTTATTCTGAAAGTAATACCAATTCACTGGAAACAGGTGGTAATGTATCTGAAATCTATAATGTTACTGAAAACATCATATTTAATGCTATCACTATAAAAAAATCTATTGATCTTGCTATCCCTGGAAATGTTCCTACTGATTGCCTTGCTATTTCTGCTTATAATGCTCTAACCTCTAATGATTTTATTGCTAATGATATTTATGGAATTGCTGCTGATAATTTTGAAAAATCGATAAATCCTGGTAATGTGCTTGATTTTCTTGAAACTATTCATAGAGAAATCAATATTAATGGCAAGCTTGTTAAAATTTTGGAAAATGCTGATAATACAAATCATGTTTCTAATTCTACACCTATTAATAATATTGACTGCAATATCATTGACTATACCATTAGTTATGATTAATACTCAGTCAATATTGCTGCTTTTAATACTGTTGAGTTTGTTACTAAAAATGAATTAGCAAATGTAGCCAACCTTGATATCATAACTAAATCAATTTATGCAAAAAACACTATTATGGTTAAAGAAAATTCAACTTATGTTAGCATTGAGGACACAAGTATTAACATAGAATCAAGCTCTAACTCCTTAAAGTATGCTGAGGTGGTCTTCAGTGATGCCCAATCTGAAAAACTGAAAATAGAATTTCAAGGAAATTTAGTAGTGCTTACAAGAAAAAATTACATAGCTTTCACTCATAATAAATTTAATACATAGATGTCACTTGATCATGATTTTAATATATCTAATGATACGCTCTAGATGTCCTCATGGGGTTCAACTATAGTTTAACTATGAATATTCTTTATTAAAACACTAGAGGCATTGGTAATGTCTCTTATAGGAATATATTAAAACACATAATTAAGGAAAACAAAATTAATTTTGCTGTCATCTTTGAACATAAAATTAAAGCTGAATAAATTAATGTGCTCAATCGTTTGGACAACCTTGGTGATTTTATGTCCTCTAATTCCAACCATGTTTGGGTTCTTTGGTCTAACCCTTGGCAAGCATAGTTAATTAATCATTGTGATCATGCTATCCATATTAAGTTCCATAATCATAATCTTCAATTCTTAGTACCTTTTGTTCATGCTTTCACTAATAGAGCGGATCGGCCTCCCTTTGGGATTTCCTTAAAATTTGCAATAACACCGCTATACCTTGGGTGGTTTGGGGCGACTTTAATTCTGTACTCCACGCAAATGCGTATAAGGGTTATAAATCCAATCATGATGAATCCTCATATGATTTTAATGCTGCTATGATTGATTGCGGGCTAGATGACTTTAAATATTCGGGTGCTCCCTTTCTTTGCATAGTTGTAGTAGAAAATTTGCTAGATTTGAATGTTTCTTTATCAATAATATTCGATGCAAGTTTCTTAACAATTATAAGAATTTTTCTCTAAATTCAACCACTTCTGATCATAAACCAATCATTCTCTCGTCCCATATTAATACTTTCCCCAAATCCCTTTGATTCCAATTATTCTGGTTTAACAATTATTCTGGTAGAGTGCTTAGATATCGTAGATTTTGTTCGGAATTCTCATTGTGAGTTTTATGGTCTTCATCATCTTGTGAAAAATTTTAAGAAGCTTAGAAAACATCTCAGCATTTGGAATAAAAATTCTATTGGTAACATATTCAATTACCTTGAGCAATAAGAAAAGTTAGTCAATTTTATTGAATCAATGTTTGAAACTAATCCTTCTGACTCTAATAGAACTGCTGTCAATAAAGCTAAAGCCGATCTTATTCAAAACCACAATGACATTGAAACTTTACGGAAAAAAAAGTGTAGTATTAAGTGGCATTTGGAGGTGGAAAGAAACACTTCTTTCTACAATAATTGAGTCAATAAAAGAAGACGCATAAATAATATTAATGAAATTATTACTCCTTCTGACTCCAAGCTCACAAAAGATGAGGATATTCAAGAGTCAGGTAATAATTATTTCAAAGAAATATTTACTCCTATTTGCAATGCTGCTAATGTTATCTCCCCTACTCCTATAGAGTTTACTTTCAATGAGAATTAGATCAAGACTATAGATAATTATTTGCTCAGTAAGATGCCTACTAATGAGGAGAATTGGGGATTGATCAAAGATCTAAGGAAAAATACATGCTCTGGATTTGACGACTTCCCTATCCAATTTTTTGAAAATTTTGGGAAATTATAATGTTAGAGATAAATCCAAGATTTATTGCATAATAATGCATAAAAAAAAATAAATCGATCGCTTGAATAGCATGCTTTGATGTTATATCCAACCATTTTAGGGACAAAAAGAGAAAATTGCAATTCAAGAGCAGAAGAGAGAATTATGGGCGAAAACCGCTGCAGCGCGCTCAAGCGAGCTGCAGGGCGCCATAGCGGATGTAAAAAATCTGAGGAAACCTGGGAACCACCTGCAAGCCTTTGAGAAGAACTGCTATAACGCACCCCAGCACGCCTCAACACACTCAAGAGAATCAAACCTGAGAGCTAGGCGCTGCCGCACACCGCAGCGGATCCAACTTGGGAGCTTGGCACTTCCGCATTCTACAGTGGAACCGTCCAAATTCAAATTTAGCATTCACTAAGAATCCCTTGCTATAGTGCGCCATAGTGGTGTTAACTCGAGACACTGGCACTACCGTGCATTGTAGCGGATCCAACCCGAGAGCTCGGTGCTATCTCGCACTGCAGTAGGTCAACAGGGAGAAAAAGACTTAGAAGAAAAAATATAAAGTAACCCGCTACAACACACCCATGCGCGCTGTAGTGCACTCGAGCGGAGTCTTCCCAAGAGCTCAGCTCTACCGCGCACCGCAGCAAGCATCCTTGTAAATGTATTCTGTAGCAAAACTACTGGAGAGTATGAGTTGGATTGGGTGGTCACCAGCTCCCTCCATCCTCGAGATCAACTTGTTCAGAGGGTACATGCAAGACCCCCGCCCCCCGAAACTATTTTCAGGGATCAACTTCTGCCGAGAAGTAACCATGGTGAACCTTTGTTCAGCCTCGGTAGAGGAGAACCTCTTCATATTGAAGGCTCCACTGGATGTGGAGGCCTCGGCTTCCTTGCGGGGCATGTACTTCTTTTCAGATGACATGTTTTATTTTGAGAGAAGCTGAAGTTTCCTAGAAAGGAGGAGACTGAGAATAACAAGAGCAGAAGAAATTAGAAGGTGCAAGCTTAACATTCCCCCCCTAAGCTCCTTAAATAGCTAATCTACCATGAGGGCAAGGGAATAAATTTGGTCAAAGATGCTCCTCATGCAATAAATGTGACTAACTCTTAATTAGTAAGGGGAAGAGAGGGGCAACTTTTTCAGCTCTTCTTTTTGACTATCTTGGAATCCCACACATAAAGTATTTATTGACTACATTGGATTCCCTAGGCAGTCAAAATTACCACAGCTGGACCCTTTCGCTCTAGTGCACTGTAGCGCGCTACCGCGGCTATGACTTGGAAATTTTTTGAAATATTCCTATGCACGCTACAGCGCTTCAAAGAAGCAATTTCTGCTGTAGCGATTAAGTTTCTAAATTTTACCCGCAGCAGCGCTCTGCGGTGGTTGAAGTTTGAATTTATTCCGCTATAGCACACTGCGGCACGTTGTGGCAGATCTGATTTCTTGAGCTCTTTTTTTTTTATTTGGGTTTCCTCCCAAGAAGCGCTTAGTTTTAAGTCGTTAGCCTGACTCATTTAGGATCTCTTTTTGACAATATTTCTCGAGAGGTCTCTCCTTCCATACTTTTGAGGTATTGGGGTGAGCACTTACATAAGGTGTGCTTGAACCCACACCCTCATCTTTCCCTTCAAAAAATTCATTGTCCTCACACTCGGGTTTGGAGGAAATTTTCTTTTTCCTCTTGTAATCATTTTAAAACCTTCCTTTTCTCTTAAGCAATATTCTGTTGGCAGAGGATATGTCAGTTTGGAGACAAGCTGCTAGCTGGGTGTCCTGTCCCAACTGTAATTAATGCTCTGAAGAGACAGAAAATACGACGCCCATTGTAGCGTGCAGCAGCGCGCTATGGCGCACTGCAATATCTTAAGTTTGTAATCTCCTCTGCAGTAGCACGCTGTAGCATCTTTATCTTTTGAGCATGATCTGTGGTAGTGCGCTGCAGCGTGCTGTGGCACGCTGGAGCGAGTTAAGTTTGGAAACTTACTCATTGTAACGCACTGTAGCGTGATGTGGCACGCTGTAGCAGCTATTTTTTTGACGTTTGAGTCCGTTGAGCACTTAAGGTTTCATTCGCGATCGCGAGCTGCAGTGCGCTATGATGTGCAGTAATAAATTAAGTTTGAAAACTTACCCGTGGTAGCGCACTGTAGTGGCTCAGTTTCAAAGTATCTTTCGCTGTGGCACGCTGCAGCATTTTAAGTTCAAAAACTTACCCACGGTAGCACGCTGTAGCGAATTATATTCGAAAACTTACATGTGGTAGTGCACTGCAGCGGCTTAGTTTTGAAGTATCTTCTGTTGTGGCATGCTGTAGTGATGTAAGTTAGATTCTTCCTCCACGGTATCGCGCTATGGTGCGCTGCGGTGTGCTGTAGCAAAATCATTCCATATTTCAGAAATCCCATTAGATTAGTGCTTTCTACTTGGCAGCGCGCTACAGCAGTTTTACCCAAGAATTTGCAGTAAAGCTCCAGATTCTCCCAGAATTTGTTGTGCTCTCATTTTTCTAGAGAATAGGCAGAAGTTTATCAAAGTAGGTACTTTCTAATATGGACTTGAATGAGATATTTCCTTATTTATGGTATAAATTATGGATTCATCCCACCCCCACACTTAGATTCTTGCTTGTCCTCGAGTAAGCTTAAGAAATAATTTTGTTGTTGTTCAAGTATGAGAGTAAAAGTTTTAATATTAATTGGATGATTTTTATCGTTCAAAACCTGTGTAACTGAAATTATTTAGAAAACTGTCAAGCACCTAAGCATTTCTAACTCCAGTTATAATCCTTTATTGCTTGTCTAGTCTCCAATTTTAAGTTTGTAATGCATTATACTTCATGATGGGAGAGGTTCTTTAGAATTCCCAAAACTATTTAGGCTATGAGTGACCAAGAGTTTTGTGCCATATGTGTTCCTTCTTATAAATCACAAAGATACTCAATTTTCTGGAGAGATATTTTTCATCATCCCATTTTATTTTTTTCCTTGGGAGAGATATTTTTCTTCATTCTTGTTTTTGTTTGCTTTCCTTTTTTAACTTTAGGGAGAGACATTTTTGTTCATCCCTTTTTCCAATTCTTTGATATCATGAAGTCCTACAGGAGCCTAACACACGCATTAGTTCACTCAATTTTTCTGATCACTAGTTTTGGGTTCAAAGTTTTCCCCCACACATAGACCTTAGCATTGACCTTATTAAATGTTTGGGGACTATATACAACCAGAGACCATTCCTTTGTTTTGATGATTTAGTGCTGTCAATTTGTTGTCACTTTTCAATAATCAAGTTTCGGTTGAATTTTAATTTTCTAATTGATATTTTCTTGACATTCATGCAATGAAAAGTTTAGAAAAAATTATTCCTTGAAAATTGTAAAAAAATTGGGAAAATATGAAAATCCATAATTCATTTATTCAAAAAGGTCAAAACACAAAAAGAAAATGAAAACAATAAAATAAGAAAAAGATAGCCTATTTTACTCATCATTCTAGCCTTCTCCTCGTCCTCCTCTTCCATGTCCTGGTAGGTAGTCACAAGGCGAACGGGTGACATGAATAGGGTCGCCGATAGGTGGTTGTGGTAGCACCAATCCATCCAGTCCTCCTTGCAAGCTCCAATCTTGGAACATCATTCCAAGGACTTCATGGAATTCTGATTGGAACTCGCATTACCGGGCAATTATTTTCATGCAGAACTGCATGTCGGTGGCCATAGACTTACCCAAGTCAGTTTGTAGAGCGCAGACCCGCAGCAATAATTTTTCAAAAATTGTACAGTCGGTGGACACTGAGGCTTCTCTTTCTTCTCCCCTCCTCATCTTAGCCTGCTTCCATTCTTGGGAATGGACATTCAGATTTGTTCGCATAAGTGGGGCACTAGTGGGAACAATGCTATCGAAGGAGAGGATCTTGACCCCTTGGGCTAGACAGATGCCCGATATTAATGATCCGAAAGTAAGCGCACTACAGGACCCATGCAGGGCATTCCAGAGTTACTCAAGAATGATGTCAGAGATACAAATTTCTCCGGGCCTTTGGAGCGCACACATGAGTAGGGCCCTAGAATGGGTCATTTCACTGAGGTACCCTGTCGTCATGATGAAACTAGAGATGAAAACCAGCCAAGCACTTCTCTAGTCCGTGAGGCGGGCTCGAAGAATGTTGGTCAAATTTCCTCTCCAATCAACATCATTGCGGATGAGTCACTTGTGAGTGCTCTCGGGTCATAACGTGATTTAATAAGGGCCAAATATGGGCAGTCATCGATGTCCCTCAGCCTATAAAATTACTCATCTTGCTCGAGCCCAAAAGTTACTCCCCTTCCCCATACAAATATTTTATGCCCCGCCAAGTTAATGGCGTTGGGGTAAACTTCCTGAACCACGGTCGGGTATGAGTTCGATTGGGTGGTCACTAGCTCCCTCCATCCCTGGGGATCAACTTGTTCATAGGGTACGGGCAAGACCCCCCAATTTTTTTTCGGGAATCAACTTCTACCGAGAAGTAACCAAGGTGAACCTTTGTTCAGCCTCGGCAGAGGAGAACCTCTTCTTATTAAAGGCTCCACTGGATGTGGAGGCCTCGGCTTCCTTGCGGGATATGGACTTCTTTCCAGATGACATGTTTGATTTAGAGAGAGGCTGAAGTTTTCTAGAAAGGAGGAGAGTAAAAATAACAAGAGCAGATGAAACTAGAAGGTGCAAGCTTAACATTCTCCCCCCAAGCCCCTTAAATAGCTAATCTATCATGAGGGCAAGAAAAAATATATGGTCAAAGATGCTCCTCATGCCATAAATGTAACTTACTCTTAATTAGCTAGGGGAAGAGGGGAGCAGCTTTTTCAGCTCCTCTTTTTAACTACCTAGGAATCCCACACATAAAGCATTTATTAACTGCATTGGATTTTCTAGGCAGTCATAATTACCACATCTGGACCCTTTCGCTATATGCGTTGTAGTGCGCTACAGTAGCTACGACTTCGAAAAATTTCAAAAGATGCATGTGCACTCTACAGTGCTTCAAAGCAGCAATTTTTGTCGTAGCGCGCTGCAGCACGCTGTGGCGTGCCATAGCGATTAAGTTTCAAAATTTTACCCGCAGCTACGCGCTGCGGCGGTTGAAGTTCGAATTCATCCCGCTATAGTGCACTGTGGCACATCTAATTTCTTCAGCACTTTTTTTTTCTTACTTGGTTTGTCTCCCAAGAAGCACTTAGTTTTAAGTAATTAGCTCGACTTATTTAGGATCCCTTTTTGACAAGATTGCTCAAGAGGTCTCTTTCTGTACTTTTGAGGTATTGGGATGAGAACTTACATAAAGTGTGCTCGAACCCACACCCTCATCTTTCCCTTTAGAAAATTCATTATCCTCGCACCCAAGCTTGCAGGAAATTTTCTTTTTCCTCTTTCACCTCCTGGTATTCTTCTTCTTTGTTCTCTCCTTATTAACACTTTCAGATGATGTACCATAGCTAGCTTTGGAGTTCCTTTCACTTAGAGTTAAGTTTTGAAATTCAAGTGTTTCCTAAATCATCTCCTCCCTATCTTTCCTTTTCAACTCTAATTCCATAACCTTTTGTTTGAAAAGGGTAGGCTTAAGATCTATCAGTTCAGACCTACCCCGAAATTTTATGCTCCTTATGCCCTGGCACACATCTATTATGGCTTTGGTGCTCATGAGGAAGGGTCGCCTAAGGATAATAGTGGAGTTTTCATTCCACCTATCCATTCACATACCACAAAATCAGTGCGGACAATAAAGCTTCCCAACCTTACAGGAACATTTCTTACAACACCCAAAGGAGTTAAAGATTCCAAATTAACAAATTCTAAAATTATAAAGGTGTACTCATCCCTCCTACCTTGAGATGCTCATAAATGTGGTAGGGAATGATATTAACCAAAGCACTAAAACCACACAGGGGATCTAAAAGTACCTCGCTCTTGATCACACAAGGGATGCATAACCTCCCAGGATCTTCACACATAGGGGCTATGAGCTTCTCATAATTAGTATTCCTACCCCTTTCTCTAGCCTCTAACTCCTTTTCAACAGTATTACTACTTTCACTTTGGTCATCACCTTTCATCCATTCAGAATGGATAACACTCACCAGTTCCCATGGATTCACTTCTGTAGAACTAGGCAAGGCTCCTTGTTGCCGAGTGGTCAGCGATTTAGAGATCTATTCTAGTGGCACTTCAATGTTTTTGAGGGATGCCTCTATCCCATAGATTGAAGCATCGTGACGGGTGATTGTCGCTTTTGTTCATCGCATAAATTGGATGGTTTCCGCCTTAAAAGTGTTAAAGGCTCCTCCTAAATTTGTTGGTTGTTGACTGAAATTGTTCTCGTTATTTAAATTTTGCTTGTTCAATGAACTACCCCATTAAGATTTCCATTGTTATTATTGTTACTCCAAGAAAAATTTCAGTGCTTTTTCCACCTAGGGTTATACCTATTGGAGTGTGCTTATTCCTCAAATAATTAATTTTCTCAGTGTTTGATTGCACAAAAGGATTGCTTAGATTGCAGTTTTAACTAGCATGTTTTCCCTCGCACAACTCACAATAGGTTTCTTGAACAAAATTAACATTCACGTTTTCAATTCGTTGATTAAACGCGAAGATATTGTTTTGTAGAGCTGTAATTTGGTTTATTTTGGTTATCTGGATTGATTCCTTTTTAAGCCGTTTAGAAAGCCATTGATACGTATTGTTAGCCATTTCTTCTAGGAGTTAATAAGACTCCTCTTGGGTTTTACTACTAATTGAGCCTCCAACGGCCACATCTATGAGTGTCCTTGTTGGAGCGTTCAACCCATAGTAAAAGGTTTGAACTTGCATCCACAAGGGGAACCTTAAGCATTCCTTTAAGTGATCCCAACCATCATACAACGTCTCACCCTCAAATTTTTTGAAGTTGGTTATCTCAATTCTCAGATGAGTAGTTTTCGTTGGAGGGAAATATTTGGCTTAGAATTTCCTTGCCAAATCGTCCCATGTATGGATAGAATTGCTTGGGAGAGAGCTGAGCCAACTTTTGGCTCTGTCTCTTAGGAAGAATGGGAAAAGTCTGAGTTGATGGCATCTTCAGAAATGCTATTAAACCTAAAGTTATCTCAAATCTCAAAGAAATTTGAAATGTATGAGTTCGGGTCCTTAGTGGCTAATCCACCAAATTGATTATTTTGAACCATGCTAAGTGTTGAAGGTTAGATCTAAAAATTATTGGCTTTTTTATTTGGCCTAACAATTGTATGTGGGATGCCCCTAACAGTTGGCAAGGCATAGTCTCTAAGTGCTCTACCCCTTGGTTCTTCTAGAGGCTCTCTAAGATTCAGTTTGAAATTTTCCATGACAGCTTGTTAATGATTTAAAATGCTTATTCTCTTCTTGCTTGTAGATAGGTTCTTTCAATTTCTTGATCAAAAAGATATTCAGTACAATTTCTCATACTCATACAAATTAGAAATTAAGCTATCAAGAATAAGCATAGCAATAATGTTTAACAGTTCAACAAATGAAAGAAAAGTAAATTAGTCAGTCTAAGTAATAAATTAGTGTCAAAATAAATACAAGAAGTAAATAAGATAATATACAAAGAGATTTGTTCAAATCACTATTTACTAGTAGATTATCCTTAATACAAAATAATTACCATTCCCCAGCAACGGCACCAAAAACTTGACAAACTGTAATTACACGTCTACGCTTGAACGCAAGTGTACGTGGCATGAAATAATAATTTGGAAGGTAAGTTCTGAGATTTATCATCCTCAGGGAACAGCGTGTTTTGTTACTAAGGTATATTTATATTTAATAATGTTTAAAATGTGTGATTTCAGTTTTTGATTTGGTTCTAAAGCAAAATTTAGAGTTTATAAACTATTTGATTCAGAGAGGAGAGTTGGGTTTCCTCCATATGAATTGGTAGGGACTCATGTTGAATTAGTTCTCAAGCACCTTTCATTCTTTCATAGTCAAGCCAAATAATCAAGTGCACATTGTATTCCTTAGAGTTGTCCTCTAGTTCCTACAAGTTCAAATCTTGTTCATGAAATAAACACCCTAAGGTTCTATTTCAGCATAAAGATTCTCATGAGATCATAATTAGAGCATCTTAGTTTTCCTACATCTAGGTGTTCAAGATAATACTTTTAATTTTGGAAATATCATGAGCATTAATTGCACTAATGAGCATCTTGCGCATCATGTGCAGTACAGATAAGGTAGTGATTTCATTGGGCTATATGGACTATGTCACTTCATTCATGAGCTCTCAATGAATCTCATTTTCCTTTTAAATATGCTGAGCAACGGAGCTCTGTTAGTGGGTCTTAGCTCACACACTTTGACCTCTTGATTGAGCTTAGAGCCTGTTAGATTCCTAGATCAATTTTGAATCATAAAGCTAAGTGTCTCCCACTTTTGCTGGTTATAGGAGTATTATATCTTTTTTCATAAAGCACTTCATAAGGAGGCGTAGAAGATCTTCTAGAATTTGGTTTACTCGTTCAATTTGACCGTCTGTCTGGGGAAGAATGTTAGTGCAAAAAGCTAAATTTGTCCCAGGCTTTGCTGAATAACTAACCAAAATTGAGAATTAAACCTACTATTTCTATCTGAAATAATACCATTTATAGTGTTCCATGCAGACGGACGATCTCCTTAAGATAGAGCTTGACCAACTTTTCAACTAAGTCAGTCCAGCAAATTGGAATGAAATGAGATGACTTGGTCAGTCTATCGGTAATCACCCAAATTGCATCAACTCCATACTTACTATTCAACAATCCTATAACAAAGTTCATGGAAATATCTAACAATATCCATTCTGGGATTTTTAATAGCTTAAGAAGTTAGTTAAGCTTTTGATGTTCAGCCTTTACCAATTATTAGGAGTGGAACTTTGAGATGAAATTTGCAATGTCTCTTTTAATGCCTAGCCACCAGAAGAAGGACTTATCCAAATCTTGATACATATTACTGCTACCACAGTGAACAGTGTAACTTAAGTTATGAGATTCAGAGAGAATTTATAGTTGCAGACTTTTAGGAACCCATAACCATTCTTTCTAAAATATTACACCATCGGCATCAAGACTATAACAACCCAAGGTTGTTACCCTAGCCAACCAAAGCTAAAGCAAGCCTTAATTCTTATCCCATTAGACTTAAGTGGTCAATTAAACCTAACCCTAAAAATTAGGGATCAATCAGAGCTCATTTGAGCAAATTAGTAATTTTGTCAAATTTAAGATCCCAAGAACACTTAAATTATTTTGATCTCAAAATCAAATTTTGATTGTATTTTTGAAATCCTCACCCCCCAAATTTGCCAAGAGTGAAATTTTGGAAATTTTTAGATATCATTTAATATTAAATTGGAATTTGAATTATTAAAGAATTTAAATTAATAAAAATATTTAATTAAATAAATTTTTTTAACGGTCAAGATCCATTGTCAGGATCGCAATAGATCTACTACGGGCCCCGACAGTAGTGCGTTAAAGGCAATGAAACATCGTCGTCGCAGGTACCTTGGCGCATCAATTTGACGGTGTCAACTCTTCGTACTAGGATCCTTCATCAGCTGTAGAATTTCTTCTGCGATCCAACAACTGACCTCTTCTCCACGTTAAGTCCTTAAGGTCAGGCACATCTGAGCCATCTCGTCTGAACGGATGATCCATTAGTCGGTATGGAGCACTCCAAGCATTGTATAGCTTTGTCTCTAAGTGATTGTGCACATGCACCTAGTCCCCTCCCAATAGCTCATCCAGCAGTTGATGTGCTGGTAGTATAGGCATAATCTGATCTTCTTCTTCTGCCCTCAACTCCAAGAGTTTGCTGGCACCAATCTCCCCTTTTTTCCTTCAATTAGTTAAGCCTTGTGGCTTCTTCCATGGATCGCCTTCTGGAGCCAACCCAAGAAGTCCACCTCCACTTCCTTGGCTATAAATAGCCCTTCATTTCAGCTTGAGCCTTTCTTTAGGTAACAAGCTCATCTCATCTCCTTTCATTTCAATATGTTCCCTTGTGTCTGCGCCTAGCTAGCAGCTAAGCTTTAGTAAAATTCCACCTTTTGCCTAAGATGTCAGAGGGTGTGATTTGATGTTCAAATCCCCTGCGCTCTGCCAAGGAGGTCAGTTGTCTCGCGCAAGCTGAATCATCACCCGTCATAGGAGCCCAGTAGAATTGTATCTGCATTCTCCATGCATTTCCAAGTACAATCTTTCTTCCCTTCCATCGAACTAAATTCAGCTCAACTTCTATCAATTGGCATTCAAATATTGATTAGATGATGAGCTAAGATCATCTAGGTGCATCTAGGTGGTGTTGCATTTAGTCTTAGGACTTGACTGGACCTAGTAATGGACCAAACATTGAGATCATTATCTGGGAGTGAGCCACCTTGTCGGCTGTCTTCTCTCTATAATCTAATGGTTTGAAGTTTGTTGTAGCTCCCATTCAGCTTACTAGGACGATTGCTGAGGTCTTGTGATCTTTGAGTCTGATCAAAATTGATCAATCGATACAGATTCCACTCACAACAGTTCATTATTGTGCACTGCTGCTAGTAGCACCCTGACTAACCAATCAACCATCAAGCTCAATAATCAACCCATTGACTTTATCTCTGAGTACTGAGTGGGTGTGGATCAGGATGGAGTAGCGATATCATCTCTTTAAAGAGAATTCGAGAGCCCTAGAGATCTGCCAGAAGCATTTGGGGTGAGTAGTCTTACCGCAATCTAGGCATTCCTGATTAGAGCTTTGTGGCTCATTCAGCGTGTCTGACAGTAGGGATTATTTTTGACTGGATGTAAGGTACGGCATGGACTAGTGACTTCGAATTGAGCACTGGAAGAAAACTTTAGGGTTTTGTCTGTTGGCAAGATATGGGAAGGTGGAGGCAAATAGTATTGGGCTGGGTCAGTCCCTAACTCGCACCTTTTGGTGTTGGGTTCAAATTAATCAACCAAATTTCTTTAATTATTTCCTTTAAGGAAATTAAGTAATAATTATTTAGCCTATGATTATTTAATTAAAATTATTTCAATTAAATTGTTCAAATAACTTTTCCAATACTGATTCAAATGGTATGTTCCTATATACCATTTTGATCAACAGAGCCTAAGGAGCCCTAATTTGAAATAATACTCAAGTTTCAGTGATTTAATTTCCTAATTAATCCTAATTACTCTAAAGTATAATTAGAGAATATTAAATCCATTTCTCAACTAAATTACATGATTAATTTCTCAAATTGTTCATATGATAGAGGAGAATTTATTTATTCAATTATAAATATTTTTTGAGATTTAATTTCACTAATCACCTCTTAATTATCCTAAAATCTTAAATAGTGTTTTATTAACCTATTTGAGTTCTAATTTTAGCAAGCTCAGGGGCATTCAACTTCTTATGTCATTTATAACCTGGTAGTGAACTTAGATGTCATTTTCATACCCTTATTTTACTAATCACCTATCTTAGCCCTAAATTGTGATTAGTGCTCATCATGCTCATCTTATACCCAAATCCAGTGTATAAGGTGTTAATCCTCCTCTTAAATAGTTAGAACCTTTTAGAGTTGAATAAAATCAATTTGGAGTTATAAATCTTAAATGCCCAGGTTTAACCATTAAGGAGGGGTATTTTGGTCATTTTATCTAAATATGGGTTACGTGCTCTTGGACCCTAGGAACCAATCCAAATGCTTAAAATTAGTAAGTTAAATGATTAGTATCATTTCATAACCCTTTGACTTGAAGAATGGATCATAAATGCCAAACCTAAATTCTCCTTAAGATATACTTAAGAAGCTTATTAAGATCCTTAAGGTGAATCTTAGACCTTCAATATTGCATCATTAAATGGAATTCAATGCTCATTAATTAACTTAGCTAATATTTTGAATGTTCCTGATGCTTTTCCTAAGTTTATGTCTTAAGTAAGTTCTTAAGCCCAACCTTAGTTAAGATCTTAAGAGTTTAGTCTTAATCCTTCAAACTTTGATTTTAGTTTCTTACTTATATTGAGTGATTGAGCTACTCAATAGATTGATCCATATTAATATTTGTAATCTCTATATCATTAAGAATTAATTTACATTCTTAAGTTCCCTTAAAAACCTCTAAAGTGCTTAGTCCATTAGATTTTCTTCCTTTGGCTTATGTGAATTCAATTCTATTTAATAATGAAGTTATTCAATAGATAGAATCTAGTTCCTAGATTTAAAAATTTGAATTGATTATCTTGTCTTATGACTTTAGACTGTAGACTTTCTAAATTATGATCTTTTCATCTTTTTTATTCTTCAGTCCTTAAAATTCCTTACCATCAGTGAGTTTTTGTGTGAAACCCTAGATCCTTAGATGTTAGCACCTTGGAGTTTAACTTTAAATCCTAAAATCTTAATTATCTTGATCAAGATTGGAAATGGGATATTAAAATGCAACAATTAAGTCATTTATTTATTATTTTACTTTTGTAGACAACTTTTTCTGATTCTGAATTAGAACTCATTAATTTATAATGTTTAACTTTGTAAGCCGTGGATCTGAGATTTTACTTGATGGTCAGATATTAGAGAGCTTATGCTTATACTCTCTCAAAATAAAAAGAATGATTAAATTAAATAGCAATAGATATCATATGTGTCTTAGTAGAGTCTTGCTTACTTTGATTTTGATGCTTTGCACACCTTGTATTTGAGCCTTTTACCTTTAGACATATACAACCAAGCTTAGAATACTCAATGAGTATTCTATGTTAGTTCTTAAATGCATATAAATTATGAAATTTAATCAGCACATTTAATACTTTCAGTTATCAATTAAGTAGAGTGTGTGTCCTATTTATGTTTCCTCATTAGTTCAGTTCTTTGCATTAGAGTCAACTTGAATCTTGCTCTTTGGTTGGTTAAATGATACATGTCTAATTTTATAGTCCAGCTAAGATTAGTGGTTAGCTAAATGATACATGTGGGACTTTCTGTTCAATGGCTTCATTTAGCCAGCTTCTACCATGGAAGTACTAATTTAGGCACATCTCTAATTTCGGTGATTATTCAGTTTTAGTGCAGTTTCAGTGGCTTTATTAGCCATCTTTTCTGTTATGGCTTGTTTACTACTATTTCAGTATAGTTTCTTACTTCTATTTATAGATTACTGGTTTTAAATTCATATTATGCTTAGTTTCTATTTTACTTTAGCTCAAATTAGGAATTTATTTCAGTTATTTTAGCCATATATATATATATATATATATATATATATATATATATTGCCTTGCCTTGTTCAAACTTCTAGTTGAGGTATGTTTCTTTACATACTTTATTTTGTTAAGTGATACATGCTTTATTTATAGTTTAGGGTTTAGGGTTTAGGGTTTTGGGTGAGGAGCTTAGCTAGGAGGAGAACCTTCATGATGCTGCTGAGGCTCAGTACTATAATAATTCATATTCACGAATAGCTAGTTATGCCTTCTATTAGTGAGGATGAGTGTTCCTTCCTTTTATATTTTAAATCAGTATTATAAAAATTCACATTCAGACTATGTTTACTTTTTATGCACTTTTAAATTAAGTTGAGATGCAGTTCTTTCATTTTTGTACTATGGAAATAGATGTTATACATATTTTAGCTTCCGCACTCTGTTCTTTTTATATATGATGTATGAATTACAGATACAGGTGCGATATTATACAATTATCAGAGGATTAGGTTGTAAGACCTAATTTAGTTATAATTGGGAAGCTGCCATATGGTGACATAATCTTGTTAATATTTATATTAACAAGACCATAGCAGAGATGGGGCTTCACAAAGATGCAACTCATATTTATTTCCTTTCTCAATATCTGACTTAAGCTTAGAAGAATCTTCATTTTTCCTTTGGGCTTTGATAATCTTTAACCCCAAAGAGAATTCTGACTAACAAGCAAATAGAATTCGACGCAAGTCTACTGATCTGATCGGCTCAAGATTTAGCCTTTCAAATTCTTCAATTAAGGTATCATTACAACAAAGAAAAGATATCATTGCTTTATGGCTTTAGTTACTACATTAACTTTAGTTACTACATTAGCTTTATTAGGTGATATTGGATTTCTAGACCATAGTTGCAAATAATCTCCAATCATCTACTCTGTCTACAGTTAAGAGCAAAAACTACCACTGCAAGTTCAAGATCATGTATAGGGTAGTTCCTCTCATTAGGCTTAGGTTTTCAATAGGCAAAGGCTATAACTTTTCCAACTTACATCAAGACACATCTAAGTCCCACCTTAAAGGCATCAGTGTAAACCTAAAAAATTTTCCCTTTTGAGGTAGCACAAGGACTAGTGTTGAAATAAACATATGTTTCAACTTCTAAAAGGAATCTTTACAGTTTTAATTCCAGACAAGCTACACTTCCTTCCTATTTAATTGAGTTAACAGTGTTGCTATCTGAGAAAATCTTGGAACAAACCTCTTAAAGTAGCAAGCAAGTCCCAGGAAATTATGGATTTTAGTTATAGACTTGGGTTACACCCACTATTGCACATCATAGATCTTCTTTTGGTCACCACCCTTTATCCCTTCAACATCAATCACGTGACCCAAAAACACCATGATATTGAGCCAAATTTGCACTTTGAAAATTTGGTAGTCTAAAGCTGCTAGGTACAGTCATTTTCAAAAGGGAATGAAAGATTCCATAAAGGATCACTTTATGTCCTAGAATCACAATAGCTTAGCTAAATTCTTGGAGGGAGCAAGAATGATTGAGCATCATTAGATGCAAAAATAGATTAAGAAAAGACCCCACATGTATACTTTTAAATCTGACCCATTCAAGAGGATTTGCCATAACACCTGAATGCCAGAGACCAAAGTGCTACAGTGCGCTGTAGTGCCAGACAGATCCTCAATCCTATTGTTATGCTTATGATTTTGTTGATTGCTTGGCAACCATCAATGCATCCCTGATCCTCGAGCTCAAATCATTTCCACTGCGGTGCTCTAGGTGATTTAAAATAGTTGCACGGACAGCCATATCATGTGATCTGGGTTGTCCCGTCTTTCCTCTGAAGCTAATCAGATGATCGATAAAATATCGATTATGATCTCAATCTAGCCATTAGATTAAAGTTCAGATTATATGGCCAAATTTCTGCATGCAATGTACAAAGCCACATGATTATATCCAAGCCATTAGATTGACTGGGTGACTATGATGCATAGAGCACTATGCTTTGTCGTCTTCACTACTCATCCATGACTACTGGCCAAACAGGGGGCTGTGCTATGGTTTTTCTCCACTATAATCTTTCACCCAAATCTCTAGATAACAATCTCATTGGCTCTATTTCCTCAAGCCCTACCCAAAGGAAGTCTAACCTGATGCCCTCGATCCCAAAGTGCGACGCTACGACCTGGCGAACTCGACGATCTACGGATGTAATGTGCTCCCCAATTCTCCATTATAAGAACTCCAATTATCCTTGTTATAGTTCACATAGCTAGTTTGAAATCTATGATATAGATTGCTAAGCTGGGATTCAAGATTTAATTAGGTTCGAGCGTGCCCGACCGAGATTCAATTTTCTTGGGGCTTGTTCATTGATGTACAATGCCTGAGCTTGTAAAACTTCTAGCTACCTTGACCATTTCCCATAAAACTTAATGTGTTCCTTAGGTCAGCCATGACTCAGGGAACTTAATGGGATCCTAATCAAGCAAATAGGTCCACTGTGGAGGGAGTATCGCCCTTACACACTAAACCTTATGTTACCAAAAAAATAGAGCTATGGTTATACAATATAGGTAGTGCCTTAAAAATTAGATAAATCTAGATTATTGATTCATTCCATCATAGTTTTTTAGTAAGCCCTAGTAAGGAAGTAGAGTTAAACTTGTTAGAAGATAGATTAAACTTGATCTATTGGGAAAACTTTCAAGCTAGAAATAGAGGTAGTGGATCTATTAACATTCTTAATTTAAGACCTAGTATTTTATAAAGAATAGAAGCTTAATTATGAGACTTAGATGGTTTTAACTTCAAGATTTATGATAGGATTGATAAATCTAAGATTTATGGCAAAATAAAGGAAGAAAAAACATACAAAACATCACTTGAACAAGCATACTTTGAAGTGAATTTAATGAATTTCAGGAGAAAGTTGGATAAAAGAAATCTGAAGCAAAAAGGTGAATTTTGGAAAAAAAACCGATGTGGCACGCCGCACAATGCCACAGCGGGCCATGGCGGTCTACTGATTATGCTCACCTGAAACATATCTGCAAGCCTGGAAGAAGAACCATTGAGGTGTGCCCCAGCATGCTATAGAAGGCCGCAGCATCATTTTTCAAGTAGCAATATTGAGACTTTGGCACAACTAATTAAATAGTGATTCTCCATTTTCATGAAAGATTAACCACCTTAGTGCACCTAGGATAATGAACAAAAGTTGCAGACCTGAAAGGAATTAACTACAGCGCACCGCAGCGTGCCATTGAGGGCCACGACGACATTAAAAAAATATTAATGAAAACTATATGGAAAGTAATTGAACAGTAGCTTTCTATGTTCACAAAAGTTTAACTGCTGCAGTGCACTTACAGTGAGCTCTGGTGGAGCACAATGACATTTCGAGTAAGCCTTGTATATCAAGGAGATTGAATGTGTGAATAGTGTTTGGATCGACGCTGCCACAGTGCATCGCAGCGAAACAGTGTTTGGATCAGAGCTCCCACAGCGCTACGATGATTTTTTAGTAGAACAGCCTAGAACTAGTTTTGAACTAAACATGATGTGATCACTGTAGCAAGCCACAACGTGCCATAGTGGTAGATGTAGAAATCTTCATAAATTGTATTAATTATATCATAGGGAAGGCAAATATTTTTGACCTTTGGGCTTCCTCTCCCTTTTTGAAAATAGAATTAATATTTAAGTCTGCAAAATTCTAAATGATTATTAGAATAAAACATAATGGCTTGCATTGAAGGAAGGGAAGATGAAAGGTCACTTAGGATAAAGGCAAAAAGGCTTAGAACTTCTCTATTTAATGGATATTTTTAGGCTATTCGAGGGTTCCTAATTTTGACATTCATTGATCCAAATTATAAGCTGCTATGAGAAAGAGAAGGAGAACTCTCCAAGGAAGGAAGTTCAAAACCACCTTACTAGTTCAAGAGGAAAGAGCAGCTGAGGAACTTAGAGAAAAGGAGAGAAAGAAGGATAAGGAACCAAGAGAACCCCCGAAAGTCATGGCTGTTCCTAGTACCATTTCTAAGCCCGATCTTGTTTTCTTTATTTGTGAATCAATGTCAAGATTCATTTTTTTTTGCGTCTATTGCTGTATTGAAACTGTGATGGAAGGCTAATCCCACCTTGGAGAGGGTTGGGATGTAATTATGTGATGAGTAAGGTATAAGGTGTTGTATATTTAGTTTGTAATTGGTAAAACTTGAGCTGAACATTTTGTTTCATTTTGTTGAATGCCTGGTATGATTATCAATTGTAAATCTTAATTAAACCAAATCTGGAATGAAATCTTTGTATAAGAAATTCAAAGACTTGTGCTCCAATGCTGACTAATTGGATTAGAGCAGGGCGTGAGTGCAATTGAGCTGAGAGCTATGTGACAAGTTCTCACGCCCATTAGCACCATTCCTTAAGCTCATCCAAGAAGTTGAAGCTAATGAGCCAAGCCCCCGTCCAATCATGCTTTGCAGCTCAGCAAAGCATAAGGAGGGAGAGATCATTGATCACTCATGGATGATGTGACATAGTCCATTGGTTCTGATGAATCCTCTTTGTTAGCTATACCGCGTTTGTAGCGCATGATGCTGAATGGTGGGAATCAAGGCTTGTGAGATCATAGAACTAAAAGAATGTTTTGATAACCTTGATGTAGAAAATTGAAATCAACATGAATTGATCTCATAAGAATTTATGTGCCGAGGTAGAACCCTTAGGGTGTTCTCATTGTGCACTAGATTTGAACTTGTTGGAATTAGAAGACCAATCTAAGGAAGGCAATGCTCACTTGATTGATAAGGCATAGTATAATTACTTCGTAAATTGCAATGACATGATTACAACACCGAGACTTTATGAGTCTCATACTGAAACCCCAACTCTCTCTTCTTAAATCAAATGATATCTTCAATTTAATTTTTGTTTTATAAATTAGGGACCACAGCAAAACCAAAATGCAAATTGTCTAAACATGAACGTAGATAAAACTTAGTATCAGAACCACCGTTCCCTGTGGAAAATATAAATCCGGAACATACTATTCCAACTTATTACTTCTGACCACATACACTTGCGTGCGAGAGCAGACGGGTATTTATAGTCTATCAAAGATTATAAAAGGAATTTTTATATATATTTAATTATCTGCTTCACTATAATATTGCCATATTTAAATCATTAATTTGAAAACCATATTCTTTTGTATATATACTATAATTGATTAAGGCATTCAATTAATATCTTAAGTTAATTGGGGGCCTAATTAACCCCAATCATTAAGGATAGATTATCATTTAAACAATAACTAGTATCAAATAATTTATAATTAAATTGAAGTTCCTTAAACTGTAATAGCACATTGAGACTAATTCCTTGAACATTCATTCAGATCTTTGTGCATAAATAAAATATTAATTAATTTAGATATGGGGCTTCACTCTTGGTGGATCAGTCTATACATACATTGTTGAGCCAAGGCTGACTATGGAAAGATTAGGAGACCACACATGTCCTAGAGAGGGTATGTGGGGTTTTACAGGAGACTATGCTACATATAGTATGGTAAATGTGCTGAACTCCTCGCTTGTTTTGTGCACGCTCGTAAGATATAACACATTAAAATAAGATAAATTAGTATTTATATTTTGCAGTCTCAAGACTGTGCCTTACATTTTATTTAGTCCAAGGACTGAGATCACTTTACGTACTTATACTTACGTACTTTACAGTTCAATTTACTTTTATTTACTATAATACAATATGTATACTGCCTTACATCTACACTCCTTACATTTCCTTTACAACTTTACTTAGCATTTCATTTTAGTTTAACATATTACATTTGTACTTCTTTTATATGCACATATATATACATGCTTACTAATTTCCCTAACATGCGAGACTTCAGTAGCCTCATTTGTATGTACATTTACCTTTATAATTGTTTTAAACTCTTAGTTATTTTTTCTGTCTTCTTATCTTAGTTTGCATCTTTGCATCGCTTAAGTAATCATAAATATTAAATGTGATATCCTATAATATAGTAATAAGATTAATAGCCCTAAAATGTACTTAAATTTTATAAATATAACAACTATTTCTTTTTGTAAATGCCCTACTATATTAAAAATTAAATATAGCAGTCTAGAGCTTGGAAGAAATCCAGTCTATGAGCTAGGGATTGGACTAAAAGTGTAGCCTTAAAGATTATCTTTATTTTATTTTATTTTATCTTTCCCATGAGGATGAGTGTAATTACATCAAAATAAACTTGTATAACATCAAATTAAATCTAAATGTCTTACTTTCTTCTTATGTGATGTATTTTTTTCTTTTTTAAAATATGGATGGTTGGAATGGTAATTTTATTATGCACTTATTTTCTCATCTTATATATGCCTGGATCATCATAGTACTTAATAGTGGGTTAAGACTTACAAACCAAGTATTAATCACAACAAAAATATTTAATGTTGGATTAGATTACCTAATCTAGCACTTGGTCGTTACATAATCCCTTCAACTCCCAAGGCTTCTTTAAGAGAAAAATGAATCATTTCAACTTTCCAAATAGCATAAAAATGAGTATTCTGGTATAAGGGTGTAACTAATGACACTATCAAATTGAGACTATTCCCATTTTAAATGGTAAGAAGTTGGCTCTTATCTCCTCCAAGTGACTACTCCATTACCCCTTGGAACGAGCCAGCTCAAAAATTCTTAGAAAAACACTTTTCCCCTATAAATATTGCAAGACTTAGGAACAAAACCTCCAATTATAATCAACAAGATAATTAAACATTATACAATAGTTGGGAGAGATTCAAGGAGATCCTAATATGTCGTCCCATCATGGCTTGCCCCTATGGCTTCAAGTGCAAACATTATACAATAGCTTGAATTGTAGTAATTGAATGCTCATAGACACTGTGTATGGTGAATCACTTCATAGTAAAACCCAAGATGAGGCATATGATCTCTTAGAATAGATGGCCATTAATTCTTATGAATGGTCTACTAGGAGACTGCCTCATTCTAGTTCTACTTGAAATTTGAATTATGTGGGCATGCACATTCTTGTTATACTTACAGTTTGATTATCCCCTATGCACCATTTCACATAGAACAAATGAATTTTGTGTATAAAAATTAAAGCTACCCCCACAAAACAATAATTATTCCAATTCTTACAATGTTGGATAGAGAAATCAACCTATCTTTTCTGAGAACAACAACTAAAGGGATTCTCTTCTGTAACAAGATCAATACAATCACTTTAAAAACTCTAGCAACTCTGGTCAGTTCAACCCTCAAGGGCAATCATCCGTGTCAACTCTTGAAATTTCCTTAAATAAATTTTAAAGCTATACCACCAACTTTATGTAATGAATTGAAGCCACATAAAACTGACATGAAACTTCAATCCAGCAAATTCAAGTGTCCATTAAGAACATATAAATTCAAATATTTCAAATATCACAACATTTTGCTAGTAGATTTTAATGTGCATTGTCAAGTACTCTTGAGGTAAATCATAAGGAGATGGTGGGTATGATTCACTCATCAACTTTAACTTCTGAATTCCTTGAGTTGAACACCCACCAACCCAAAAACATCGCTAGCAAATATTGGTTTGAATAACACCTAAAAAGAGTTTAATAAAGCGATAATCTAAAATTGAACCCATCCAGAGCAGATCCTAAATTTATAAAATTGTTCATTGCATGAGTATACCTCCTAAATTGGGAGATTCAAGCATATTTAATATGTAATGACTCATGTCATTACATAAATTATCAAGGCAATTAAGTCACTTAATGATCTAACCACTTAGTCAAAAATACCCCCCAAGAGTAATGAAATGAAAACATCACATGAAATAAATTTTTTTCATTATTTTCTTATTATTTTGATCGTATTAAAAAATGAGAATAAATAAATTGATCTCACATCGTAAGAATTTTGATATTTTCTAATTTCCCACTCCCAAAATAGCTATGGGTAAATGTTTCATATTTTTTAAACACAAAATTAAGGGAAAATACACAAAATAAAAATTAATTTTCAAATTTATTCCTGCAAACAGTCCACCGCGGAGTCCAAGCACGGGACAACGGATCAGTTGATCCAATGACCCAAATTTTCCCAAAATCTGACTGCAAAGATCTCTCATCATGGGTCGAACAATGGACAATGGCGCTAGTGAATCCTGACCGTCCATCTATTTTAAATTGAGTCGGATGGTCCATAATCCATCAAACTATAGGGCTAGATCAGTTTATTGGGTCTGATCCTATCTCTGATGTTTAGGATCTTTTCCTAGTCACCATTCTGCCTGCGACAAGCGAGTGCTCATTGCATCACTGTCATGGGAAGGCGCAACCCCACAAGTCAGCAGTAGTGTCTAATGGCATGCACAAAGGACCACACAGAAGCATTTACTCTTGTGCCATCCAATTGGGGCAGTTAGCAACTCTACCACTGACCTTGCTGCCTAGGGCCACTAGCTTAATGGCCATGGTTGGCTGGACTGAGGTTTTAAATACCCCAAAACCCCCATGCATTCTTACACCCCCTTTGCTTCTCCAAGCACCTCACAGATGCCCCTTTTGGCCTCTCTACTATTGCCCACCTCCCAGCTGATGAACAACCTCCTCTGATCTTAGCAACCTCCAAACACTCATAGAAATAGTTTCCAACCATTGGATCCCAATCCCAAGGTCAGGATCCTTCTCTCTAGAAGCCTAACTGAGCCTAGCTGCCCCCCCCCCCCTCTGTTGCCGCTACCGCCGCCGCCAGCGACCCCTGACCCTGCTCGGCCACCAGTGGAGTTCCGTCCACCCATGGAAACCTGTGAGACAAGTCACATGGCCCCCAAACCTCTATTTCTCCTAAACCAATTATAATACCCATTTGGGTTAACTCTGGCCATCCCAAATTAATGTTTGGGTTAGGGTTGGGCTAGACCATTTGGAGTTGACCTAACCCCAACCTATTGGGCCAGTGATGCCTACTAGTGTTTATTAACATCAGTGAATCCCCATACACCTTCCCATATAACTTTGGGAATGTTGGCTATGCTTGAGCTGGCACTAACTAGCTTGAGCCAGGACTTAGTTGACTTGGTCAAATAAAATATTCCACTAACCTTATAAATTTCAGTGGATGGGTGGATCCATGAGGGCTTTAAAGCAAGCCCCCATGGCCTCAATGAGAAAAATCTAACATCAACCTGGACTAGAGCAAACCCAAGCTAGCCCAAGCCTGGGTTAGGGCAAGATTGTTCACTTAACCCCAATGGAGGCTTAATCCCTAACTAGCCTCCTCAAAAACCATACTACACTCTGAGAATTTCTCCACTTTAACAAAATATCCCAGAGTGATCATAGTAGGTTAGCTTAGGCAAGCCTAGGATGAGTTCTAGCCCAACTAACCCCACAGAAGGGCTAGTTAGGTTAAAACATTGGTTAATCCCCTTTAACAATCTTATAGATAGAACAACTAGAACCTTGAGACTCCAAAGATTTTTAGAAAACACTTTGAGCCACTTGAGTTAGTAAAACAAGTTAAAGTATGCCCAAAGAATGACTAGCCTGGATGCCTCTTTATGGAGAGTAATTTGGGCCAGTAATGCTCTTCTTGGAAGCTCACTAGCTTAAAGGTTGAGTAATTACTTCCTTGGAAACCCTTGAATCCATTAAACCTACCTTAAGCTAATCTAACCCAAACCAAGTCAAAACTTAAGTCTTTCATCCGGTTAAGATTTTATAAAAGATTAAATTTTCATTTTTTAAATAATAAATCAAAATGGAAACTTATTACATAGTGATTATTTAGCACTAGACCTCCTCATTTACTACTAAAGGTACCAAATATATTCTTTACTTTTGTGGCAAATTTCTTTTATACTCAGCTTTGCACAACTTTGATAAAACTGTTATTTTAAAGGTCACATAAAATGATATATGAATTAGTTTGGATAAATATGATGCACAAGGAGTTGATTGCTTATTCTATATTATTAGTCTGATCATATGCTGTTTAGGATGGGGTTATTTGATAACGAGAGCCACAAGGAGACTATACTAACAAACCTTTGAGGGGCAGGTATAGAGGGAATATGGAAATGAATTATAAAACGAACCCTCCTAATTCTCAATTTTGTACTTACCCAATAAAATTAATAGACCGCACAAAGTATCTAACAATAAAATTAGGTATTATTTAGTGACAACATGTCTAATGTTGGGTTTTAGTGCTACTGAAATTGCTTTTAAACATATAAAGTATTTAGCATTTTATTGCATATTAAATCATTTATTTTGCTTATTTTCTATCAATTATAAAGTTGATATCCATCAGTACTCAGTCTCACAACTAACCAATATTCAAATGTCCATGCTTTTGAATTTTGCCTTGGTCAGGAGCACTTTCTGTAGGAAAGGCTCTAGCATGACTACTTCTGTGTCATGCTGATCTTTTTAAAGTTTTCTTTATTAGCAAGCAATTTATTTAAATTTGTAAAATAGGATCCTAGTGATCAACATTCTATGATATGATGTTTTTATAAGTGAGTTATGTTTGATACGGCTGCATTATTTCTCCTAAGTGTTCAATATGATCCTAAATTAGGGGATTACTTCTAATGTTGGATTTGAGATTGGGTCCCCACATAAACTTTAACTTTTTACACCTTATTTATGATTTGGGAGTTTCAATTAATGTTATGCCCTAGTATATATATGAGAAGATTAGATTAGGAGGAAAGAAAGAAACACTGATTATTACTCAACTAGCTGATCTATCTTTAATGGTGCCAATATGAATGGTGGAAGATGCAATTGCTAAAGTTAGGAGTTTCAAATTTTTTGTGGATTTTATAATATGCAAGATGAATGTAACTAGTGATGAGATCTTAATCATTTTGGATGTTACCTTTTTAGTTACTATACGTGCATTAATTGATGCTGAAAAAGAAACCATGCTATTGAGAGTAATAATAGAAGTGAGGAAATTGATTTGCTAAATGTAGTTATCTCTAGAAGAAAAATTAAAGTGCATGAGCAGAACCGTTAAGGGTTGAGAGAGCAAACCGAGAGGGAGGAACTAAGTTATAAATATTCCCATAAGGCAACCATAGATAAAATAATAGATATTGTTTATGAAGATGATTTTTCTCAAACTAGCACGGAAGGTCATACTAGGAAAAAGAAAACTAGTTGGGGGAAGATAAATAGTAAAATTAAATCTTCATTGGCTGGACCACCAATTGTGAGAGATGAAAGAGAGTCTTATGATGAGAGTCAATGGGTTTGGATCAAAAAATGTAGCATGGTACCTAACATGCAAGAATTTGTTACAAATCACCCCACAGACATTAGAAAATTTGGAAGGGGGTATTGAAAGGAACTATGCATTGTTGAATATTATTTAATCAAGCTGAGGACATTAAATGAAGTTCTTTTGGGAAGCAGTCCTAAGTGCGTAGTTAATTTAGTGTTTTTGTTTTCAATTTCAATTTTATTTATTGTTGGTCTTAATAAAAGTATCACTTGGTGAGAGGAACGAACTTGTACTAAAATGAGGAGTTATGAAGTAGGTTATGGCTATTTCCTTAGCAATTTCTTATATGGGCGCCCTAGCACCCGAATACTAAAAGTGACAAATTTAGCGTGTTGCGCTTTCTAGTGCCAGCTGCCTTGACTAGTCAAATTGTGCTGCGTTTGAAAGTGTGGGATGTTAGAAAATCTTTTAGGAGTTGAAATGTGGCATTTGATTTTGACCTAGTCTTCATTAGGTCAATAACAATACATTAAGCCCAATCATTGAATAGGCTTCTAGCATGTGGATTCACATTTATTCATGTTGAAACTTTCTAATGAAGATCCCTGAGACTCTATCCAAATAAGTGGGTGAAGTCCTATAACCACAGTTTTAATCAAGCCTATCATTTAAACTCTTCAAAACTTTCTTTGCTCTCATTCTCTTCATAATCTCAAGTAATTCATGGGATCCAAGTGAAAAGTTGTCCTGAAGGTTCACCAAACTGAATCCTATGATGGTAGTCATTTTGCATCGCATGAAGCTGCCCAAGGGTTTCGAATGATCACCTTCCAATGGAAATTCATTCAAGAGCGAGGATTTTTCCCTCATTATCTTGATATAATGATGCATATCACTCAGTAAGATTGGGGAACATTGTACAAGCACTTTATAATAATCCAAATTCAATCGGTGCAAGAGGTGTATGATAATGCAATGAAGAGCAGAATTCACATGATTTGGGTGTGTGAAGGCTATGGATTTATTTAAAGCAGCCATCCTATCACATTAAAATCTTCAAAAAGGTGAGTGTTGTTCATTTTGGGATTTTGTGACCAAAGAATCCAATGCCACTGAAGTAATTAATTCCCCCATTGCTACATGAACCTTTTGGAAGGGTGAGACTTTCAACTTCCAAAGATCTACCCTAAACTTAGAATATAAGGGATGGCATATTGTGATTTTCAGCAAAATTATGCCTGCCAACCATTTGAGAGATGTTACTAGAATTCGTGCCGGACTCAATTTTTCCATTCATAAATTGGGAACCATGTTGTGGTATAAATAAATTTTGATCAACTATGGAACTCATTGCTATGGAGTTGCCTGACACTATCATTTGGTTCATTGATCACCAAACTGCACATGGCACAAGGCGTTAAAGTCAATGATAATGGACCATGGATTTCCCAATGAACACCCCTAACCAAAATTTGCATCCCAAGAACTATGATGTTTAATCATTTTGAGATCCATAATGATACAGATTGAGGGGTAGAACCATCTATTGTAGCAGAAAGAAGGAAAGACGGTGAGGATCTTCATCAACGGCATGACCAACAAAATGACTTGCATAATAAGATCGAGAGATGGGCTGATTTGCATATTTCCTTTCTCATAAACTCAGTGATGAACAAACAACACTGCACCTTCGAGTGTTTTAGCACTTTTTTAGTTCTTTTAATCATTGGCAGAATCATGGGACCCCACAGAAAGCCATCCTCCCATCATTCCCTTATGTGTAGGATGCACCTAATGATCCATGGCTTTATTATGAGGAAGGAAATCAAGAACCCTTAGATGAAGAAGTGGAGGAAGATTGATACGAAGAATACTTCACCTCATCAACTTTTTGCTACTAGGATGTGTTTGTTCTTTTTGTTTTCCTTATTTCAGCAGTTCAACTTCTTATTCATTTTTATATAAAAAAAGAAACCCACTTGAATGTTGAACATCTTAGTTATAATGAAATAATTAAATGATTCCTAGGAATTATAAGAGCTATAGGTTGTTACCTTGTCCAACCAAGATCAATCAGAGTCTAAACCTATCAGCATTAGGTTCTAAAGACTATTATGACCTAACCCTAAGAATTTGGGATCTAAATGATCAAGAAAATAATTATTGATTATTTTATTCATTTTAAATACCTTGAAAATTAGGTAAATAATATTGACCTTAAACTTTATATTTGAGGTTATATTTGAGTTCCTTATATCAAAAATAAGTTAGCGGTATAAGTTTCATAGCTTTTAGACTTGTATTTTTGAAAAAATACACAAAATACAATTTGTATTTTTATTTAAATAAAATCATAGGAATTTAAGCAATTAAATTCTAATTAATCAAACTATTTAAACTTTAATCATTAAAATTATGGAAATCTCCTGCGATGGATCAAACACAGAACACTAATCTGGTTGGTTAGAGTAGTTCTACATTTTAGTGATCAAATTAGTCGGTATTTATCAAGTTGCACCATCATAGACACTTGGATTCAAAGCAGATCATAAAATCTCACCCCAGATCCAACAGTCACAGTTTATTCTCACACCAGCCATTATGATCCAAGGGATCAGGGTTGTTTTTCCTTTTCTAATTGAAGATTAGCTGGTGATGGGAGCTCTCCCTATTGTTCACCATCGTCTCGAGCTCTCTTCCTCGATGGCAGAGATTCTCTGGTATGAATCTATTGTTAGAGCTTATCCCCCACTATGCCCAAGTTATCAATAGCTCCTACAAATGGTAAGGGACCTTCTCAGGTGGTATTAGCTCGGTCTAGCCTTTATAAAGCATATGGGAGGCTGAAATTTGGGTCGGGCATGCTGGTCTTAGCCTGACCTTCCTGAGTCTCCCATGGTTGTTTAATCCATCAAAAACCATGGGGTGGTTCCTTTAATGATCTTGCAAACTTCCAACACTTTAATTTTCCCAGGACACTCCACCACCCTTTGTAATAACTCCATCAAACCTGAAGGACCCTCAAAAAAGTTTGGAGTTTCTCCTTAGTGAGACTATCGGTAAAATTTAGAGCTTGATTTCCCAATGACAAGCCATCATCCTAAAAAATTTCTAGGACTTATCGATAATACCTAGAAATACCTACTAAGCCAGCTATACCCTCTGTAAGCTTTTGGTGCCAGGTACCCCTTTGAATTACAATAGTTCAATCCCAATAACTTAGTTAAGTTTCTGGAATGATCTGTGATGAATGACAAATATCTCTAAAATATATTAGGAAAATAAATAATTTGAGATTAGAAGGATTTATTAATCTCTTTATTGGTGATAAGTGTAGTGCCCCGCCTCATCTCCGTGCACAAAAAGGTGTAATCATGATAGATTCGGCGACGGAGCAGCATGCCACTTGGGGAGGAATATCCCTTCTTGAATAGTTAAAACTAAACCCATCTGAAGGGCTGCTGACTCAACCTCAAGGAGAGTTGAGAGCTAATACTTAAGATAAGATTAGTATCCTTATCCTAAGTATTAGACCAATACATACATTGGATGAAATACACATGAGGAATCTAATATATGTATAAGATATCAGCACTTCCAGTATATTGATCATATCACAATACTAAGTATAAGTAGTATATAATAGAGTGCAAAAACTTAAAGCAAACATCCAAAAAAATTCATCACAGAAGCTGTATGAAACATTCATCTCAGAAAATAAAAGAAAATATATCCAGAATTATTACAAACAGTTTAATGAAGCATAGACATAAAAGCTAAGTACTGAATTGAAATAAACGAAGCAGAAAAGTAAGGCTGAGGAAGAGTACACTAGTGCTCCATGGGCTCCTCCTAATTCTCCTAGGTGTCCTCTTGATCTGGCTCAATATACTGCTCAAGATCAAGCAAATTGTCGGATCCCAAAAGTACCCCGTGTTAGACAATAAGTCTACACATCAAAACTAATCTAAACATTATTAATTAAACATTTAAAATTTACATAATGTAAGTAAATCTACAGTAACACTGTAAAGATGGCTGAAAGTATCAAAACTGTATAAAACTATACAAAACTGAAGTAAAGTATAGTAAAGTAAAGCTGTACTGAAACTTGAATATTAAAAGTAAACAAAAATAGTAAAGGATCTAAAACTGAGTGATAGCATGTAAGCGGTGTTGTATGCCACTGAAACTGTGCATCTGAATATGCCATAATACTGTATGCTACTGATATGCAACTAAAATATCACTGAACTGCTATGATTCATACGGTCCAATGTATACATACATCCAGTTGGGAACTGCAATGCTGATGTATCCTAAAATTTATCCCAGTCAATGTATGCAACATTCCATAACCCATAAATCATCATTAATATTCATACATCATCACTGATACTCAAACATCATGCTTATGCTCATGCTCATGCTTCTTAGCTACATGAGGTAAATCCAAAAATCCAGAAAATGCTTTGAGATCCTATATTATAGTTCAATAATTAGTTACTGTTGAGAGTTTACTTAAAAATCATTAGTTGGGAAGGTCGTATACACACATTTAGCATGTTTTCAAGAAAGGTGGATTTAACCCATAGCTTGTTTTAAATTGTACTTATCGAAGCACACTTCGATAGGAGGTAAAACCCGGTCACAGTTTATATCTCAAGCTAAGCTATTAAAAAACCTAATTACAAGCATACTTAGTGTTCTACGCAAAGTGACTTGAGATACTTAGTTTGCTTAAACTGCACTTTTCAAAGCGCACTACGATGGGAGGCAGAACCCGATCGCAGTTTACATGTCAAACTAAGGATCTTGTTCACTAATTGTAACACTCTTAGTCTTAGAAGATTTACTCTAATGGGACTATATTCATCTAATTCCTCGGGATAGCAGTTGGTCATAAGTCCACAATGGAGTGAATTAATCAATTCTGAATACTACTGAAATAATCCAGTACTATGGGTATACCCTACTATACCCCACCAATAATATGGGTTCAGAAGATTCTATTTAATCAATAAGGATTCATCAAGGCTATTAATCCTTATGCAAATGGATGAGTCCTACATAAGGCTCCAAGGATGTGATCAAAGAGATCACTCTAAGTTGATTTCTATCACAAGGGAGAGGTTCCATTCTAAGTGCTTAGGTAAGCACTTAATTATAATTCTAAAATACTTAAGCTCCATGCCATTTAGTTGTTGAGGTATACTTGGTTAATATAAGCAATCAAGGATCCTATTCTTTAACATTTGGCACTAGATTTTTATGACACATAATAGGTTTTAAGAGCATATTATAAAGCGAAAATTTTCAAATTTAATTTTCACATAGAATTTTATGCAACTCTCGATTTTAACTAAACTAGGTTCAAATTTAATATAATTCAGTCCCATTAGGGTCCTAGAGACCTTAAAATGCAAAAACAACAAAGTTTTGGCCATTTTCACCATTTCTGGACATTTCAAGAAATTTTAGGCGCTACGGCGCGATGCAGAGCTTTCAGGCGCTGCGGAGCTTTCAGGCGTTGCGACGCGCTATAGCGAAAAAGAATGCTGTGGCACGCTGCAGCGCTTTTGATGCTGTAGCACCCTATGGCAGGACCAATCTGAAAGCTGGATGCTACGGTGCACTGCAACGCTTTCAGGCGCTACGGCGCGCTGTGGCGGATCAACTTGTGGAAACACTATTCAGTTAATTTTTCTTCTAGTTTCATATAGTTTTTTATAAATGATGTTGCGGCCCGCTGGAGCATGCTGTGGCGTCCTGCAATGGTCCAATTTGCAGGTTACTGTTCAATTGATTTTTCTCTTGATTTTCTATAGTTATAATTTTCCCCAAAATGATGCTGGAGCCCGCTACGGCGTGTTGTGGCACGCTGCAGCAGTCTAACTTGCGGGTTACCGTTCAATTAATTTATTTATCAATTTTATATGATTTTTCCTGAAATGACCCTGCAACCTATTGTGGCGTGCTGTGGCGTACTGCAGTGGAAACTATTTGAGCTTTAGGCGCTACGGCACACTGTAGCGCCGATATGATTTCACTTATGCAAAAATCATGAAGGGCCACATTTAAAGCTCAAAAACTCTCAATCCAGAGCATTTCATGAGCGGTGCTATATATCAATGGAAAGGTCTTTCCGATACTTTTCCATCGATACCAAAATCGACACAAATGGATTATCTTATATATATAAAACATGCAGTTATAAGTGCAGGTTTACAAAATTGATGAAAAATAGAGCATGCGATTTTCAAAATAATATGATGCCTTAACGAGCCTCAATGGCTTCCAAATACAGTCATGGAACTTCTAAAGATACAAACAACATAATAACAATATGAAGTAGACAAGGAAGTGGAGCAAATAGGTACCTTAGCCTTTAGAAGAGGAAGAAAGAACCTTGGAAAGCTTGGAGGAGGAACTTCTTCTTCTTCTTCTTCTTCAGCACCAAGCTCAACAATGGGGGAAGGGTGGAAGCTTCAGAGCTTTAACTTGACAGCCAGAAATAAAGAGAAAGAGCTGAGCTTCCGTTTATAGGAGGAGAAGGAAGGGGGAGGCCATCATGACGACTTCAAAACGCGTCCAAAACATCACCCCTAGCTAATTTGAGATGATAATCGCAATAGCGAAGTCGGATTTCTATTTCAAGGTCAAATTAAATTCATTAATTTTCTAATTAAATAAATATTAAAATATTTCAGAATATTTGATTTAGCTCTGAATTGCACCAAGTATTTAGTGGTTGATTCTAATAGCTAGGTGAACTAAATTAAAATTCGATTAAGCTAAAAGTAAGCTGGGTAACAACCTTGGGTTGTTACAATAAATCAATTTCATGAACCATCATTCATCAGCAAATTTAATCAATTACATCAATGGATTGATCGATCAACCCCACAATTGCTCCATTTCACATTTGTATGGTTTATCAAATGATTATTGAGCCCAACTAGGCCTAAGCTATCTTGGTTAAGCGTTGATACCATCGAAATCCACAGTGACACATAGAGGAGCCCTGGTCAAGTAAACTCCCTACATTCTAGGAGGGTTCATATGCCATGGATAGGCTCAATCATACTATCATGGGATGGTGATGGTGTAGGCACCAAAACTCTTATCATTCTGGCCAGTGTCGGGACAATAATGTAGGCACCATACGATTAAGTAAGGTCTCGACGATCGGTGCCACTAGCCTTGGGGCTATTAGTGCCAATTAATGTGCCTTGTTGTACTACATGTTTTGGCATGTTTTCTGTCACTTGAGGTAGCCAAAATTGCCCCAAATTAGAAGCAAAAATCCACCCTTATTCGGGGATTTCACGGGGATGAAATATAATTATGGGACGAGTCGACTCATGACCCATGAGGTTTTGTCTAGCGGAATATTATTAGATTTTTCTAAAATTCATCAGATTCTGTCTGCTCATGCCTCAACCCTTTAACAGAAATGGAATATCCTCAAAATATTACGTTTCTATTTAACAACACAATGAATTTAAATAAATTAACTTTAGAAAATTAATTCAAAATGAATTAATGTATATTGTTACAAATGCAAATCCAAATAATATAATTTTATATACCATTTTGATAAAAAAAAAAATGAGCGGAACAATAATCTAAAATAAAATTTTATTTTGTATGAGTAGTTTTACTAATTAACATGATTAACCCTGATTAGATTACATTAGGATCTCTAGTGATCCAAATTGAATGTTTAAGGTGTCATTGAATTCCTTGGATAGTGACCTTTTACTTGGGATAAAAAAATTAGGGTTCGGATACCTAATTTATAATGTTAATTTTTGAACCCAAAATAATATTATTTTAATCAAAAATTGCAAGTTGAACCTAATGGCTAATTTAGACTCTCTATATACTTAGGGAGATCACAATAAGTGATTTAAAATAGGTATAATGTGAAAATTCTAAGTAAGAGCCTAATCAATACATTTCACCTAAGCTAAAGAAGTAGATCTACTTATTAATCCAAGTTATAAGGATTCGAAATTGATTGTGTTATGAGAATCCTATGGTAGTGATTTAACATAACTCTTAATATGATGGTTAGTGTAAGACCCCTTAGATCCTTGAAGGGTTAGAAGATCTTGGATCATTGTGATCAAACATAGATGTCAGCTAAAATATTAAAAAAATTAGTATATGATAGAATAAACCATGTAGAACCTTGAAATCTAAGAATTTAGTTGATTATCATGAGTAAAAGAACTACATAAACATGAACATTTATTTATAAATAGAATTAGCCTTCTAACCTCTACAAAACTATAAAAAGGGTTTAACCCCTTATATCTGTGCATATGGGGAAGTGTAGTTATATAATAAGTAAGATTCCATATTCTATTTTCCCTTAAATTGTAGGAGTTGGTTGCTTCATTTAATAGGATATTGTAAAAGGGTTCTACTTCTTATCTCTATGAGCGGGGATAGGTACAGTTAATTACAAGGCAAACATCCCAATTCTTAGTAGGTCATGTGTTTGAATTTTGACAACTTAGTTTGGGAGAATAAACTATAAAAAGATTTGACCCCTTATATATGTGCATAAAGATGAGTGCATTTAAGCAATCTGAGTGTCCATCTACCTTTATAGTGACATACTGAGTATATGTGTATGTAAATCCCATTTTGTTATCAGATAAGCCTTAAAATATTTTATATGATGAAATAAAGATAAATGTTTAGGTGAGAATGGAATCATTCAAGTTAAAACATGAGTAGGTCTTAGCATAAGGAATGAATCATGCAATTAATGTAAGGTTATTGCAAAATATGTGGATATTATTTTGTAAGTTTTGTCGAATATTTTAACATATTATTTATGCATAGCATAGCATCAGGGTATATTGGCGGTGCAATTTAGGCTCACCTGGAATCTATTAGTAGTGGATTCAGGCACTCTAAGAATCTATTAGCAGTGAGATTCAGTCACCGGTATTGCATGTATACAACATATATGTTTAAGCTACATTTTTTAGTATCATATGTTATTTTAGCACTATCATGTTTTAGTTTAAAATTTTATTTTTAGTAGTTTTAATTTATTATCACAATTTTACTTTCAGTTTTATAAAGTTGAAATCTTGCATTTTGTACACATTTTGTATGATCATTTTCTATTGTGGCAGTAATGATATCCTAAACCTAATATAATTTAGCAGCCTAAAATGTACTTAGAAAATGTCTAACACATGATTTTTCTTTTTTTAATTGGGGCCTTAAAATCTGAAACTAACATGCCAAGCTTTGAGTATCTTGACGAGCCAACATTCGAGGAGGCACATGTGCTGCAAGAGGAGGAGAAGCCTGCTGCCAAGTAGCTGCCTTATTACTTAGTTATTTTGTTTGCTTTGTTGAGTTCAGCATTATTTGATAATACTAAATTCTAGTCTGTAATAACTAAAATTGCTCTAGATGTATTTTCATTTCTTTTTAGAAATGAATGTTTTACTTTATTTTGGATGATTGAAATGAATGGATTAGATTTCTGGCTAGCTTTTGCATTGTTTATTTTGTTCTTATACTTAGTATTCTACTAGAATCATTATCAATTATCAACCTTGTACTCATTGGTAGATTAGTAAAAGATCTAATTCGGCAATTAGTAGGGACCATCACAGTAATGTTGTCTTGATTAATTAGGAATGTGCTTCTCTCATTATTAAACTTGATAGTAGGGGATGGAGCAGAAACTGATTGTGTTTGAGTTAAAATGTCAATTACAAACTAAACTCTTAACTTAATATAGCTTACTTTATTAGAACTTAGAAAAAATAACCAATATAAAGTTCCTTCCTAATGGGAATGATGACAATATTTTGTGTTGAGATGAGCTTGGTTGATATGAGGATATAAGTATAGATTATGGAAGAGTCCTAAATCCTTGTCTATGTAAATTACATCTATAACTAAAACTTAACGCTATGACAAAGTCTCGAAATTTCTTGAATAATGGATAGGGATAATTGGGGTTCTGAATCTACATTTTCTAAATAATTGAGCTTCATAAGATTACAAGATCCTTGTGGTAAATGGCCTATGAACGTACCAAAACATCATTGCTAGACCATTCTTAAACTGTAAAAAATTACAAAACAAAAATTTATACATTTCAAGTTTAAACATGACCACTTAATTATATTTTGTTAACATTCTCTAATTCATCTTACTCGAGGACAAGCAAGAGTTTAAGTGTGGGGGTTTGATAAGCCACGCATTTATACTAAATTCACTCTATAACAAATAAAGTCAGCTAGGCACTCAGGCACTAATGAGCACCTTAGTTCCTACACCTGAGTAGAGTGACAAAAACAAACATGATCAAGCGCTCCCCGAGCGCCGAAGTTACAACAAAATGAGCGATTGGGCACCCCCCAAGAGCCAACCCAATAGAAGCATGACAGCTCAAGTATGCCTAAGTGCTAGAAAAAATTGCATTAAAGTAGGGCGTGCAGGTGCTAAAGGAAGTAGGTACAAAAATGCGCAAGGACTGGAAAGTAAGTAAGAGAAAGTGAAAGAACTCATAGGGGACTGCTCTAGCATGCTCAAAAACTGTATGGAAGTAGGAATATCTAATAACTAAAAATACAAGCTTGCATATGAAACATGAAGGAAAACATGTATATGTCCAATGGAAAGTATGCTAAGTAGTATTAAGAGTAAGGTAATATAAGAATGAATGAGAGCAAATAAGCATACATGAAATGCAATGCAAGTAAACTAGAGTAAAAGCTATAAAGAAGTATCACATAAACAATAGGAAATATAGTATAGTGAAGTAAGGTAAAATTCAGTCTCAAAACCTGAGTAAACATAGTCATGAGACTTTCATAAGCAATTCTTAATCAATAGATTGTGAAAAATGTAATATTAATTAATTTATCTTATTTAGGGTTTTATTGAGTTAAGCATGTTTTCTTAACCAGTAATAGTGACGTTTCCCATAGCACAGACACACACATTTACCATCTAGGATATGTGTGGTCTCCAGATCACTCAATAGCCTACTCTAGCTTAAATATCCACCACATGAAACCCATATGCTTAATGTTTTAATATTTTATTTAGGTACATTTTTTGATGAATAACCAAGGTTGTAATCTCAAAGCAATGCAACATTCAAAGAGTTCAAACTAATTGTAAACTATGTAATATTCAATGTTGTCTAATTTAGTTATCTACCTTAATGATTGGGGCTAATCAAGCCCCCAATTAACTTAGACATTATCAATCTCTAAGCCAATTAGAATATAATAATATATAGTTATGTTGTTTGAAAATAATAATTTACTTAAGTGTTATTGAGATGACCAAATAATTTATATATACAGATGTAATTTACAATTTTAAAATCCTATCTTGTTTCTAGATCTACAACCTACTATATCTTCTAATTCCTAAGCCACTAGGTTTAGACTAGTCCTAAGGTTCTCAACTATAACATTAACTTGAGAACCTTACTAAATCATAACTCTATTAAGGTATCTAAGACTTAGATGTTTCTAACTCTATAGCAACACCCACTTGTTAACTACTCATTAACAATCTACTATGAAGGGTTATAAAGTGAAGGTCTTACTAATATAGCTTCTAAATCCTAATCTTTCTAATTGAGAACCTTAAGATTTGATATATGGTTTGGACTCAAATGATCATTTATAGTTACTAACTAAACATATACAATGCTAGATGGCTTAGGTCATTCCTACATCTATGGAATGACAAACTGTTAGACTAAGTTAAATCTATCCTCTCAAGTCTTCTACAATTAGATCTAGTGGGTTCTTAGTCATAGGAAACTAACCGTACTATTTATTCTTAAGGCTTAGAACAATTACAATGATCTAACAATAAATCAAATCCAAGGCCCTCACCTATCTTCTCATTTCTAAAGTTGAAGCTCTCATAGGTCCCTAGAACTAAATCACTACAAAGAAAACTCAAGTGTTTCCCTACCAAAGGCTTGTCCTATAATTCATTTAAGTCACATCCTAGGTCATGGCTTGCTATCCTAAGGTTTGGGAAGTTAAAATGCAAAAAATTTCAATCACATGAATTTAATGTTAATTAAATGAAGTGCCAAAAATGCACATTTACCTAAATGAGTTAAATTCAATAAATATGGATTTCTTATAGCATAAGGATCAAAATGTTAGTAAGTAGAGTCAAATTGGACATCATTTAGCTTAATTAGGGTTTAATTACTCCTAATGACAATTAAAATGTAATTAATATAATTAGTAGTCAAAATTAAAATTAAATTCCATATTAATGTTCTACATATTTTTTTGATCATTTTGATATATATTTTTTCTATGTTTGAATGAACAATTAAAAAGTTATTTAAATAAAATAATTTGAATTAAATTAAACTAAGGTTTTGATTTCAATAAATTTCCAAAATGACGGGTTCACATTCACGAAATGGCGGATTCCTGGTTCGGCAAGCTTGAACCGCACAGTGTCGATCTTTGGTTCGAACCGCGACACTATTAATATTCTCTTTGACAGCGCCAAGAAGGGGGAGTTAGGGCTTGACCTAGCTCTTCACTTTGGTGGTCTAAATAACATACTACCCCTCAAAATGGAGTTGGCAACTAGATCTCTCCTTTAAACCTAAAAGCCCTAAATGGCTCAGCCTTAATTGCATAACCCTAATTTTGAAATTTGACCCCTTTTGGGTTCACAATGGAGGAACAATTCTCTTTCCACAGTGAGCCAATTGGCTAGTTGACGGTCTAGCTGGGTTCCTTAGGTCGTTGCCAAACTAAGGATACTCTAAGTGGAGGATGGGAGCTCTGGGTAGGGTGAAATTATTGAGGAGGGTGGCTCATGCACTGTACAGTACTATACAAGCCTGAGGTATTTAAACTCATCCAGTCACACCCGAGCTCAATTAAGCTTGGGGGACAATACGTTCAGCTTAGGAATGTAATAACAAAACACAAAATACAAAAGTTGAGCGACAAAGTCAAGGGGAGAAGAGCACCTAGGGTCCACGATGAAGCAACTATGCGAGCTCTTGAGGAAGATAGACATTGTCCCATCTCTAGCTGTGGGTCTCAAATAAATAAATGGAGGATCAAAAGTCAAATGTAAGGCTTAAAGGGAGTTGGGGAGGCCAGCTGGGTAGGCCATACTACAGTCTTGTTCTAAGCCCACGATTGTGGCTGACTTGGAGTACGTTAGGACCACAATGCTTCAATAAATATGGTCCATCTGATGCATCAGATGGTTCAGATTTAACCATCAGGCTAATCTGATTCATGGGTGATGTCTCGGTCATGGATATGATATAGTTCTTTAAATCGAAATATGTTAAACGATGCGATGGCCCAGATCAACGGATCTAGTTGTCCCATGTTCTGGGTGGAACAACAAATTTCTGTTGTTCATAGGGTTTCAGTTAAACAACTGCTTGGAAACTTTAATAAATTAAATTAATTATAAAATTAGTTTTACTTATCTTTTTAATAAAAAATAAGCTATCTAACGTGTTATAAATTCCAAAAATTCACTATTTACTAATTTGGGGGTGAGGCACTTAAAACTAAAGTTAGATTTTCAATCGGTGGTCAATTTAATTTTTTTTTTCAGATTAATTAAATTTCTTAATATAAACGTCAAAATCAAATGATCTCCAAATTGCACCAAATTTTAAGAGTTGTTGATAAATGTAAGATTTATAGTAAAATAATATATAAAAATAAACACTTTTTTGTTAAAAATGTATACTTTAATGTGCTTTCATTAATTTTTAGGGTAAAAGAAGAGATAAACTGAATCTAGGCTGAAATAAGGAATCCTGGAAGAAAACCACTGTGATGCACTCCAGTGCGCCCCAACGCACCAAAGCAGCTCAAGACCGAAAGCTCAATGCTATCGTGTGCTGCAGTGGGCCCAAACAGAGAACTCGGCGCTATCGCGCGCCACATCGAACACAAACCCGAGAGCTCAGTGCTATTATGCATTGCAGTAGGACAAGATAGAGAATTCAACACTATAGCATGCCGCAGCGGACACAAACCTATGAGCTCAGTGTTAGTGTACGCCGTAGTGGGAATTCACTTAGCATAACCCGAAAATGTTCTACTATCACGGGCCGCAGTGAACACAAACCTGAGAGCTCGGTGCTACTGTGTGCTGCAACGGGACACAAACCCAAGAGCTCAGCACTCCAGCGCACCCCAGCCGATACAAAACCGAGAGCTCGCTGCTTTCGCACACTGCAGCGGGCATTTACTTAGAAAAGATTTTAATGCAAAACCGCTGCAGCGTGCTGTAGTGCCCGTCGTGATTTCAGTCAGGATTAAGCATTAAAAGCAGCATTGGGAAGGCCAAAATCTCAAATGCTTTGCCTTCCCACATCATTTATTAATTCAAATGCAATCAATTCTCCTCCTTTTTAAGAGAACAAGGGAATATTTAGATTAATTCACTTAATTTCAGAGGAGAAGAAAGTTTGGATGCAATTATGTAAGGTTCCTTGCTCAGCATCTATAAAAGTTGAGAAGAAATACTAAGGAAGGGTTCCAATATTTGACACTCAAAGGTTAAGAAAATCTAAGGCTACAGCCATAGAAGGAAGGAGAAACCCTGCCCAAGGAAGGAGAGACTAGCATCAAGGGAAGCAGAAAGTAAACTCAAGAATCTGGTGAATGCTATAGTTGTTCCTAGTACTGTATCTTAACACTTATTTCGATTTCTTTTCTGCAATAACAATGTAATGGTTCAAAGTCCTATTTTATCTTTCTTGTATATCTTTTGTGATGGAAGGCTAAACCCTCCTTGGGGAGGGTTGGGTGTAATCATGTAACAAAATAAGGAACTCAAAAGTGTTTGTACTGAATCTTTTTCAATGAATCAAATTCTATAAGCAATGTTTGATTATTGATATGGAAGATTACTTGAATGCATGTTGTGTAATGAATGATTTTGTTTAAATTAAATGTTTTTAAATGAGAGAACTACCAAGCTTGTTGATCATTTTAAAACTAAGGATTTGCACATCGAGCATCCTCGCCGCAATTATCTATGACAATATTCACTACGCAAGGATGATCAGTGCAACTACTTAGTATCTGAAATGATGAGTTGAGCGATAGAAAATTAAGCAATCTTAGAGCTCCCTGCTCACCATTAGATAAAGCTAAGAACAAGTGCATAATAGTTGAGAGCCCAGTGACAAGCTCTTATGCATTGTTGCACTATACCTCTAGCTTAGTTGAGAAGTTGATGCATGTGTGCCAAGAGCCATCAAATATGCTCCATTGCTTGTTCTAGTTAAAGGAGGAAGATGAAGAATTGAGTGCCTGTGGTAAATGTGACATAATTTTCTAGCCCAACAATTCACTTCCTTAGCAAAACTATGACAGACGCATGTGATACTATTTGGTGGGATCAAGTTTACGTGACAGTAAGAATTAAAATATTATTTGATAACTTAGACGTAATTAACTGATTTAACTCATACTAGTCACATAAGGGTTTATGTGTCGAGGTTCAACCTACTTGAGTTCATCTTGAGCACTGAATATAACATAGTTGGAATTAGAGGATATGCTAAGGAAGTTTATTGTTGCTTGATCATAATTAAAACATTCGAGCAATCTTACATGTAAAGTTGATAAATATGAGTATATTAAACCCAACTCTTAATGAACAGTATATTAAACCCAACTCTCCCTTCTTCTTCAACTAGTAATTTCTAATTAAAGAACTTTGCTTATTAAATTGGAACCAAAATCAAACTTAACCTTTATCCAAACATCATTAAAAACATGTATACTTTAGTAACTAAACACTCCATCCTAAGTGGACGATAAATTCCCAGGACTTCACAATCCCTTATTACTTCAGACCACGTGCATTTGCGTATGAACGCAGACGTGCATTTACAGTTTGTCAAGCTTTTGGCACTATTACTGAGGAACAATGATTAGTTTAATATTAAAGATAATTTATTAGTAATTGATGATTTGTAAATTTCCTTTATTACTGCAAATAACTTCAAAATTAAGCCATCAACCTTTAGTATGGTGCAAAACATTAAATTTGGGGGGTTAGCCACTGAAGATCCTAACTCACATATTTCTAATTTTTTGGAGATATGTGATATATTTAGATATAATAGTGTCACTGATGATGCCATAAGACTTAAACTATTCCATTTTTGACTGAGAGATAGAGCTAGGAGCTGGCTCAGTTCCTTGCCCAACGATTCTATTTGCACATGGGATGATTTAGCCAGAAAATTCTTAGCTAAATAATTCCCACCTATGAAGATTGTCAGGCTAAGAATTGAAATAACTAATTTTTTCCAATATGAGGGGGAAACACTTTACGATAGCTATGAATTCTTCAAGGAAACCCTCAGGTACTATCCTCATTATGGGTTTCCATAATTGATGCAAGTTCAGACATTTTACAATGGACTAAATGCACCCACTCAAACACTCATTAATGCAGCAGCTAGAGACTCCCTGAGCAACAATACCAAGGAGGAAGCTTATAATTTGTTAGAAGAGATGGCCGAAAATGCATACCAATGGCTTACTGAGAAGCTCAACACGACTAAAAATGAATGTAATTCTTTATCTAATTCACAAAAAATTATTGAACTTCAAAACAAAATTTTCCAACTCAACAAATAGTAGAGAATATGCAAGTCAATACAAACCAAGGGGACGAGTACGAAATAGGGAATATGAGTGCTATCAATAACTATGGCAATAATCTCAATGGGAATAGAGGGAATTTTGAGCATTTTTTGAGAGAATTAAGAACTTATACAATTGAATTCATGAACAAAACTGATGCAACACTCAACAAGCATGAAAATACACTATTAAGACAAGAAGAAATTGTGAAAAGAATTGAAATAATTAAAAGATATCATGAACCAATTTAAGAAACTTGTTCTCATGGGAGCCATAAGAGGGTGTTAGACTGAGATAGGAAACTATATAACTTTGAGAACTGGGAAAATCACTGAACCTGTAGCACAAAAGAAATTTAAAATAACATCCCATGCACTTAGAGAAGAACAAAAAGGGGAAATAAATAGCAATGGGGATAAGGAAAGGGAAGCATAATTGCCAACACAAATACCCCAAATTGACCAACCCAGTATTAGTCAACATATACCTTACCCTCAACACTTGGATAGTGAAAAATTGAATGTCCATTTTCATAAATTCCTAGAAACTTTCAAAATCCTTCACATAAACATCCCCTTTGTCGAAGCACTAGAGCAGATGCCTAGTTATGCTAAGTACATGAAGAATGTATTATCTAAGAAAAGGAGGATATATGAAAATGAAATTATGGCTTTAACTAAAGAATATAGTGCCATTCTGCAATAGAAAATCCCCTTAAAAAGAAAAGACCCTGGAAGTTTTACAATCCCTTGCGCAATTGGAAACCACTCTTTCCAAAGGGCTCTTTGTGATCTTGGGGCATCCATAAATTTAATGCCCTACTATATTCTTAAAACATTGGGGATTGAAAAATTGAGACCTACCTCTATCCTTCTACAACTCATCGATCGATCTGTTAAAACTTGTATGGGAATTCTTGAAAATATTTTAGTCAAGATCGATAAATTCATCTTCTCTGGCAATTTGATTATCCTAGACAAGGAGGATGAACACCAAGAAATACGCATAATTCTAGGTAGACAGATAAATCCAAGATTTATAGCAAAATAAAGGAAGAAAAAACACACAAAACATACTTTGAAATTAATTTAATGAATTTCATGAGAAAGCTGGAGAAATAGAAACTGGAGCCAAGAGATGAATTCCGAAAGAAAACTGCTGTGGCGCGCTACAGTGGGCCATGGCGGTCTACTGAATAAGCTCAGTTGGAACATATCTGCAAGTCTGGAAATGAAACCGCTGCAGCACGCCCCAGCGCCCTCCAGCGGGCTTGGGCGTCATTTTTCGGAGAAATATTAAAACTTTGGGAGAACTAATTGAACGGTGAGTTTCTGCTTTCACGAAAGATTAACCACCGCAGCGTACCTCCAACGCACCACACTACACCTAGGCACAATGAGCAAATACTAAAGATCTGGAAGGAATTAAGCTATTGTGTGCCCTTGCACACTACGGTGGGCCACAATGACATTAAAAAATATTATCATATACTATGTGGGAAGTAATTGAACAATAACTTTTTCCACTTTCACGCAAGTTAAATCGCCACAGCGTTCTTTAGCACACCACAGTGAGTAGTAGCATCACTAATGTAAACTGTTTGGATCTAAGCTGCCACAGCGCATTGCAGTGGAGTAATTTTGAATCGAAGCTGTCACAGCATGCTATGGAAGATTGTTAGGAGAGTAGAAGACCTGGAACCAGATTCAACATAACTAGACACAAATGCTGCAGCATGCTACCGTGAGCATGCTACAGTGAGCCACAGCGGTCGATGCAACAGCCTTCAGAAATTGTATTAATTACAGTATAGGGAAGGGCAAGAGCATTTGACCTTTGGGATTCCTCTGCCTTTTTGAAAATAGAATGGTAAAAACAAAGAGAGCTTCTCTATTTAAGGAACATTTTTAGGCTATTCAAGGGTTCCCAATTTTGACATTCATTGATCCAAATTATAAGCTGCTGTGAGAAAGAGAAAAAGAAATCTCCAAGGAAGGAAGTTCAGAACCACCTTACTAGTTCAAGAGGGAAGAGAAGGTGAGGAACTAAGAGAAAAGGAGACAATGAAGGAGAAGGAACTAAGAGAGCCCCCGAAATTCATGGCTGTTCCTAGTACCATTTCTAAACCCTATCTTGTATTCATTATTTGTGAACTGATGTCAAGGTTCATTTTCTTTTACATCTCCTATTGTATTGAAACTGTGATGCAATGCTAAACCCTCATTCAATAGGGTTGGGATACAATTATGTGATGAGTAAGGTGTAAGGTGTTGTATATTTAATTTGCATTTCATAAAATTTGAGCTAAATGTTTTATTTATTTCGTTGAATGCCTGAAATGATTATCAAATGTAAATCTTTATTAAACCAAATCTGGAATGCAAATATTTGTATGAGATACTAAAATACTTGTGCTCTAATGCTCACTAATTGGATTAGATCAAGGAGTGAGTGCAATAGAGCTGAGTGCTACGTGACAAGTTCTCACCCCCATTAGCACCATTCCATAAGCTCATCTGAGAAGTTGAAGTTTGTGATCTGAGCCCCCTCCAACCATGCTCTGCGGCTTAGTAAAGTAGAAGGAGGGAGGGATCATCAATCACTCATGGAGGATATGACATAGTCCATTGGGTCCAATGAAACCTCTCCCTTAGCTAAACCACATGTGTAGCGCATGATGCTGATTGGTGGGAATCAAGGCTTGTGAGATCATAGAACTAAAAGAATGCTCTAATAACCTAGATGTAGGAAATTGAAATTAACTTAAAATGATCTCATAAGAATTTATGTGCCGAGGTAGAACCCCTTGGGTGTTCTCCTTGTGCACTAGATTTGAATTTGTTGGAATTAGAGGATCAATGTTTACATGATTGATAAGGCATAGTATAATTACTTTGTGAATTACAATAACATGATTACAACATAGAGTCCTTATGAGTCACATAATAAAACTCTAACTCTCTCTTCTTAAATCAAATAGCATCTTCAATTAAATCTCTATTTGTTAAATTAGGGACCGCACCAAACCAAAAATACAAATTGTCTAAACATTATTGAATGTAGATAACACTTAGTAATAGAACCATCATTCCTTGTGGATGATATAAATCCAAAACTTACCATTCCAAATATTACTTCATACAACATATACTTGCATGAGAGCGTAGACGTGTATTTATAGTCCGTCAAGTTTTTGGCGTCGTTGTCGGGGAACGATTCTTAGTTTGGTATTAAGTATAATCTACTATTAAATTATGATTTAGATCTTACTTAAATTTGAATATAATCAATCCTTAGTTGATGTAATTATATCTGTGCTAACTTTAGTGTAAATTTAGATTTTGCTTTAGATTTTCTTGCTGCTGAAAAAAATTAAAAATTTCCTATAAACTGAGCTGAACTATATTATCGCTTACTATTTCCTGAATTTTAGTCTACTGATCTTTTTATGTTCTGAATTACATTGTTGAACCTAATTGCTGTTAATTGTTTTTGCTAGCTGTAATATTTGAAACTGCATGAGCAGGAGAAACCTTTCTGAATTCTTTTTTGATCCTGAAATAGATAGAACTTATCTTAGAGCTATGACAGAACAAGTCATTCTAAACCAACAATAAGCACAAATGGAAGATTTAAATGTCAATCCTTTAGCGACAGTAGTAAACGTTAGGGGCAGACTCCTTAGAGAATATGCACTTCCATTAGTAGAAGTAGTCCCAAATGCAATTGTAAGACCACCTATTCAGGCAAATAATTTTGAAATTATGCCATCGACATTGCACATGATTCAAAATAATCCATTCAGTGGTCTAGCCTTGGATGATCCTAATGCACAAATTTCAAATTTTCTGGAAATATGCGACACTTTTAGATTTATTGGAGTGTCCGATGATGCTCTTAAATTAAGATTGTTCCCATTTTCTTAGAGAGATAGAGTTAAAGTTTGGCTCAGCTCTTTACCTGGTGAGTCTATTAGGACTTGGGATGACTTGGTTAGGAAATTCCTAGCTAAGTATTTCCTACTTGCAAAGACTGCTTAAGGCACTACCCACATCATGGGTTTCCCTTGTGGATATAAGTGCAGATATTCTACAATGAATTTAATGCACCCACAAGGATACTTAGTGATGTAGCTGCGGGTGGCTCCTTTAGTAGTAATACCCTATAGGAGGCTTTTGATCTCCTTGAAGAAATAGTGAATAACGCATATCAATGGCTGACAGAGCATTTTAATTCCAACAAGAAGGAGGTAAATAACTTGAAATAATCAAATCAATTGGCCTCCTTACAAAGGGAAATTAATTTATTATCCAATAAAATTGAGAGTTTGAATGTGAGACCCATTCAAGAAGTGAACTAGGAGCTATGTGGAGGGAACCACGATAGCGAGTGCTATAATTTGAATAACCCCTTTGCTCCATCACAAACTGAACAAGTAAGCTTCTTGAGAAATAACAATAATAACAATAGCCACCCATGACAACCCCTACTCTAATACATACAACTCGGGGTGGTAAAACCACCCAAACTTCTCTTGGAGTGAGGGGAATTCTCAGGGTAATTACAACTATCAACAATAAAATAGGTCAACCCAAAATTTCAATAATTTCTATAAGTCTACTCAAAATAGAAATCAGGAACTTGGGTTAGAAGAATTATTTTGGGCCTTTAAAACTAAAATCGTGCAATTTATGAAAAGGACCGAGTTCACCATGAACTGGCATGAAACCTCATTTCACAAAATTTAGGTGTCTCTTAGGAATAATGAAGTCCAATTGGGACAAGTTTCCAAATATTTGTCTACTCGACAGCAGGGAATGGTCCCAAGCTCGACTAAAATAAATCTAAGAGAGACAGTGAGTGTGATCAACTTGGACATGGTAAAAATAGAATGCATGGAATGTAACTCTACTGAAGAGAGTGTAGGAGGAAAAACTAGGGAAGTTGCTACTGAGAGCATTAGAGGAGATATAAAAGCCATTACGAGAGCGGACCCTGGAAGAATGAACATTCCTTGTATCATTGAGGGTGAAGTCCTCTTAGATCCCTTGTGTGATCTAAGGGCTTCTGTCAATGTTAAGCCATTACACATATACACCCAACTAGGAGTAAGGAAAATAGAAGAAATGCCCATCATTCTTGAATTTGCTAATCTAAAGTCTCAAACTCCCCTTGGAATTGTAAGGAATGATCAAGTAGGAATAGGAAGTTTTGCAATTCCTACAAATTTTGCTGTGTGTGAATGGGATAGATGGAGTAAAAACTCCACTATAATTTTTAGGAGACCATTCCTTGCCAGCTCTAGAGAAATCATTGATGTAGAAAAAGGGTTGATGACTATGAGAGTGAATGGCTTGGAAGAAATTATAAATTTGATGCCTTCTATGTTTAAGGAGAAAATTACAAAGGCTGATTGGAAAAGAGCTAATGTGAAACTGGAAGATAAGGGGGAGCTTGTGAGCGAAGCTAATTCTACTAGTCACTTGGACACCTCATCTGGAGGAAGTGACAAGAAAGGTGAGAAAAATAAAGGGAAAATGAGGAGAGGAAAGAAGAAGAAAAAAGGAGCTCTCGCTCTAGTTATAAAAAATGGGGTAGAAAAGAAAGCCAACGATGAAATCATAAGTTCAAGCCCAACTTCAGTTGGTGCTCACTCAAAGAAATCAAAATTAGGAAGAAGAAACCACCCCTGAGTTTAAATCATATTTGATCCTAAATGTGTCGGGCTGACTACATTAAATCAAGCGCTTCTTGGGAGGCAACCTAGTTTCTGTTTTATTTGATTTGAGAACTAAGGAGTAGTCATTAGAAATAAACACCCTCAAAGTTTTTTTTGAGTTAAATTATTTTTTAAAGCAATTTGAATGCTTGGAAATTTTTTTTCTTTTGAAGGTGCTGCAGCAGAAAATTCTACCACAGCACGCCACAACAGATTCAACCGCTAGAGTGCGGCATAGCAGTTTTCGCTGCCATAGCATGCTATAGCATAACTTATGCACACTTGAATATTGCCAAGTTCCATGGCACCATAGCGCTCCACAGCGGGCTGTGGCAACTGACGCTCTTCTTTAAATAGTTTTAACTGCTTGGGATTCTATAAGCAGTCAAAGGCGCTACAACGCACCTTGGAACTTAAAACCTGGCATAATGCTGCAAAAGCTAATTTTTTTCCACCCATTCAAGGCCGAATTTTGGTCACATTCATTGCATGACATTAAAACAACTTTTCGCTATCCTTAATCATGCTTTGAATGTGATTATTTTTGTGAAAACTTACAGAAATTTTTGGCTATAAATATCATGGTGGAGGAGGAGAGAATGTCACCCTTGTCTAAAAACTAATAGTCAAATTCCTATTTTCAAAAGTCCTTTCGCTCTCATCTCCAAAATGTCTTCTAGAAAGAAATCAGCTGCAGGAAAGGGAGCCGCTGCCCCCATAGCAAGTGGGGCATATAAAAAAAAGAAGTTCACTTCGGTTGAAGCCGAGCAACACTTCAACCAAGTGATATCAAAGCAGAAGTTGATCTCAGAGCGGGGATTCGGGCTTCCATACTCTGTGAACCCTGACCAAATCATGAACAAGGCATGGGAGCACTTGGTAAGCCCACACACATGACTTAATCCTCCATTGTTCAAAATGCTTAAGCCAATGCCATCAACGTGGTAGGGCATAAAATTGTAGTGAGGGGTAAGGGAGTGGAATTTGGGTGCCGACAAATTGAACAATTTTATTTGTTAAGAAAGGTAGATGACTATTCTTACCTCCAACTCATTAGCTCCCAATATAACCCGACTGCCATTACAAGCGAGATCACCCACGCTGATGCGGGGTGGAGAGGAAACTTGGCAAACATTCCTCGAGCACTCCAAATGGAGTCGATTAATGCGTGGCATGTGTTCAGCTCCAGCCTCATCATGCCTTCTGGGCATCTCAATGAGGTGACCCGGTCATGGGCGCTGCTCCTATGCGCTCTTCAATGGCTTGAAGATATTCATATCTCCAGCATTATCATGGAGCAACTCTAGAACGCCCTTATTGGGCTTTGTGCTGAACTTGCATTTGGGTCACTTAACTCAGGTATGTGTGAGGATCATGGGGTTAAGATCCTTTCTTCCTACATCACAATCCTTCCCCGCGCTCCTCTACTGACCAACGTGCGATCCCACAGCCACGAGCAGGTGCGAGCTAAGAAGAGGTGAGAGGAGGAAGGAGAAACTTCAACCTCTGCTGGCCAGACCGTGGCGGATAAAATGATGATGCGTATGTATGCCCATCAGCGGTACTTTAGAATATCCACGGCACATGACATGAGCCTCATCAAAGGTGAATTCGCTTGGCAACTCTAATTCCAAACAGAATTCCATGATGCTCTTGGAATAATGTTCCTGGAGTGGAGCTTGCATGGAGGACCGGACGGATCTAGGCTGCCGCAGCCCCCTATTGGTGAACCCATCCCGGACAATGACTGACCAGCAGATTACATTTATGAGAATATGGATGAGGAAGAAGAAGATAATGAGCAAAATGATTGATAAGGTTGTACTATTTTTGTTTATTTTTGTTTTTCTATTTTAGTTTTTCCTTTTTATTTTATTTCTCAATAAATTAATCTTGGATTGTTGCACCCTTATTGCTACATTGATTTTTATTACAAGTAAATTTCCTGAAAACTTTTCTGCATGGATTCAATAATTAACCTCAAATGTAAAATCTTAAGTCATTAATGGTGCTGAACCCAAGGTGATCAAATGGCATGACAACCCTATACTTCCAAAACAAGGAAAAAGTTTGAGTGAATTTCTATTTCCAAGGATTGTAAATGAGTATATGCTGTGTTCTAAGTGTGGGGGTGCAAAAACTTGAGGAACCAAATCCAGCAAGTTGCAAAAGTTGAGTGAATTTATGAGTGTGATAGGCTCCTGTAGGACTTAATAATCACAAAGAACTGAAATAGGGATGAAGAAAAATATCTCTCCCTTGAGCTAAAAAGGGAAACTAAAAATAAAAATAGGGATGAAGAAAAATATCTCTATTAAAGTGAAAAAATGAGAAATAGGATGAAATATCTCTCTTATAAATGTTAATATTCTTTGTGATTCATAAGGAGCATATATGGCACAAAACTCTTGTCTCTCACCAATGCCCAGCTAGAGTTGGAAATCCTAAGGAAATTACCCATCCCCTAATAAGGAACAAGCATAAACCATTGAGATTGGAAACTAGAAAGGAACAAGAGCTTGGAACCTGAATTAGGAAGAAAGTAGTGATTGGAATTCTGAAAATCACCCAAAGTTAAAGTAATATTCAGTGACATGAGAACTTCACATTTACATCTTAAATCAAATCCACAATCTTAAAAATTAGAAAATACACTTTGAGCTTACTCGAGGATGAGCAAGAATTTTAGTATGGGGGTGTGATAAATTCAAGATTTATAGTAAAATAAAGGAAGAAAAAATATACAAAACATCACTTGGACAAGCATACTTTGAAATAAATTTAATGAATTTCAGGAAAAAGCTGGAGAAATGAAATCTGGAGCCAAAATATAAATTTTGGAAGGAAACTACTGTGGCGCACCACAGTGGGCCACAGCGGGCCATGGTGGTCTATTGAATAAACTCACTTAGAACATATCTACAAGGCTGGAAGAAGAACTACTGCAGTACGCCCCAGGGCGCTACAGCGGGCTGCGGCGTCATTTCCCAGAGAAATATTTAAACATTGGGAGAACTAATTGAACATTAATTTTTTGCTTTCACAAAAGATTAACCTCTGTAGCGCACCTCCAGCGTGTCATAGCGCGCCTAGGCACAATGAACAAATACTAAGGACCTGAAAGGAACTAAACTGTAGCGCGCCCCAGCGTATTATGGCGGGCCACAACAACATTCAAAAATATTATCATAAACTATGTGGGAACTAATTGAAAAGTAACTTTTTTTGCTTTCACACAAGTTAAACCACCACAACGCGTCTTTAGCGCACCCCAGCAGGTAGCAGCATCATTAAGGTAAACTGTTTGGATCTAAGCTGCCACAGCGCGCTGCAGCGGAATAGTGCTCGAATCAAAACTGCCACTGCGCGCTATGTCAATTTATTAGAAGAACAGCATACCTGGAACTAGATTCAACATAACTATACATGAATGCTAAAGTGCGCTATAGCGTGCCACATTGATCAAAGCAGAAACCTCTAGACATTGTAATAGTAATAGCATAGGGAAGGGCAAAAATTTTGACCTTTAGGTTTCCTTTGCCTTTTTTAAAATAGAATTAATATTTAAATCTACAGAATTTTAAATGATTATTTGAATAAAACATAATGGCTTGCATTGAAGGATGGGAAGATGAAAGGTCACTTAGAAAATTAAGGCAAAAAGGGCTGAGAGCTTCCCTATTTAAGTGACATTTTCAGGCTATTCAAGGGTTCCCAACCAGGGACATTCATTGATCCAAATTATAAGCTGCTTTGAGAAAGAGAATGAGAACTCTCCAAGTAAGGAAGTTCAGAACCACCTTACTAGTTCAAGAGGAAAGAAAAATAGTGGAACTTAGAGAAAAGGAGAGAAGGAAGGAGAAGGAACCAAGAGAACCCCCAAAATTCAAGGTTGTTCATAGTACTATTTCGAAACGCTATCTTATTTTCTTTATTTGTGAACCGATGTCAAGATTCATTTTCTCTTACATCTCTTGCTATTGAAACTATGATGGAAGGATAAACCCTCCTTGGAGAGGGTTGGGATGTAATTATGTGGTGAGTAAGGTGTAAGGTGTTGTATGTTTAATTTGCGATTGATAAAATTTGAGCTAAATGTTTTACATATTTTCTTGAATACATGGAATGATTATCAAATGTATATCTTTATTAAACCAAATTTGGAATGAAAATCTTTGTATGAGACACTAAGAGACTTGTGCTCCAATGCTCACTAATTGGATTAAAGCAGGGAGTGAATGCAATAGAGCTGAGAGCTATGTGACAAGTTTTCACGCCCATTAGCACTATTCCTTAAGCTCATCCAAGAAGTTGAAGCTTGTGAGCCAAGCCCCCTCCAATCATGCTCTGTGGCTCAGCAAAGTAAAAGGAGGGAGAGATCATCAATCACCCATGGATGATGTGACATAGTCCATTAGGTCAGATAAATCCTCTTCCTTAGCTAAACTGCGTGTGTAGAGCATGACGCTTATTGGTGGGAATTAAAGTTTGTGAGATCATAGAACTAAAAGAATGTTTTGATAACCTAAACATTGGAAATCAAAATTAGCTTAAATTGATCTCATAAGAATTTATGTGCTGAGGTAGAACCCCTAGGATATTCTCATTGTGCACTAGATTTGAACTTGTTGGAATTAGACGACCAATCTAAGGAAGGCAATGTTCACTTGATTGATAAGGCATAGTATAATTACTTTGTGAATTGTAATGACATGATTATAATACCGAGTCCTTACGAGTCACATAATAAAACCCCAACTCTCTCTTCTAAAATCAAATAGTATCTTTAATTAAATCTCTGTTTGTTAAATTAGGGACCACACTAAACCAAAAATACAAATTCTCTAAACATTATTGAACGTAGATAAAGCTTAGTAATGGAACCACCATTCCCTGTGGACGATATTAATTTGAAACTTACCATTCCAAATTATTACTTCGGATCACGTACACTTGCGTGCGAGCTCAGACATGTATTAACAGTCTGTCATAGGCCTTTTCTGGCCACTAGAAAAATAATGATTGATGTGGATAAGGGAGAGTTAAGTTTGAACTTCATTAAACTTCTTGATGACAGAATTTTATTCCCAATTTTGGATAGTCCTTGGGTAAGTCCTATACATGTGCTAAAGAAAAGTGGGATTACTGTGGTCTTAAACAATAACAATGAATTAATACCAACTAGAAAAGTAACTGGGTGGAAAGTGTGCATAGATTTTAGGAAACTAAACAAAGCCACCAGGAAGGATCATTTCCATTACCATTCATAGATCAAATGCTTGATAGGTTTGTGGGAAACCCTTTTTTCTATTTTTTGGATGGATACTCTGGGTATAATTAGATTTTGATAGCCCCGTAAGACCAATAGAAGACAACTATTACCTTCCCGTACAGAACTTTTGTATTTATACGAATGCCTTTTGGACTATATAATGCCCATGCCACTTTCCAACGATGCATGATGGCAATCTTCTTTGACATAGTAGGATACTTCTAGGAAATTTTCATGGATGATTTCTCTGTAGTTGGAAAATCTGTTGACCATTGCTTAGCAAATTTGTGCAAGGTTCTAATGAAATGTAAAGATTTAAATCTTAATTCAAATTGGGAGAAATGTCATTTCATGGCAGAGGAAGGAATCATCCTTGGGCATCTAATTTATAAAAAGGGGATTGAGGTCGATAAGGTTAAGATTGAGGTGATTAAAAGACTCCCTCCACCCTCTAATGTGAAAGGCATAAGAAGTTTTCTGGGACATGCTGAATTTTATAAGACATTTATTAAGGACTTCTCAAAAATTAGTTTACCTCTTTGTTAGCTCCTGGGAAAAGATGTGGAGTGCACTTTTGATAATGATTGCCTAAACAGTTTCAACACCAATAAAATTGCTTTTGATTACGGCTCCTATGATTTCTGGTTCAAATTGGGATCTCCCATTTGAGGCTATGTGTGATGCGAGCAACCTTGCAGTTGGGGCAGTGCTAGGAAAAATAAAAGATAAGATCTTTTATTCAATTTGTTATGCTAGCAAGCTCATGGATGATGCTCAAAAGAACTATGCCACAATAGAAAAGGAATTATTGGCCATTGTTTTTACTTTTGATAAATTTAGTTCCTATTTAATAGGTTCAAAAACCATTGTCTATAGCGATCATGATGCTATATAGTATATCCACCAAAAAAAAGAAGCCAAGCCACACCACACCTCATACGATGGGTCTTACTTCTCCAAGAATTTGATCTTGAAATCAGGGATAAAATGGGTAGTGATAACGTAGTGGCTGACCACTTATCAAGGTTAACTCATTTGACACCTAATAAATTTAAAGAAATTAGTGAAACCTTTCTGGATGAAAAGCTTTACGCTATTTCCTCCTCGAAACCACCTTGGTTTTCTGATTTTGCTAATTATCTTGTGAAATGCATCATACCAAAATATCTTACTTACCAACAAAAGAAAAAATTTCTCTCTAATTTTAAATACTTTTTTGGGTATGATCCCTCCCTCTATAAATGTTGTGTAGATCAGCTCTTGAGAAAGTGTCTTTCTGAATCAGAAGTCAAAAATATCCTTTTTCATTACCACACCTCACCTTATGGAGGTCATAATGGGATTGATCGAACTACGACTAAGGTACTTCATTCAAGATTCTTTTGGCCCAAAATATTTAAAGATGGGGCTAATAAGGTTAAGAGTTATGAAAAATGCCAAAGAACAGGAAATATTAGCGAAAGAGATAAACTACCATTAAATGGAATCTTTGAAGTAGAGCTGTTTGATATTTGGGGAATTAATTTAATGGAGCCTTTTCTTATGTCTAAAACAAATAGCTATATCTTGGTGGCAATTGAATATATATCCAAATGGGTAGAGGTTGTTTCCTATGTCAACAATGATTCTAAAACCTTAATAAAGTTTATTAAGGAAAATGTATTGGCAAGATTTGGCACCCCTAAAGTTTTTATAAGTGATGGTGGGAAGCATTTTTGTAATAAATATCTAGAAAATATATTGAAAAATTATGGGATGAAACATAAAGTGGGAATTGCTTATCATCCATAAATAAGCGATCAAGTTGAGGTTTCCAATAGAGAGCTTAAGAAAATTTTTAAGAAAATTGTGAGCCAAAATAGAAAAGATTGAACCTATAAGTTATAATATGCACTATGGGCTTACAGAATTACATTTAGAACACATGTAGGAATGTCATTGTACAAACTTTTGTATGGAAAATCATGCCATTTACCAGTTGAACTAGAACACTATGCATTATTGTAGTGTCTCCTAATCAAGATATTAATTTGGATCATGTGGTCCATCAAAAAAGGGTGCCTTAACTCTTATACGATTCAATGGGCCATACTGTAATAACCCAAGTTGTAACTTAGGTCAATTAGGATTAAACCTGGTTCTGATTTTAATCCAAGTGTACTAATTAAATCATTAGGAGCTCACCACTAAGACATTAGAAATTGACCTAATTAGGGGTCAAATAGATCAAATCTTAATTCTAGGAATTTTAGGAACCCTAGAAATTGACCTAATTAATTTGACCTCAAATCAAAAATCAAACTTTATTATTGCATCATCACCCCCAAATTAGCTAGGGGTGATATTTTGGAAGCATTTAGAAGTCATTGAATTTTTGGCAAATATTTTATTATAATTTAAATACCTCAAAAATTTGAATAATTAAATACTGGTCGAATCAAAAGTCTGACTTCACCGTTGCATTCCTTACCCCTCAATTAGCCATGGGTGATTTATCGGGACTTTTTGGAACATATTTAAATGGTTAATTTTATTTAATAAAAAGTAAAATAAATTAATTAAATATTAAAATTATTTAAGTAAGTTAGCAGTGTCGTCCCATTTATCTCTGACATCGTTCCTTCTATCTACATTTTCCATCTGATCTGACGGGTCCTGTAATCTGTACGATCAAAAGATCGGATAGTTCTAGCAGCGTCTCCCTCGTTGCATCGCAGAACATGTGACACGTGTTAAGCATCCTCGCATCTGGCATGCCAGGCCGACCCCACGCGCCTTCCGCCGCTTTGATCTACTCCAAAGCTTCATTAAGTCCCTGCCATAGCCTTGAATCTCAGTTTATAACCTTTCGAGTCGAAGCTGAGATCCAAGGAGGATGTGTTGCTGATCCCAATCAATCTTGAAAACCCTTATCCTTCTACGTCGCAGATTAGGTACTTCATACCTTTTTGAACCTTATGCTATTACTATTATTGCTTTTACATATCATGTTTTTTGTTTCCGAATTCTCGATCGAAGCCTCAGGCTTGATCGAAGCCTCAGGCTTGATCAAAGCCTCCGTCGCTATCCCTTGAGCATGCGAGGCTTACGGGAGATGAAGGGTTCCCTGATCGCTCGGACCTGGTCAGTCTCGACCGGTCTGACTCATCGCGATTCAGTTCGGCTCGCTAGAATTGACGGGGAGCTGTGGGACCCTATCGCCCCCTTGTGGGAATGCGTGGTGCACCTGTTCAAGTCTCGGGCCCGCCTGCGTCGCTTCTCTGAGTCTGCAGGTCCTGCCACTGCACTGCACTATCAGCTGGTGTGGGTCCCAGCTGCAAAAGTTAATTCAAATGGATTTAGATAATTTCGTAATTAGGACTAATGATTAGTATTTAATTTAAAATAATTAAATAAATTTAACTGAAAACTTAATTAGTAAAGATTAGCAAAATTAATGTTCCAAATTGATAAATTTAAGTTTCTGATAATTCATAGAGTAGTATAGAACCTCATGGTGTAGTTGGTTTAATGATTCTGTGATTAATTTCACTAATCACTCACTAATCACTCTTAACCCTAATTAGGTCATAACTTAATCTAGTGAGGTCCAAATTGGGTCTACTCCTAGTTAAAGTAATCTGTGGGTTATAGAAAAACTATAGCCATTGAATTTACTAAATTTGGACTTCAAATAGAAAAGTTAGGCTTTTGACCTAATCTTAAGAATCCTAAATTACATAAATACACCCTAAAATTGAATTGCTTATAACTTAATCACTAGACCTCAAAATTTAGTATTCTTGAACTCTATAGAGTCTTTGAATAGTAAGTCTTAATAAACTGACAGAAAATTTAGATTCCATTAGGTAAAATTACCATTTTGCCTTTATTAGTTAATTTCCTTAAATTGAGCTCATAAGGCTTAATTATTATCCAAATTGGGCATTCTTACTGTCTATCCTCAAGTTTGATAGTAAGTAATAAGTTGACATTTTGAAAATTTTCAATTTAGAACCTTAAATCAAAAAGTAACTTCTTAGACCCATAAGTGGGGGCAAAACATTCATTTTGCCCAAAATTAAGGTTTAATTTTTTTAAGCCTTAGATTCATAACCTAATCACTAAATTCAGTAAGTAAAATGTTTTAGAAGTTAATTTAAATTATTTAAGCCTTTAATTAAAATTTTATGAAAAACCCTAATTGTCTTCCTTAAGAAAATTCTAAGTAAAAATGTTAATTGTATGAGGTGAGACTCATCTCACATCATACCCTTCTTTGAACATTCTAAATCATCTCTCAACCTTCCTAATCATTCTCTCAAGTTTTCAAATCAACATTCATTAGGATTAGAGCTTGAGTGTTCATTTTAGTTCCTTAAGATCTCCTTTAGGAAGTAGGATTTAAAATTAAGTTAGATTTCATCTATTGAGTAAATTGGGTTACTCAATGGGTGAAACCTAGGTTTTAATGATTTTCATAGTTTGTTCATGATTATTTGATATTTCAACCTTATACTTATGATTAGAGATCCATCCTATTAAGTCTGATTTTACTTAATAGGATATGCCTTAATCCTTTATCTGTGAGATTGGGTTATAAACTTAGTCCTTTAGGATCACCTTTGGATTAAGTGATTAAACCCCAATATTTGTATTTTAATCCTTAGTCCTTCAATCTTGATTTGGCTTAATCAAGATGGGCTTGGGTTACTTAAATTATCAAAATAGGTTAATTGAATTACTTATTTAACTTATGTAGTCGACATTAATTTAATTAAATTAGAACCTGGCTAGTTCTAATTGCTTTAAACTTATAAGACCGCGAATCTAAGTTACTTATTGTATAAGAATTGATGATTTTGATCTTATGTAACTTAGAATAGATAGAATGAATAATTAGACAATAATGGATATCCCTTGTGTCTTAGTAAAGTCTCTTGCTCTCCTTGAACTTTGATGCTTTACTTTCCTTAAAATTGAGCTTTAGGCCTTAGACATATATTGTGGAGCCCCGCACCCTCCGCGATGATGCTAATACTAATATTAACATAATCATGAGGAGTACAATGCTCCAACTGTGGCAAATATCCAACCTAAGTAGAGTTAGGTAAAATCCAACCCGCGTTAAGCAAAAGACTTGTCACCTGAAGCTGAGAACATACATCAACATATCAAAGTAGCGGAAGCAAAAAACAGTATCATATAACATCCACATTATAGCATCGTATAGAATGGTAAATGTAACAGTAACTTAGCTCAAAGTGCAAAAAGTAAATACATCCAGATTAAAAATTATTACAGACTGAATATTTAAATAAAAAGAAAAGAGCTCTCATTCTCACACTAAAAAATAAAATTTAACTAAGCAGCAATAGGAAGATCCTCCTCCTATCTAAGCTCCTCTCCAGTAGAACCTCCAATGAATAGCTCCAAATCTGACATTTGTTAGTATCACAAATGCCAGGGCCCCAGCCAACAAAAGAAAAAGGTTATAATTAAATAATTGTCTAAGTATATTTTAGGCTGATTAAGTGAACATAATATTTAAAGATATCACATTATTACTTTAAACATGTAAGTAATTTAAGGTTCAACAAGCTACAAGGAACATGATAGCTATAAACAATACATTTATAACTAAACATTAAAGTATGTAAAGTAACATACTAAACATGAAGCTGAATAAGGTAAGGCTAAAATATATAAATAACTGCAAAGTACTAAAAGTAAACTCATTCTAACATGCATATGATCACATGAATACATGCTAATATCATAAAAGAAAATTGTACTAAAACATGCTGAACTAAGTGTACAAAACTAGCATCCTAAATATGCTGATACGTAATAATTACTGAACTGGAGTAAATAGGCAGGTATGCAAAACTAATAAGTAGAAGACCACTAAAGCATGTCGCAAAGCAAGCTAAAGTACTGAAATAAAAATATAAGTAAAGCCACTAAAGCATGCAGCAAGACAAGCCAAAGCACTGAACTAAACTCTAAGTAAAAGCATGCCTAACCATAGTACTGCCATAACAGAAATAGGCCATACTAGGCCTCTGAACAGAAAGTTCAATGTATCCTTCCTAGGCATCATCAGCACTAGGTCCAAGCTGAAATTATAGAATAAGACATGTATCCATCCTAGACATCCATCGAGCTAGGTTCGAGTCTATTATATAATAAAACTCGAACTGAAGAGGCAACTATGCTAGAACATACTCTACTAATTAAAAGTACTAAAAGAACTGAATGAATGCTATACTTTTCAATTATAAAGCTAGGTCCGAGTCTATTCTATAATAAAATTGGAACTGAGGAGGCAGACTAAGCTAGGACACACCCTACTGAACTGAATGCACTGAATGAACTGAATGCATGTTTATACTTTTGAAATACTAACTTAGGATACATGATCAATATCCTGAGTTTACCTATTATGTCCAAGGAAAAATGCTCAATATATATGGTGTGCAGGGCAACAATAGCCAAAGTAAGCAAAAGACTCAACAAGACTTATGTGATATCCGTTGTGGCCTAATTAATCTGTTCTAACTATTCTGAGAAAATACAAGTTTATGATCTCCAATATCCAACTATCGAGCATAAACCCAAATTCATAACCTTAATGTTAACATTTGAACCTTACAAGTTCTAATTTATAATCAAATGATAACTATAATTAATTAAAGTAAATAAATCAATGACTTAATTATTATATTTTTCTTACTTAGCCCAAATCTTGATTATGCAAATCCAGAATAAGGATTCTAAACTTAAACTCCATATTTGGGGTTCAATTCCTAAATCCAAGGTGCTATCCTACTAGTCTAGGGTTAACACTCAACCATAATCTAAAGGTAAAGAGTCTTATAAGTTGAAAGATTAGAAAGCTAAGATCTTAATGAAAGGTTATTCTAATATTATAAGACAAAATAATCAATCAAGAACATATGAATCTAAGAGCTATATTCAATCCATAGAATAATCACATTATTTTATAGATTGAATTAATCGTACACCCATAAGGAGGTATCAAACAAATTTGATAATTAACCAAGTAGGGAATTTCAAATGAAATGATATAATTCAATCAGATGATCAAAGGATCTAAGATCTAAGATCTAAGGTTTGATCACTTAAGATTTAGACTGAAATCTAGACTTAGGATTTATATGAATAATTTTCTTTAAGGTTATAGTTCATGAATAATCTTAATAAGACAATTAAGATTAGAGTTTGAGTGCTAGGACTATTTAAGCTATTCCTGAATAGGGAGTCCTAAATCCTCTTTAAGACCTTAAGATCTATTTAAAGCAATCTAAGACTTATTCACTTAGATTAAGTTCATTTACTTAAAAGTTATAGAAAAGATGCCAATGTGCTAATTATCAACATATTACTAGGATTCTAGAGTTTAAGGAGGCTTAAATTATATTTTGGCGAAAATGATCAAAATACCCTTCTTTAGGCAAAAATTAGAATTTTAAGATTTACACATTCAAATTGATTCAAATTAGTTTTAATGGACTTAATATTGGTTAATGAGATGATTGAAACAATTAACTTAAGATTTGATATCATAATTAGCTTAATTAACACTAATCACATTTTAAGACCAAATAAGATGATTAAGAAAATTATGGCACCTTAAAATAATCCAAACATATTTATAGGATCTACTATACTTAAGAAGATGATTGAAACTTAGATCATCAAAATCAGTGGTCAAACTAATGATTAATTCACTAATCCAAGATTAGGGTAATTAAGAGGTGATTTTTAATTTCAATTTTCCTAAATTATTTTTAATAACTTAGATAGGTTTTCCTTAGTCTCATGAGCAATCAGACACCTTAATTATAATTTTTGAACATTAATTGAATTAATTATGAATTAATTCAGATCATAGAGGGATTAGGCAATTAATTAAAATCTAACTTACTACTCATGATTATGTTAACATCAATATTAGCATGACCACAGAGGGTACGGGGCCCCATAATTAGTATCAGAGAACACCATAAGGTGTCAGAATAGGATCTTTGATTCCTTTCTACTTAATGGAACATTCTTCTGAAGTACAAACATCAAAATATAACATCCATAGCATAGTACCATCGATAACTCCATGCAAAATGTAGGATGAAAATACTTATACTAGATGATTTAGTTACTCCTAATTTAACTAAAGGAAATTTATTAATCTTCCAATAAAGCAAAATGAATAATGAGGAATCCGGTCTGGACTATTATCTTAGTACCTTCGAGTTGGCTTGGAGCTATAGTTTCAAGTGGAGGCAAGAAGATTCATGTCAGATTAAGGGAGTTTTAGCACAAGGAGTTCAAGCCTTGGACAAACTTCTTCACCATTCAGCATACCGAGCGTTTGACTTCACAATTTATGCAAAGGAGTGGTTGAGCCGAGTAGAATCAATTCTAAAGAACATAGAGTGTCTAGATTCCATTTGTGTTGACATTATACATGTTAATTGCTGGACTATGTAGGAATATGGTGGTCCGATACCATTAAGAAGCTCGATAGGAAGCGCAAGAGAAAGTGTCGGGAATTAAGCTTCGAGGACTATCGTCTTGCATTTAGCATTGAGTATATTGAGAGTACTTAAGTATTAGTTAGCATGATTGTCATTCCCTATTACTCTATGATTCTCATAGTATCATGATTTTGCATCTTATCTTTATTTTATATAAGCCTTCATTTCAGAGTAATGAGAATTTCATGACATATTTAAAGCATTGAATTTTTGTCCTTCTTAAAAGAATTCTAAAATTTAGATGTATATTGCTTGGTTAGAATGAATTCTGGATCTCCTCCTTTGGCTACGCCCATTAAAACTGGAATCGCTTCAAGTAGTCCTTTCGATGAACTAACCCACCTTCGGGGAATGGTAGCAGCAATGTTAGAAAATCAAGCTCAGCAAACTTTGGTTATGCAAGATTTTATTTTTGATCGCCCTACACTGACTAATAATTATACTCCAGTTATTCTTATTCAGCAAAAATCTTTCCCTTCCCATCATTCAATAGATGGTCTTCTACATAACTTTTTGAGACTAAGGCCTTCCACTTTCAGTTGGAACTTGTCTCCAATGGACACGGTCGACTGGTTAAAAATAGTCGAAAAGTATTTGATCAGTCTAAGAAACCTTAATTCTAATGTCGTCCGTCTCACAAAGCATCTGTATCATGCCAAAGAAGAGTACTGGTGGGACGACATTTGAAATACCAGATTCGTCGACTACGAACTTGAAGACATTCCTTGGGATGATTTGTAGAAGCTTTCAAGGTCGAGTTCATTCCTCCGTCCGCACAGAATATTATAGCCGCTACAATCTTAAGGCTAACACAAGGAAGCTGCTCTATTTCTGATTATGAAAGAGAATTTTGCAAGTTAATTCACTTTGCTCCAGAATTAATCCAATCCAAATCAACAAAATGCCATCATTTCCTCAGTAGACAACGAGATTCATTAAAAGATCTTATCATCCCGCTCCATTTGACTAGTTTCTTTGAATTGGTGGAAACACCAAAGGTGCTTGAGCACCATCATTTTGAGAGAGATCACAAGTGCAAATTGCAATCAGTTCCCTGCCATCATCAAGCTTTCAAAAGGCATAGACCTCAATCTATAAAGGTCTATCAAATTGAAGATGCACCATCTTCTAAACTGATTCAAGGCTGTAACCAGCCTTACCCCTATGGCAAGTGTTATTACTTTGGCCATAAGTTCTACACATGTGGACATCCCGTCCATCTGTCTATCACTGCACATACACAGAAAAAATGGATGGAGTCCAAATCAAGCAATCACAGAGGAACCAAGTTTTTAGAGTAACACCATTCAATAAGAGAGATCCTGGTTTGGCAATAATTCTAATCCCTGCTTCTGAAGCTGCTCGGGAGAAACCTTTTATCACAAAGTTTCAGAATAATCCCAGGAAGCATGTGAACAATCGTCCTACCAATCCTTCTCGAGTCTACGCCTTAACGCTGCTCGAGGCTGCGAAGGCTAATAATGTGGTTTGATGTACACATTTCTGAACCTCTAAATCACATTTATGCACTTTAATTATTACAATTAGCTAATGCAAATTGTGTGAATAATGTTAGGCACACTATTTTTTAATGACTAGCCCTACAATGTGTTGTTTAACACTGGTGCTAGTCATTCTTTTATTTCTGAAAGTTTTGTCAATATTCTTAAACTGCACTCATATAAATTAGCTATGTCTTTAAATATTGGACTACCATCTGGAGCCCAACTCAGTGCTCATAAGTTTTGTAATGTCAAAATTCCATTAAACATTTAAGAGTTTGACTCCAAGTTAATTGTTCTACCATTAGCAAATTTTGATATCATCCTTGGATTGAATTGGTTCAGTGACCATAAAGCTGTAATAAATTGCTTTAAGAAGAAGTTCGCTCTTCATTCCCAGGGCAAGTCTGAAACTTTCATAGGAAAAGTCAGTACACAATTATCCTTAATTAATGCTATCAAAGCTGAGCAATTAATCAGTAAGGGTTGTGATGCTTTCCTTATCACTTTGATAGGTGAAGCAAAAGAAAATATTCCCCTCTCTAATTGTAAAGTAGTTAAAGAATTTGCTGATGTATTCTCAGAAGATTTGTCTGCTGTACCTCTACCTAAATAAGTAGAATTCTCTATCAAGTTGATTCCTGGTACCCATCCCATACTAAAGCTCCGTACAGAACAACATATAAGAAACTTCAAGAGCTTAACGAATAGTTACAAGAGCTCTTGAATAAAGGCATCATTAGGATAAGCATGTCTCTGTGGGGAGCGCTTGTTTTGTTTGTAAAGAAGAAAGATGGATCTATGTGGATGTGCATAGATTACCGCAAATTAAATAAAGTCACCGTAAAGAATAAATACCCATTGCCTAGAATTGATGATTTGTTCGACTAGTTATTTGGAGCCATTATATTCTCTAAGATTAACTTAAGATCCGGATATCATCAATTGTGAGTAAAAGTAGAAGATGTAGGAAAGACCGCTTTTCATACTCGTTATGGTCATTTCAAATTTTTAGTCATATCTTTTGAACTCACTAATGCTCCATCAATCTTCATGGATTAATGCAGTGAATTCTTAAAGCGTATTTAGATAAATTTGTAATCGTCTTTATTGACGATATTCTTATCTATTCTCAAACCTTAGAGGATCATGAAGATCATCTAAGGATAGTATTAGAAGCTTTGCATGAACATCAGCTCTATGCCAAATTTTTCAAATGTGAATTTTGGCTTAAATTTGTTGCATTGTTGGGTCATGTAGTCGATGCCCAGGGTATTCGCATAGATTAGAATAAAGTTAGTGCAATTCAAGATTGGGCTCTGCCTAAGTCAGTAACCAACATTAGAAGCTTTTTGGGATTAGCTGGATATTATAGGAAGTTCATCAAGGGATTTTCCCAGATCGCATCTCCTTTGACTAAACTAACTCAGAATTCCATTCCATTTGTTTGGAGTCCTGAATGCGAGGAAGCATTTCAAACCCTAAAAAATGCACTCTCTATTGCTCCAGTGCTTTCTACCTAAGGAATATTTGAACTATCAGGTGTATATAGATGCCTCTAGAATTGGTTTAGGTTGCGTGTTAATGCACGGGTAAGGTAATTTCTTACACCTCTCATCAGTTAAAACCTCATGAGAAGAATTATCTAGTTCATGATCTTGAACCTACAGCTGTAATTTTTGCCTTAAAGATTTGGAATCATTATTTATATCGAGTTCAATGTTCAATTTTCACTAATCATCAGAGTCTGAAGTATATCTTCACTCAAAGAGAACTGAACTACCATCAGAGGAGATGGTTAGAGCTCATTAGTGATTATGACTTGAGTATTCAGTATCACCCAGGTAAAGCAAATGTGGTGGCCGATGCTCTTAGCCATCATGCCACTCTATATGCCATGATTGCTTCAAGTTCATTAGAGCAAGAGTTTTGTAAGCTTGAAATTTCTCCAGTAAGTGGTGATATGTTAAGTTTGGTTCTGGTAAATATCAATATGGAACCCACATTTCATAGAGATGTCTCCATCTTGCAGACGAAGGATGAAGATTATCTGAAATTCAAAGTCAATATTGAAGGAGGTCATTATCAAGATCTATAGATGCGTAATGGCATAATTTATCAAAGAAAATTGTCTGTGGATTCCTAAATCCACGCACCATGAAGTTTTAGTAGAAGGCCATAATTTTAGATATCACCTTCATCTAGGCAGTATGAAAATGTACCAGGATTTAAAGCAATCATTTTGGCGGCCTGGTATGAAGAAAAGTGTAGCTGATTTCATGGCTAAGTGTCATGCCTGCAACATGGTAAAGGCTGAGCACCAAAGGCCTGGTTGTCTTCTGCATCCATTAGAAATTTCTGAATGGAAATGGTTTGATATATCAATGGATTTTGTTATGGGATTGCCTTGCGCAAAATCTGGCGCCGATGCAATCTGGGTTATCATAAACTAATTAACTAAATCGGCGCACTTCCTTCCTATCCATCAGACTAACTCTGTTAAGAAGCTCACAAAGCACTATATTAAAGAGCTTTTAAGACTACATGGTATTCCAAAGTTGATAGTATCTGACAGAGATAGCATATTTACTTCTAAGTTTTTGGCAAGCTGTGCACCGAGATCTGGGAACTACTCTAGCTATGAGTACAGCTTTTCATCCTCAAATAGATGATCAAACCGAAAGAGTGAATCAAGTGCTTGAAGATTTGCTTTGTCTCTGTATTCTTGACTTTGCCGGTTCCTGGGAAGATTACATTCCATTAGTGGAGTTTGAATACAATAATAGATATTAGGCCATTTTAAAAATGGCTCCTTATGAGGCCTTGTGTGGTAGAAAATGCAATACTCCACTAGCTTGGTCAAAAATAGGAAGCGTTCAGCTTCTTAGATCTCAGTTGGTCGAAGAAACTAACAAGAAGATTCATCTAATTCAACAGAGGATCCGTTCTGCTCAAGATTGTTAGAGTAAGTACCATGATGCTCATCATCATCTTTTAGAATTCAACGTTGGAGATTCTACTTATTTGAAAGTTAGTCTAATGAAGAGTGTCTATAGATTTGGTATTGCAGGGTAACTCAGTCCCTGCTATGTCGGACCTTTTGAGATTTTGGCCAAAGTAGGATCATCTGCCTACTAGTTAAATCTTCATGATGACGTCACTGTCGTTCACAACATGTTCCATGTGTCATCTTTACAAAGATGTCTCAGAGATCCTTCACATCTCATTCAGCTTCTAGCAGAAGAAATTCACCCGATCTTTTGCATGCTGAAGAGCCAGTGAAAATCTTAGCTTGTGATCAGAAGCAACTGAGGAATCGTTCCATTACAATGGTTAAAATTCAATGGAAGAATCGATCATTACAAAAATCTACTTGGGAGAAAGAGGTGGATATGCGCCATAAATATCCACAGCTCTTCGGAAGCTCATGTACCATTCCTTTTTCGTTCCCTTTCTATTCTAGTTAACAATTCAGTTTTGTAGTGCTTTCTACACTTGAGGGATGTCGAGGACGACATCATTCATAAGTTGGGGAGTCTATAATAACCCTAGTTGTTACTCTAGCTAAATCCAGATTAATTAAGCTTAACCAAGCTTTGATTTTGATTCCATTAAACTTAATGGGTTATTTAAACCTAACCCTAGAAGTTTGAAATCAATCGGAGCTCATTTGAGTATTTTAGCAATTTTACCTATTTCTAGATCCTGAAAAATAGCTAAATTAATTTGATCTCCAAATTAAAATCTGATTTCATTTTTGAATTCCTCATACCCTAATTAACTAAGCGTGAATTTTTGGAAATTTTTGGAGCTCATTTAGTCCTAAAATGGATTTAAAAATTAAGAGGATTATTAATTAATTAATTAAAGGATTTTATTTATTTAAATTAATTATAATTAATATTTTAATTAGCCGTGGGATTTGCTGTTGAGACCGCTATAGATCTGCTACAAGGTTCCGAGAGCGGGGTATTCATCCTTGTATATAATCTGGCTTGCACGCATAGTAGTGCAATTCATTCTACGGTGTGATCTACCCCGCGACGCGATTTGATCTTAGCCGCTGGATCGAGCCCATGCATCTGACGGTAGTGATTCCATCTGCTATTATGCTAGTCTTGGAGCGCATCAGGCCACCCGATCCTAACGGTTCCTCAATCAGATGAAGGGCGTAAATCCAAGAATTATAGATCTTTGTCTTCCTCCTGATCCTTCGCGCGCATTGGTCCCCACCCGGCAACCTGGCCACTACAGCTCCATGGCAGTATGGAAAATGTTCCATTCTTCCTCTTCTACCCTCGGTGCAATGGTCTACTAACAATGCTCTCCCCATTTTGCCCTCAAATGGTTAAACCATTCCACTCCCTTGGGCCAAACCATACACTGGTGCTCGAGTCTCAGCATCCATCCCTAGAATTCCCCTCGACCCATAAGTACCCTTGGGTTATCATAGTGAGTAGCTTTGCTCACTATGATCCCCCAATTTCCTAGCTGAAGTCTCTGGAGCTCTCTGCAAAATCCCAACATTATAGTTACTGTGAACTACTGATAGAGAGCTAGGTATGGTGTTCATACTCCATGTGCTTCACCCCAAGTCACTTGAAAGCTTTGGTTCACTCCAATTGCTTATCTGTCATTTCTGCCATCACCAATTCCAGGTACAACCCCTATCCACTGAACTGTGTGAGTTCAGCTGTTAAATCTAAGCTTTTGGATAAACCTTTGGATGTCATATAGTTGTTTTAGCCTCTTAGTAATTCATTCTAATTGTTCCCAGCATCTGAGCTAGCTCCAATCCTTCATATCGATCAATCGAGCTAGCAACTGAGTCTTGGCTGAGTTCGATTAAGGATCCAGCTATCGGCTGCATCCCACGCTGTCCAACCTTCAAGTTCCATTCTTCCACACCACAAGGATGGTGTAGTTATTGAGTTCCACCCATTTGGAGGTCTCTGTGAGGAGAATTTACTCCTCAGAGTAAACCCTAATCACTCTAGCTCATGTCATTTTGATGGAGTAACATCCTGGTGATTAACTGCGTCCCCGGTTGGGATTCTAGGTTCAATCAGTGTGCCTTGTTCTTTTGATGTTCTGGTGATTGAGTGATGGCTGCAGCGTGAAGTCTTGGCTGATAATTTTGCATTTGGGTTCTACCCTAATAGGTCTGTCGTGAGAGGAGTGCAGGGACGACAACACTGTCGCTTCGGGCCAGGCCAACCCAGGCTCGCGCGGTGCGACAGTGTCGGCCCAGTGGGGTCCAGGTTTGATCCACGTCGTTCTGATTTTGGGTCGGGCTAAATATCAGATTTAGGAATTTATTTTTCTTCTAATAAATAAATATAAATAGAATTAATTAAATCTTTTATGGTTTAATTAATGTAAAGCATTAAGATTAAATTAATGAAATAACTTAATCAACTATTATCCAAATGGTATGATTCAATATACCATTTTAATCAGAAAAATGCAAGGAACGATAATATGCAATAAAATCATGGATCCAATGGTTAGATTTTTTTATTTAACCTAATCTCTCTCTAATCTTAATTAATTCATAATTAATTCAATTAATGTCCAAAAATCATGATTAAGATCTTTGATTATTCATCAGACAGTAGAGGACTTATTTAGGTCCTTAGAAATAATTTAATAATAAAAAATTTGTTAATTACCCTAATCCTTGATTAGTGAAATTAAGCATTAATTAACCCTTTGATTTTGGTGAACCAAGTTCCTAATGCTTACTTAAGAGTATTAAAACTCTCCTATATGGTTGGATCATCTCATGGAAACCTAATTTCCTTAATCACTTTATTTTGGTCTTAAAATGTGATTAGTGCTAATTAAGCTACTCATGAGCTCAATCTAGAGTTTTTGTGTCTCATTCCCTCATTAGTCAATGTTATGTTCATTAAAATTAGGTTGAGTCAATTTAAATGCTTAAAGTCCTTAATTCTCTTAAGTTCTCTTAATTAAGTCCTTAAGATCTTTAGAGTAATCATAGACCTTCCATTCAACCCTGATTAATGAACTTGTAGTTTATACATCTGCTTAGTTTCAATTGCCTTATAAAATTGTTATTAACTTTAAAAAAATGCCTTAGGAAAATCTTAAGTTTAAATTGTAGTTTAGATCTAAAGTGATCAAACCTTAGATCTTAGATCTTAAATCTTTATTTGATTGACTATCTTAATTCCTTTGAAGCCTCCTTGTGGGTGTAGGATTTTTTCAATCTACAGAATATGTTATTATTCTATGAATTGAATATATATCTTAGGTTCTTATGTTCTTAATTGATTATTTTGCCTTTTAACAATAGAATAAACTTTCATTAAAATCTTAGCTTCTTGATCTTTCAGCTTATAAGAACTTTCACCTTTAGATAATGGTTGGGTGTGAACCTTAGATCCTTGGTTTAGATAGTACCTTGGATTCAAAAGTTGAACCCCAAGTATGAAGTTTAAGTCCAAAATCTCTAATCTTGATTAGTATGCTCCATATTTGGGTTGAGTAAGTAAAATATAATAATTAAGTCGTTGAACTATTTACTTTAATCCCTTATAGTCATCATCCAATTTTGGATTAGAACTTGTTAAGTTCTAATGTTAAAATTAAGGTCTTGAATTTGGGATTATATTCTATAACTAGATATTGGAGATCCTAAACTTAAATCTTCTTAGAATTATTAGAACGAATAAAATTATACAACAATGGATATCACATTAGTCTAGTTGAGTCTCTTACTTACTTTGACTAGTGCTGCTTTGCACACATTGTATATATTGAGCCTTTTTCCTTGTTCATAATAGATGAACTTAAGATATCGATGAGTATCCTAAGTTAGTATTTGAACCACATAAGCATTATTCAGTTCATTCAATTAAGTAGAGTGTATTCTAACTTAGTCTGCCTCCTCTGTACCAGTTCTATTATAGAATAGACTCGGACCTAGCCCTATTCTTGGCTAGGATGGACGCATGTCTTATTCTATATGGTTAACATGGACTTAGCTCTGATGATGCCTAGGATGGACACATGTTTAACTTTCTATTCAAAGGCTTTGTTTGGCCAATTTCTGTTATGGCAGTACTATGTTTAGGCATACTTTTACTTTTAGTTCCATATTTTGGCTTGTTTTATCACTTGCTTCAGTGGCTTTACTTTTACTTTCAGTTCACTGTTTTGGCTTATTTTGCCACATGCTTCAGTGGCTTTACTTTTACTTTCAGTTCAGTGTTTTGGCTTGCTTCTCCATATGCTTCAGTGGTCTTTGATTTTTTTAGCTTCTGCATACATTTATGTTTACTTCAGTTCAACATTTTTGTTCAGCATTTATTAAGTATTGGCATGTTCATGATGCTAGTTTTGTATACCCAGTTTAGTACGCTTCAGTATGGCTTTCTTTTATGCAATCAACATGTAATCATGTGATCATAATCATGTTAGCATAAGTTTTATTTTCAGTACCTTACAATTATGTATATTAAATAGCCTTACGTTATTTAGCTTCATATTTAGTATTTTATTTTGCATACCTTGTTGTTTAGCTATAAATATATTATTTATAGCTATCCTATTCATTGTATCTTGTTGCACCTTAATTTACTTGCATGCTTAAGGTAATAATGTGATATCTTTAGATGTTCAATTCACCTAATCATCCTAAAATGTTATTTGACAATTTGTCTAACTGTAACATTTTTCTTTTGTTGGTTGGGGCCCTATTTTTTATGATACCGACAAATGTCATATTCGGAGCTGTTCGTTGGTGCTTCCTATGGAGAGGAGCTTGGACAAGAGGAGAATCTTTCAGTTGCTTCTTAGTTAGCTTTTATTTTTTTCTGTGAGGATGAGAGCTATTTTCTTTTGAGTATTCGGTCTATAATAATTTCTTAATCTGGATGTGTTTACTTTTTACATTTGAGCTGTGTTACTACTGCATTTACCTTTTTATACTATGCTATGATGTGGATATTATGTTCTATTATTTTTTGCTTCCGCTACTTTGATATATTGATGTATGTTCTCTGTTTCAGGTGACAAGTCTTCGGCTTAAGGCGGGTTGGGTCAAACCTGACTCTACTTAAGTTAGGGATTTTCCACAATTGGAGGCCATACTCCTCGTGATTATGTTAATATTAGTATTAGCATGACCGCGGAGGGTACGCGGCCCCACAATGGTATACTTTGATGTGTTTTCTCCAATTTTTAGTGTAAAAAAGAAATGAGCTGAATTTGGGCAAAAACCAAAATTCTAGAAGAAAACCGCTACAACGCGCCTTAGCGTGCAACAACGCGCTTAAGCATGATAAGATAGAGAGCTCGGCGCTACCACGCGCTGCATCGGGCTCAACCCGAAACCTCACCACTACCGCGCACCGCAGCGGAATGAAAATAAAATGAAGATTAATTGATCCGCAACCGCATGCTACAATGGTTCTGACTCGAAAGCTATGCTCTAAAGTGCACCACAGCATGCTGCAGCACACCGTAGTGCCCACCGTAAAACTTGTCAAGAATATGCTTTCGGAAGAGGAGGAGACTTAATTTTTCCTCTTCCCATAATAGGAATTCAAAACAATGCATTTAAATTTCTTCATTTTCAAGGGATTGAAAGAATAATTCATAAAGAAAGAATTTTTGAGAGAGATGGAAGGAATAGCTGCATTAAATGCTGAGGAGAATCACAGAAAATAAAAAAGCACAGATTAAGACCACATAAGAGAGAGCAATAGGCTGATTTAATTCTTTTACAAAGAAAACATAAATACAACAGACTAAAATTCTTCATTCCAAGGGAATAAAGGAATATTCATTTAATGAAAGCACAATTTTCTAAATAGAATTTATTGGTAGAATTAAATCTAAAAAAAAAGCTGAAAAAAGTCTATAAAAGAGAGAATTCAAGATTGAGAAAGGGTTCCTCTCTTTGACACTCTCAGATTTAAATTATAAGCCTGCTCAAAGAAAAGATGAGGAGGCCCTCACCAAAGAAGGAAGAAGACAACCATTGCTGTAGAGAGGAAGGAAGGACATTGCCAAGGAGCTGGAAAGGAAAAAGACTGGAAGAAAGGGGAAACTAGAGAACGCTAAACAAGGGCTTATCTTAGTACTCTTCTCAACCTTCTTTTGATTTCTATTTAATAAACCATGAAAAGGTTTTTATTCTCGTATATTTTTTCTTTTGTTTCAGTTGTAATTGAAGGGGAAACCCTCCTTAGGGAGGGTTGGGCCGACATCATGTAAAATGTATGAGGGACTCTCGATATTGTACGAATTTCTTTAAACGAATAAAATCTATTTCACTTTATTATCTATATATGTACTTGTTGTTTCCATGTTGTGGAATGAATGTCTTTCTATTTTAAAAACTAGTTATGACAAAACGTATTAAATCACTCGAATATTTCGAACTTAAAGGGAATGCACATAAAGGTCCTCACCGCAAACTCATGTTCGCTGCGCTAGGATTCCTAGTGTAAAGCACCTTGAGATTGAACCGTAAGAGTGATTTGATAACTTAGATTCTCTTGTACCCAATTGCTCACTAATTAGAACAGAGCCAAGAATAAGTGCTTTAGTGCTCAGAGCCTAGTGACAAGCTCTTGAGCCTAGATGAACTATTCTTTGAGCTGAGTCGAGAGGTCAATGCGTGTGAGCCAAGAGCCACCCAATCAAGCTGCATAGCTCAGCATACATCAAAGGAGAAAGAGAAATTATTGAGAGCACATGGATGATGTGACATAGTCCATGTGGCCCGACAATTCACTTTCTTAGCTAGACTGCACGTTGTAGCATATGACTCTAATTGGGTGGAAATCAAGCTTGTGTGATCGCTGAACTAAAATGTTATTTTAATATCTTAGACGTAAGAAATCTTAATAATTAAATACGATCACATGAGAGTCTAAGTGCTAAGATTGAACCCTTGTGTATTCATCTTGTACACTAAACTTGAAATAGTCAGAATTAGAGGACCAATCTAAGGAGATTATATTCACTTGACTGATTAGCATGACAACAAGTCAATTAAAAGTTACAAGAATGTGAGTATGATACTAGTCCCTTACAACTTACATGATGAAAACCCAACTCTCCCTTCTTTATCAAATAGTATCTTAAATTAAAATCTTTGATCTGTTAAATTAGGAGCCACAAAAATTAAAAAAACAATTCTCTAAACATTATTAAAAGTAGATATACCTTAATATCAAAACACACCATTCCCTGAGAACAATAAATTTTGATACTTACCTTCCAATATTACTTCAGACCACGTACACTTGTGTGCAAGCGCAGATGTGTATATTTCCGTATGTCATGTTTTTGGCACCGTTGCTGGGGAATGTTTTTTTTTTTTGTATTAAGGATAATTTATAAGTAAATAGTAATTTAGTGTTAGCTTTATTCTACATGTATTTCTAATTTATGTAATTTACTTTTCAATTAATTTTTATAGTTTTTATTTTCATATATGGAAAACTCAAATCTCATAGTCATGCACAATAATAAACAAAATTGGTGTATGTGATGTGGGGGGATACATTCAAGTTCTGGTTGTAATACAAACAACCCTTTTGCACCTTCAAGAATAAAACCTATTAATGGCATTAAGTTTGACCGCAACGTCCAACGCAATTACACTCACTCTGATATGAACATTAATATCACAAATCAGTCTTACTTAGAAGAATCGATGCAATATTTTGGTGGTTATTAATAAATCCAAGATTTATGGCAAAATAAAGGAAGAAAAACATACAAAATATCATTTGAACAAGCATACTTTGAAGTGAATTTAATGAATTTCAGGAGAAAGATGGAGAAAAGAAATCTGAAGCAAAAAAGTGGATTCTGGAAAAAAACCATTGTGGTGCGCCGCAGCGCGCCACACTGCGCCACTGTGGTTCATGGCGGTTACTGATTAGGCTCACCTGGAACATATCTACAAGCTTGGGAGGAGAACCGCTGTGGCGCGCCTTAGCGCGCTCCAGTGGGCCACGGTGTCATTTCCAGGGAGTAATATTAAGACTTTGGGACAACTAATTGAACTGTAACTATCCGCTTTCATAAAAGATTAACTGCTACAGTGTACCTAGGATAAAGAACAAAACCTGTAGACCTGGATGAAATTGCTGCAGCATCAAAAAAACAAATCTTGTTTTCCCAATGCTCAGCGGGCCTCGGCGGCATCAAAAAAATATTAATAAAAACTATATGGGAAGTAATGGAATATTAGCTTTATGCGTTTATAAAAGCTTAATCGCTGCAGCATGCTTGCAGCATAATTTGCGGAGTGCAGCGACATTTCAAGTAAACGGTACAAATCAAGGAGATTGAATGTGTGATAGTGTTTGGATCAAGGCTCCCACAACACGCTGCAGCGGAACAGTATTTAGATCGGAGCTACCACAGTGCGCTACGATGATTCTTCAGTAGAACATCAACCTAGAACTAGTTTTGAACTGAAATTGATGTGATCACTGCAGCACGCTGTCACGCGCCACAACGGTCGACGCAGAAACCTCCAAACATTATATTAGTAATAGCATAGGGAAGGGAGAAAATTTTTGACCTTTGGGCTTCCTCTCCCTTTTTGAAAATAGAATTAATATTCAAGTCTATAGAACTCCATATAATTATTAGAATAAAACATAATGGTTCGCATTGAAGGAAGGGAAGATGAAAGATCCTTAGGATAAAGGCAAAGAGGCTGAGAGCTTCTCTATTTAAGGGATATTTTCAAGCTATTCAAGGGTTCCCAATTTTGACATTCATTCATCAACATTAAAAGCTGTTGTGAGAAAGAGAAGGAGAACTCTCCAATGAAAGAGGTTTAGAACCACCTTACTAGTTCAAGAGAAAAGAGAAGCTAAGGAACTTAGAGAAAAGGAGAGAAGGAAGGAGAAAGAACCAAGAGAACCACCGAAATTCAGGGCTGTTCCTAGTACCGTTTCCAAACCTGATCTTATTTTCGGTATTTGTGAATCGATGTTAAGGTTCATTCTCTTCTACATCTCTTGCTGTATTGAACTTGTGATGGAAGGCTAAACTCTCAATAGAGAGGGTTGGGATGTAATTATGTGAATAGTAAGGTGTACGGTGTTGTATGTTTAATTTACAATTAATAAATTTTGAGATGAATGTTTTATTTATTTCATTGAATGCCTGAAATGATTGACAAATGAAAACCTTTATTAAATGAAATCTGGATAAAAAATCTTGGTATGAGACACTAAAAGACTTGTGCTCCAATGCTCACTAATTGGATTAGAGCAGGTACTGAGTGCAATAGAGTTGAGAGCTATGTGACAAGTTCTCATGCCCATTAGCACCATTCCTTAAGCTCATCTGAGAAGTTGAAGCTTGTGAGCCAAGCCCCCTCCAATCATGCTCTGTGGCTCAGCAAAGTAGACGGAGGGAGAGATCATCGATCACCCATGGATGATGTGACATAGTTCATTAGGTCTGATGAATCCTCTCCCTTAGCTAAACCGCGTGTGTAGCACATGACGCAGATTGGTGGGAATCAAGGCTTGTGAGATCATAGAACTAAAAAAAATGTTTTGATAACCTAGACGTAGGAAATCAAAATTAACTTCATTTGATCTCATAAGAGTTTATGTGCCGAGGTAGAACCCCTGGGGTGTTTTCCTTGTGCACTAGATTTGAACTTGTTTGAATTAGAGGACCAATCTAAGGAAGGTAATGTTCACTTGATTGATAAGGCATAGTATAATAATTTTGTAAATTGCAATCACATAATTACAACACCTAGACCTTACGAGTCACATAATGAAACCCCAACTCTCTCTTCTTAAATCAAATAGTATCTTCAATTAATCTCTATTTCTTAAATTAGGGACTACACAAAACTAAAAATACAAATTATCTAAACATTGTTGAACATAGATAAGACTTAGTAGCAGAACCATCGTTCCCTGTGGACAATATAAATCTTGAACTTACCATTTCAAATTATTTCTTTGAACCACGTACACTTGCGTGCGAGCGCAGACGTGTATTTATTGTTTGTCAAGTTTTTGGCGCCCTTGCAGGGGAACGGTTCCTAATTTTGTATGAAGTATAATCTACTATTAAGTAATGATTTAGATCTTACTTAAATTTGCATATAATCTTTAGTTGCTGTAATTATATCTTTGCTAACTTTAGTGTAAATTTAGATTTTGTTTTAGTTTTCATTTGCTACTAAAAAAGTTGAAAATTCTTATAAACTGTGTTGAATTATATTGTTGCTTATTGTTTGCTGAATTTTAATCTGCAGATCATTTTATGTGCTGAATTATATTGTTGAGCCTGATTACTATGAATTGTTCTTTCTAGCTGAAATCCTTAAACTGCATGAGTAGGAGAAACCTTTCTAAGATCTTTTTTGATCCTGAAATAAATAGAACATATCTTAAAGCTAGGAGAGAACAGTTATTCTAAACCAACAACAAGCACCAATGGAAGATTTAGAAGTCAATCCTTTAGAGCTAGTAGTAAATGTTAGTAGGAGACTCCTTAGAGAATCTGTGCTTCCAACCATAGAAGGAGTTCCAAATGCTATTGTTATACCTCCAATTCAAGCAAACAAATTTGAGATTAAGCCATCAATATAAAATATGATTCCAAACAATCAATTCAGTGGGCTAGCATCGGATGATCCTAATGTGCATATTTCAGATTTTCTAGAAATATGCGGCACTTTTAGATTCAATGGAGTATTTGATGATGCCCTTAGGTTAAGATTATTCCCATTTTCACTGAGAGATAGAACGAAAGTTTGGCTCAGCTCTCTACCTGGCGAGTCCATTAACACTTGGGATGACTTGGATAGGAAATTCCTAGCTAAGTATTTCCCACCTTCTAAGAGTGCTAGGCTGAGTAATGAGATCTCGAATTTATCTCAGCAAAATGATGAAACTTATACAATGGTTGGGAGTGCTATAAGGACTATTTAAGGCATTGCCCACATCATGGGTTCCTCATATTGATGCAAGTGCAGATTTTCTATAACTGATTGAATGCACCTACATGGGCACTTATTGATGCAGCCACGGGTGGCTCCTTGAATAGTAAGACCCTAGAGGAGGCCTTTGATCTCATTGAGGAAATGGTGAATAATGCATATCAATGGCCCATTGAGCTACTTAATTCCAACAAAAAGGAGGTAAGTAACTTGAATGAGTCAAATCAATTGGCCTCCCTACAAAGGGAAGTTGAATTATTAACAAATAAAATTGAGAGTTTGAATGTGAGCGCCATCCATGAAGTGAACTGTGAGTTGTGTGGAGGGAACCACAACAGCGAGTGTTGTAATTTGAACAACCCCTTCGCTCCTTCACAAACTGAACCAGTAAGCTTCATGTGAAATAATATTAATAACAATAACCCCCATAATAACCCTACATAAATACATATAATATGAGGTGGAGAAACCATCCAAACTTCTCCTGGAATGAGAGAAATTCTCAAGGTAATTACAACTCTCAACAACAAAACAAGCCAAACCAAAATTTCAATAATTCCTAATCTACTCAAAGTAACAAGCAGGAACCTGGGCTGGAAGAATCTTTTTGAGCTTTTAAAATAGAAACTATGCAATTTATGAAAAGGATTGAGTTGACCATGAACCGGCATGAAACCTCAATTCAAGGAATAGAGGTATCTCTTAAGAATATTGAAGTCCAATTGGGACAAATTTCCAAACAGCTGTCTGCTCGGCAGCAAGGAATGCTCCCAAGCTCGACTGAAATAAACTCGAGAGAGACGGTGAGTGTTATCATCTTAGACACGATAAAAATAAATTTCATGGAAATAACTCCATTGAAGAAAGTGAAGGAGGAAAAACTAGGAAAATTTATGCTGGGAATATTAAAGGAGATAGAACAGCAATTAAGAGAGCGGACCCTGGAAGAATGAACATTCCTTATATCATTGAGGGTGAAGTCCTTTTACATCCCTTGTGTGATCTTGGGGCTTCCATCAATTTTATGCCACTACACATATACACTTAACAAATAGTGCGGCGAATCTGACCACACCGTTGCGTTTCTCACCCCTCAATTAGCTAGGGGTGAATATTTGGAATTTTTCTGGAAATGATTTAATTATCTATATTAAATTGGGAATTTAATAATTAAAATATTAATTATATATTATTTTATTTATCAACTGACAGTGACGTGCACTTAACCGCGCCCACCGTCAAATCCCGCTGACACCGTCGCCTCCTTCGTCTGATCGCATCAGACAAATCCGAGCCGTCTGATCGGGATCGATCGAACGGATCGGGACCCTTCGTCCTCCGCTTCTCCATCCCCGACACCACGCGGCGCTCCGCCGCCCCGCCCGGCCAACCGGCGCCCTCCCCGGCCTCGGCGAGGTCGCCTGAGGGCTTATAAGACCTCAGGCCGGCTCTGGGCTCCGGGTTTGCGAAACCCTAGCCTGGAGCTACCGAACCCGAGCCGAGCCGTCTGTCTGCGTCTGCGAGCCATTCGTTCAGGTATCCTCCGATCCCCCCTCTTCCGTTCTTCTTTCACCGTCGGGATACTATAGGGCTGTAGAGTAGGTTGTAGATTGACGATCAACCGGATCCGATCGACCTCGATCGGGTCCGGTTGACTCAGACAGAGGCTTGAAGCCTCGGGCCGAATCCCGTTACGTCCGCCAAAACCCTAGAACCTAAGGTTCCCCTAGCCGCCGCCTCCGGCCACCTCCGGCGAAGGTTCGCCCGCCGACGTCTAGGCCTCCTCGAGGGCGACCGTCGGCCGTGCGGGCCGCGGTGGTCCGGCGCCGGAAATGCCGGCAAATGCCGTGCCCTAGCTCGGCGCCCTCGGGACGCCCCGCGAAGCGGGTGACGTCCGGGTCGGGCCGGATCGACCCGAGCCCGACCCGGCTACAGTCGGGTCTGCGTAGGCCAAGTGGGGCCCACCGAGCCACATGGCGCCTTCAGGGCCTGCCACGTGTCCAGTGGGACCCACCAGCCGAACCCGCATTGTTTCGGCTTCCGCCGTGGGGCCCACAGTGCCACGAGGCAACCATCCGGCACGAAACGTGTCACGTGGGGCCCACAGCCCGAGCCCCGCGGCTCTTCGGCTTCAGCCGCGGGGCCCACAGTGCCACGTGGCAGCCAGCCAGCACGCCACGTGTCACGTGGGGCCCACAGCCCGAGCCCGCATAGCTCTTCGGCTCCCCCGCGGGGCCACAGTGCCACGTGGCCGCCTCTGGGCCCGCCACGTGTCAAGTGGGACCCACTGCCTGGTCACCCGTAACGTTTCGACTCCTCTGTGGGGCCCACAAGGCCACGTGGTAGCCTCTGACAGTGCCACGTGTCAGGTGGGGCCCACTGCCCAGTCACCCGAGCTGACTCCGCCTCCCCGTGGGGCCCACAGTGCCACGTGTCTGGTGGGGCCCACTGTCTGTTAATTAAAATTAATTAATTGCTATTAGTGATTAATTAAATGCAGTTAGTAGTTAATTAAATTAGGATTAGTATTAATTACTTTTGAACAGTAAATATTAGAATTAATTAACTGTAATTAGTAATTAAGAGATTAATTAAGGCTAATTTAATATTAATTTAACCTTAAAAGTAGTTAAAATAATTAATTACTATTAAATAGTAAAATATAATCAATTATTCTTAATTAAATATTAACATGTAATTAAGATTAATTAAATAATAATTAGTGCTAATGACTTTGCTACAGTAAAATAATAATAAAAATAATTTAATTCATTAATTAATGGATTAATTAATGTTAATTTATAATTAAGCCTAATTAATCACAAATTAATAAATTCAGAAAATATATATAAACTTTAGGAATGAACAGTACAATCATTTAATTTGAATAAATGAATAGTAAATTAATTCAAATTGTATTTTTGAATAGTAAATCTTAAAAGTTTAATAACTTTTTATAGGATGATCCAAACATAGCCAATATAGGTCTTAAAATACTCAAAGAAATATAAGGAATCAAATAACGTAATGTAAAAATTAATTTCGGGGTACGTATAATGATGTATCATTTTAGGACCTCTTTAGAGCCTCATAACTTTTTACCCAGTTATCAGAACATAATCAATATGGGTCTTAAAATGCTCAGGAGAGCGGCCCCATCACTGTAGTAGTATTAGTTTTCTAATTTGGACACCAGGAAAAAAAGTCAACCCTAGAATTCTTAGTGAAAATGACCAAAATGCCCCTAGACTTTAAACAGCCATAACTTAGTCAAATCAACTCCAAACTGGAAAATTCAAGATGCTAACTAGTTTAGAATTCCAATGTCATCAATAAAATAAAATAAAATTTAGAATTTGAACCCTAGAAATTTAGGTAAATGACCAATTTACCCCTGGCCTCGTTTTGGTCATAACTTGACCGTTTCTCGTCCAATTTAGGCGTACTTACTGCCTATCTTCAAGTTAGACAGTAAGGAATCAGTTGGAACTAAGAGAATTCAATTCTGACCCCTAAGAGGAAAGTTGATTTTTGACCCTTAAAGTAGGGGCAAAATGGTCATTTTGCCCTAAGATTAGGTCAAGTACCCCTAACCTTTAGTTAACATTCCAAATCACTAAAACTAATATTAGAATCATCTTAGTGATATTTAAGTGAGTGAAATCAACCATTAGGTTAGATTCTTGAAATCTCTCTAAGTTTTAAGCACTACACCTTAAGGACCTTTCCAGAGATTAAGACTAGATCATAAGTTAGAATTCATTCATTGGGTAAATTGGGCTACCCAATGGGTGAAACCTTATTTTATTAGTTTATAGTCTTTTATTTTATTTTATAACCTGTTCTGATTATTTTGTCTTTTAACCTTAGATTTAAGATGGGAGATTCATCCTATTAAGCTTGATTACTTAATAGGATCGACCTTAACTGGCAGATTACTTATATAATGAAACCTAGAACTTAGGTCTTATCCTTTTTGGATTATGTAATTAAACCTAAATCTCATAGTGTTTAATCCATAATCTATAGGTTTAGAAGATCTTGATCAGATCTTAGCTAGAACATCTAAATTCACAAAACTAGGACGTATGATTTATTGATTTAACTCGTAGTCATCTATCTGATTGAGCTAGATTAGAACCTGATCAGTTCTAATCCTTTTTAACTTATAAGGACAAGTTTCTGAGTTACACTCGATAGTAGGAAAATGGTGATCCTGAACTTATGTAACCTGGAATAGTTAGAATGGCTAAGTAGAAAACAAATGATATCACCATGTTTAGTAGAGTCCCTTTCTTACTTTGATACTTTGTTGCTACGCATTCCTTGTACTTTTGTGCCATATTTTCTTGAGCATATCATATAAGATTTTTGATGCATGAATAAAATGTTAGGAAAATATGGAGATTCCTTAGATTTCTTGTGAAATTATTAAAGTGATTGATTAAAGATAATAGTTGTATGAGCTGCCTCTCAGATATGTCCTTATTACCTAGCCTCCTTACGTCGCTAGGGGAAGGACCTGCTTTGTTGTGTGCCTAGTTTACTAGCCTCCTTATGTCGTTAGGGGTACACCGTTGGTGCCTTAGCCATACTGGTGTTAAGGTTACTTTGTATGCTTAGTTTACTAGCCTCCTTATGTCGCTAGGGGCATACAGTTGATGCCTTAGCCGTACTGGTGCTAAGACCCTTCGCTTTCTTTTGTGTGCTTAGTTGCCTAGCCTCCTTATGTCGCTAGGGGTACACAATTTTATGACTTAGCCATGATGGTGCTAAGCTCCTTTGATATTTGAAGGGCTAGATTAGCTCTTTTCTGTATGGCAGTCGATACACGGATATGTATATACAGTCATGTTGTTTACTTTTTAGTATTCTTATTCATTCAGCTACTTCTTTGTACTACTTTTATATATATTTAGGATGTTAGAATCTTGCTGCTATTTATATGTACCACTGCTGAGTTGTCTTATTTTAATTGGCATTGTTTCCTTTTTGTGTTCTACTGTTGAAGAATTTGGCTTCTATTTGTTATTTCATGTGTTTTACTCTTATGTCTACCAATGCCAAAGTAGTGGGATTGCTAGCTTTTAGAATTATGGAAACTTCTTTTTCTAGTTCTTAAATATGTATATTGTTGATTTTTGATGCTTGGAGATACTATATTCTCTCTACCCCAAATTTTATCAGGTTGGATGTTAGATCGACGACCATTCCCTGATGGATTGATGGGCTGACTTATGCTATTTGCTGAAGGAGTTGTTGTATCCTTTTAATTTTCTTGTCTCACAACTTTGTATCTTGAACATTATTGTTATTTGTTTTGATCATTAAGACCTTTTAGGTTAAACACTGGGACCCAGTTTTTTGAGGTTATTTTCAGCATTTATTGATTTTTAGGTTATGTGACGTCATAGACCTATCTTGTGTCATCTCTATTTTAGTTAATAAAATCTGCCAAGATGGCCTTTGTTTAAAATGTGTGTGTGTGTGTGCGTGTGTGTGTGTGTGTGTGTGTTTTAATATTGTTTTGGAGTATTTTATTTAATAAAGGAAAAAAATACAATAAGAGCCAAGGGTATAACCTAAAAGGTCTCCAGCAAAATGAAAAAGAAAAACAAGCGCAAACATAGAGAATAAAAATAAGAGAAAAAAGTTCAGACCAAAGAAACACACCAATAAACAAAAATAAAAGTTAAAGAGGCAAAAAATAGAGAGCAATGAGCCAAACAAAATGCAGGATAAAAATTATCCACTACTCTCTCAAAAACACAGCATTCCCAAGTCCTAAAGGGTAGCAAATGCCAATCTTGAATCAAATATCGTTCAGCAAAGAAGAGATGCCATCCGAGCAAGCAATCCACCCCAAAAACATAGGAGAAAGATACCCAACATAACCACAAATCTGAAGAGCAAATATAATTTCAAACCTATAAGTTTCATTCAACTGGGAATCTCAATTTAGTGCTAACCTGAGTACAGGTCAAAATGACAGGACAACCATACATCAATGGCCAAACCTAAATACAAAATACAATAGCATTCATAAAACAACACATGCAAAATATGAAAAAATAACATGCACCCAGTAACCATACATCGATACCGCTCATGAGCAAAACACCACAAAAAGCTGCCAATAATCCAACAAAATCCAACCTGTAATATAACAAAAAACATCACAAATCAGACTAAAAATAAAGAAACCATATGCAAGCATTCTAGAGATGAGGGCACTAGGAGAGAGAAGTGAGAAAACCCACTGATACATGACGGAAGGAACACACAAGAGAACACCTATGCCCCAGAAATAACAAAACCAAATAACAAACACCCACTGATCTACACAAAATACATTGATAATAAGCCCCTCACAGAACCCAAGAGATAAAGCAGCAAAGCAATTGAACCAGGCTTGGGATACCAAGCTTGCAAACTTAGTTTTATTAACATTGTAACATTTAATTCCCTCATGCGGGATACCTTTAAGAAAGTTAACCAGCTCAAATGGAATTCTAGAGACAACCTTTCTACTATTAAAAGGAATATTATGATACATGATGTTATTTTTGGCCTTCCAAATTTCTATAAACTGACAGCACCAATTAAACTACTAATATGTATCTTGTTCTTCTTCTTGGAGCTATTATTTGAATTCCATCTAAACTGGAACTGAAGGATATTTATAGTAGTGTGGCAATTTTCTTGAATATCACATAGGGACCAAATGGTGAAAGCAAAACCTTAGAAGATTTGGTTAATGGATTCAACCTAGTAACAATAGGCACACTTGGAAGCCATATGAAAACCATATAATTGCAAAACTATATCAACACTAATTAAACCACTATAGGTCTGCCAAATAAAAATACTAATATGCATGGGAATAATGGGGTTTCAGTACCACGGTTTAGATGTAGGAGAAAAATGAGGCTCACAATGTTCCATGCAAGCTTCAAGTAGAATTTATTGAGATCAACAAAATCGGAGGAGGCTTGATCATGATGATGAAAACTCAGCTGAATCAAAATAATCTTACTCATGATTTGGTTGGGAATAAAAGGGCTAATGTGATCTTAAATCTGCATAGAAGAGGGGTTATAGTAGTTTTTCAACTTCAAGTTAGGATCTTGATAATTAAACTCCAAACTGAGGACATCCATATTTGACAAATTGTCAAACTAGAAAGAGGAATCGGGAGTAACCTTGTCCCAAATAATAAAATTTTCCATAGTTTCCCTGGAGTACTAAATTCTTTTTGAAAACAAAGAATTAGAAGGTTTTTAACACACAATATTAGAATGTTTAGTAGCATGGTACTTCTCTCTAGTACAGTGAACTCAAATAGTAACGGTCGTAAAATAATGCCGCCAAAGTTTCGACATTGTTTCATAAACATCATCCAAGTTTTTTATGCCCAAACCACCTTTAAGATAAGGTTTGGTGACTATTTTCCACCTCGCCCAACAAAAGTTAAAGCCTTTTTTATTGATTTAAGGGAATTTAGTAAGCATATTTTTCAGTCATTTCATAGTTCATTAAGTCGGAGAAGACATGTCTGACCAATAAGAATAGAGTTAAGGATGGAATTGATAAGAATGAGTCTACCACTGGGCGATAGATAGTCAGATTCCTAGCTATTAATTTTGGACATAGTTTTATCAATAAGGGGAGAGAAATAATCATTTTTAACGTGGCCTTATAATTTTAGGATGCCGAGTTGAGAGAGTGATAATTTCCCTTTCTTAAAATTGAGTTCTAAAGCATCGAAGTTTAAGGTTTGTGGAAAGGATTTTTTGCTAGCATAAAAGAAATATTCATTCATATTTATATGAAGTTCCATGGAAGACTTTTGGTAGTTTAAAGTACTAGCAATGTTCTCGATCAATTTTCTTATCGCATTAGTAAATCGTATGAGATCATTAGCATAAACAAGGTGGGAGACAATAATTTCCTAATTGCATATCTACCTTCAACAGTCGACTCCTCTGTGTGGAACCCCCATACCCTCCGTGATCATGCTAACACTAAGATTAACTTGATTATATGATAAATATGGTCACCATGTGGCAACCCTCCTAACTATAGTTGAGTCATGTATGAACCCAACCTGCCTTAGCTGAAAGACTTGTCTTCTAAACTGATAGTCATGCATCAAATATCAAAGTAGTAGAAGTAAGTAAAATAGTAACATTCACATCCACAACACAATAAAAGAAAGTAAAGATAATAACTCAGCTCAATATCAAAAAGTAGAAAGTAAATACATCTAGATGATTTAATTATTACAAACTAAATTTAAATGAAAGGAATACTCATCCTCACAAGATGGAAAGAAAACTAGCTAATCTTTAACAACAGGAAGGTTCTCCTACTAACTAAGGACCTCTCTAGAAGCAACCTCAATGAACAGATCTGAATATGATATAGTTGATATCACAATGTTAGGGCCCTAGCCATGAAAAGAAAAGTTTACAGTTAGATATTATCAAAGTTTGTTTTAGGCTGATAAATGAAATTACATATTTAAGGTATCACATTTTACAAAATATACACGCATTTCAAAAGCTGCAACAAGCGACAAAAGGGCAGGAGAGTTATAAGTAAAGCATTTATGACTAAGCAAAATGAAGTATGTAAGACCACATACTTCAACCAGAAGCTGCAACAAGGTTAGGTAGTAAATATAAATAATGATTAAAAACACTGAAGGAAAACTCATCCTAACATGCACATGATCATTTGAATATGTGCTGATTCACAAAACAACTAAACTATACTGAAAAGTAAAGCAAATAGAGGCAAAACTAGCATCTTAATATCTATAAGAGCAGAACAAAAAAGCACTAGACTAAAATATTTATACTGAAACTAACTAAGAAATACTAGAAAGCAGTATATCATATGCATAATTAATAATATAAATAACATGGCCAAATGAAGCCACTGAACTTAAAGAGAGTCTATGTAACAACCCTAGTTGTTATCTTATCTAAACATAGATTAATTAAGCTAATCCAAATTTTAATTATAATTCCATTAGATTCAATGGGTCATTTAAACCTAACCCTAGGAGTTTGGAATCAATCGGAGCTAAAATGAAAAATTCGATATCTTAGATTATTTTTAAACCCTAAAAAATACTTAAATTAAATTGATCTCCAAACCCAAATTTGATTTTATTTTTGAATTCCCCACCCCCAAATTAGCTAAGGGTGAAATTTTGGGAATTTTTGGAGGTCATTTAGGCACATTTTGGATTTAATTTAAATTGGTTCAATTGCAAATTAGGGTTTTAAACAATTCGTAATTGCAAATTTATCCTCTTCCAACGGTCGGCCAGTTCCCAAACCGCGAGCGCCATCCGGGCCATCCATTCCGTGGATTTAATCCAATGACCCGTGCTTCGATTGGATCAGTCTCATCTCGACCATTCCGTGGTTCTGAGATCTTGATCCGACGTCATCTAGGTCTCCGTCTTAAGTATCCTCGATCGCCCATTCGATCCTCAAATCTAATTCGATGGTTGATCCAGCCTCCTCGCATGGACATTAGATGTTTGGAGATCAGAGCCATTCCGCGTCAATTGGCGATCCATCAGATGGCCCTGGCAACCCCCGCGACTATGGATCATCTTCCTCCCCAGCTCGTGCCCAACATCCAAATTTTCTTGTACAGCCACGTCCTCCGGCCGGTCTGCCACTCTCATGCCACATCAGGAAGACCGTTGTGACCTTGCCTTAGCACTCCCAGCCAAGCTTGAGGCCCGGTCCACACTAATTTTGGCAATTGAGGGAGCACCCTCGGGCTGAGCCTAAGCCATGGCACCAGACCTCGGCAGCCACCCTGGACCTCTGTGGAGCCTATAAATACCCTTGGGACTTCACAGTGAGTCCCTTTGCTCATTGTAAATCCCCAATTGCCTAGCTGAAGGCCTGTTGGAGCTCCCATCACCTCGGTGATTTCCCAGCATCTCTGGAGCTTAGGACTACTGATAGAGGGCCCGTCTGGTGTTCAGACCCCCTGTAAACCTTCGTCTGTCATCTAGGAAGCTCGGAGGCACTTCAATTCCCTCGACCGAGCCTATACTCTTGACTTCAGGTACATCCTTCTCCCATGGATTTCCTTCGATCCAATTCCTCGTCTGTCTCTGCATTGAGCCTCTGGATGTCACCTAATTAGCCGTAGCCACTTAGGGAACCAATCGTGATTGTCGCCCGGGGCTAGGCTAGCTTTAATTGATCATATCGATCGATTAAGCTAGCGACCGAGCCATGGCTGAGTCTGAGTAAGGACCCAGCGATCGGCTGCGCCCCAGGTTATGAAACCATGGGGGTTCGACTCGCCTCACCTCCCTGAAGGTGTAGGCATCGAACCCCGGCTGATTAATGGCCTCTGTGAGGAGAATTATCACCTCACAGTAAACCTTAAGTGTCCATATCGAAGGCATCTCAGGTGAGTAGCACCCCATCGATTCAGCGGGATTTAGATGGGGGTTCTTACCTCAATCGACGCGTATTGGTGCTCTGAAGGTGTAGCCATTGAGATCAAGATCTGGCGTGGAGTGTGCGCAGAGAATTTCATGTCTGAAGTTAACCCTAAGCGAGTGAGTATCGGGCATAGGCGCAAGGAAGACGACGCACTGGTGCTCCGAGTCTGGCCGACCCGTGACCCGCGCGGTTCCGATTTTGGGCCGCGGCTATTAACTAATTATATTAATGCATTTTTAATGGTTATGCATTTAATTAATCCATCCTATAGTTTTAATTTAAATAAAAATACAGCATAAATTATTTAAATAGCTTTGGCTATATTGATCCAAATTGTATGATCTAATATACCATTTGAATCAAAAAAAATACAAGAAATCTAAATATAAAATAAAATCATAGATCCAATGGTTGAATTTAAAATAATTGATTAAACCTTTTTTATTTTTAATTAAATCCTAATAAATTCAATTAATAACCAAATTAATTGTTTAAGGGCTCTGATTGCTCATTAAACCCTAAAGAATAATTGTGGCCTCTTAAAAACAATTTTGGATATTTAATTTTCTTAATCACCCCTTAATTACCCTAATTAAGGATTAGTGAATTAAACCCTACATTAACCTCTGATTTTGGGTAAGTTAGTTCCTAAGGTCATATTAAGTCTATTAGAACCTAAATGTAATGTTGGATTACCCTAAAGTGCCATAATCTCACTAATCATCCTAATTGGCTCAATTAAATAATTATTGCTAATTAAGCTTAATTAGGTTATCAAAACCTGAAATAAGTATGTTTCACACTTCAGTAATCAATAGGAAACACATTAAAATAGATTAGATCTAATTTGGATAACTAAACACAAAAATCCTAAAGTTAGCCTTAAGAGGGGTATTTTGGTCATTTTGACCAAATATGCTTAAATGCCCTTTAAGCCTTGGAAATTTCAGTAAACTACCCTAAGATAGATTAGAAATGTTCTCTGAACTCTTAGACTAATAATAATGCTAATATGGTCATTAATTTAAGAAATCTTTAATTAAGCCCTAATTAAGACACTTAGATCTTAAGTGACCCTAAAAAAGTCACTTGAGTTTAATGCTTAGTTCTAATAATTTTAATTGTTAAATATCACTTTAATAAGTTTATTTGAGTTATATTATGAACTTAAATACCAAAAGGAATGCAATTGGTGAAGCTAAGTTAGAAAATTTGTTAAGTCTAAAGTGATCAGATCTTAAATCTTAGGCCTTAAACTTTAGATCTTCTACTTGAATTAAACCATCTCCTTTAGAATTTCCTTAACTGATTGATTATTTAATCCTTTTAAGTCTTCCATGTGGGTGTACGATGATTAAATCTATAAGATAATGAGATTATTTTAAAGATTGAATATAGATCTTAGATTCTTAAATTCTTAAATTCTTAATTGATTATTTTATCTTATAATCAGTAGAATAACCCATCACTAAGTTCTTAGTTTCTGGATCCTTTAGCTTTTATAATTCCTCACCTTCAAATAAGTATTCAGTGTGAACCCTAGATCCTTAGTAGGACTTGACCTTGGGTTTAGGATTTGAACACCAGGGTGGAGCTTAAACCCAAAGCCCCTGTATCTTGATTTATTCTGTCAATATTTGGGTAAGAGAGCAAAATGTTAATAAATTAGGTTGTTGATTTGATTATTTAAACCTTATAGTTATCACATGATTTTGAATTAGAACTTGTTAATTTCTAATATTAACTTTAACGTCATAACTCTTAGAATTTACTCGATAGCTGGATATTGGAGATCCTAAACTTGTATATTCTCAGAATAGTTAGATTGGGTAATTAGATAACCATGGATATCACATAAGTCTAGATCAAGTCTCTTGCTTACTTTGACTAGATCGGTTGGCATACCTTGGATATTAAGCCTTATTCCTTGAGCATAATAGGAGAACTTAGGATATGGATGATACATCCTAAGTTAGTACTTGAATTACATATCATTCAGGTATTTTAGTGTTTGCTATTGGTAGAATATGTCTTAGCTTAGTCTGCCTCTTCAGTAGTAGTATTATATAGAATGGACTCAGACCTAGCAAATTTGGATGGCTAGGCTGGGGATTGATTGATTGATCTCATATTAAGGAGGCCTTGTATGGCCTATTGGCTGGTATTACAGTATTATGTCTTAGGCTTATTTCTACTTTAGCTGGGTTGTTCAGTATCATTTTCTTTTTGCTTTGCCACATGCTTCAGTGGCCTTATTTTTAGTACTTGCTCGCTTTTGCCACATGTCTCAGTAGTTTTACATAGATTGATTTGCTTTTGCCACATGTCTCAGAGTGGCTTTCTTTACTTTTTCATTCCTAAATCAGCATGTTGTATGTATACTCTTATGGTTTACTTACGTATATTGGCACATTTAGGATGCTAGAGTTGCATATTTGTTTTCGACATTTCTGTTCTTATTATACTCAGCATGTGTTAAATACGATCATAAGCATGTTAGGTTCAGAATTGTATTTGTTGTTTCTTTTAGCTTTTAGCCTCACCTTGTTTATTTTATATTGTATGTAACTTTTCATACTAGTTGCTGGCTATAAATGGATAATTTATAGTTACCCATCTCTTTATAGCTTATTGCATCCATTACTGCTTGCATGTTTAGTTAAATTAAATTGTGATATCTTAAAACATTTAGTTCATTAAAATAGCCTAAAATGTACTTAGACAATTGTCTAACTGTAACCTTTTTATTTTGTTGGCTGGGGCCCTGGCATTTGTGATACTGGCAAATGTCAGATTTGGACCTGTTTGTGGGTGTTGTAGGAAAGGAGTAGACTTCGGAGGATGATTGTGCTGCTGCTGTTTAGTTAGATTCTGCTCTTTCCTTTTAGTGAGATTGAGAAACATTTATATTTTTTATTAAATTTTAGTCTGTAATAATTAATTCTGGATATATTTTGTTTCTACATTGTGATGAGTTACTATATTATTTTCCCTCTTTTTACTATGTATGCTTGTGGATGTCACATTTTTGTTTGTTGCTTCTACCACTTTGATACTTGTATATTGATGAATGTTATAATGCTTGGTGACAAGTCCTGGGCTTAAGGCAGGTTGGGTTTACCTAATTTTACTTAAGTTGGAGCACCGTACTTCCTTGTTATCAGTACGGGGGCCCTGCAGTCTAACATGTATCACCCTAGTCAACCATAAAGTTAGGTTACTTAAATAAGGGAATTATAAAAGTGAGATGTACCTAAATTAGTACTACCATAATAGAAATTGATGAAATGAAGCCACTGAATAGAAAAGTCTAACAAAAATCATCCTAACCAACCATAGAGCTAGGTCCAATTAGACTATAGAATCAGACATATATTATTTTAGCCAGCCACAGAGCTAAGTAAATAGTCTATTCTTTTGCAAATAATTGAACTAAATAGGCAGACTAATTAGGACACACACTTTACTGAACTAAGCATTGATTGAACTAAAAGAACTAAATTATAATTATATATTATTTTATGCACTCAAAATTGACATGGGATACTTATCCAATATCCAATGTTCAAGTAATATGTTCAAGGTACAAAGCTCAAATACAAGGTATGCGTAGCTAGGATCAACAATGTAAGCAAGAGAATCAACTAAACATATGTGATATCTGTTGTTGTGAAAATTTAATATGTTTAATATAATATGAGATAGTACAAACTTAAGATCTCCAATATCCATCTATCCAGTATAATCCTAGATTTATGACCCTAAAATTAACATTAGAATTTAATAAGTTCTAACTCATAATTAAAAGTGATGACTACAAAGTTTAAGTAATTGATCAATGACTTAGTTGTTGTATTATAATAATTCCAACCCAAATCTTGATTTAAGCACATCATGATTTTAGGATTTAAAGTTTAAACTCCAAGTTAGGGTTTAAACTCTAAGCCCTGGTACTAACCTTCTAAGGATCTAAAGGTTCACACCCACACTTACTTTAAAATAGATAATCTTAGAAGCTGAAAGATTAAAGAAACTATGATATTATAGAAAGGCAGAATCTATAATTATAAGATAAAATAATCAATTAAGAACTTTATAAATCTAAGATCTAAATTTAATATGTAGAATAATCATATAATTATATAGGTTAAATCAACCTAGACTCACAAGAAGGATTTCAAAGGATTAAATAAACTGAGAATTCTAAGAATAGGATGATACAATTGAAATGAAAAATTACTAAGGATCTAAGATCAAAGTCTTAGTTTTAATCACTTAAGACTTTAGCTTAGATTTGGAATTAGGGCTTCCATTAAGGTATTTTACTCAGGAGCAAATATTATGGTTAGATTAGACAAGATAATTAATATTAATTTCATAAGTATTTAATTTTAATAAATAAGATTAAATGGAGGGTCTAAGATAACCTTAAGATCTTTAAGATTTATTTAAGTGATTTAAACTTAAGCAATTAGCATTAAACCAATTGAGCTCAAAAGCTCAAGGACTGATTCTAAGAATATTACATTACAACTTAAAAGCATTTTAATGATGCTTCTAGGGTTGAAGGGCTCTTAAACCAACTTTTACTCAAAATGACCAAAATACCCTTCTTAAGGCTAAAATTAGGATTTTAAGATTTAAGCATCCAAATTGATTCTAATAAATTCTAATAGGCTTAATATTATCTAATAAGAAGAATAAGACTATAAAATTCAAGTTTTGATCTAAGGATGATTTAATTAGCACTAATCACTTTTCAAGGCTAAGAAAAGTGATTTAGGAGATTAGAGCTTAATATATTATTCTAAGTTCATAGACGAGTTCTAGTAAACCTAAGAAGACATTAGGCACTAAGCTTATAAAATTTAGAAGTTAAACTAAGTCATTAGACACTAATCAAAATTTAGGATAATTAAGGCATGGATGGGTTCTTCTCTATCTCATGAGCAATCAGAGACTTTAAATATGAAATTTGGCCATTAAATGAATTAGTTATTTATTAATTAATATTAGAGAAAGACTAAGCTAAATTAGAAAAATCAAACTATTGGATCAAAAATTTTATTGCAGATTATTATTCCTTAGGTTTTTCTATTCAAAATGCTATAGTAGATCATACTATTTGAATAAGTATAGCTTAAGTTATTCAATTAAATTAAATGGAATTTTTTGGATTAATTAAACCATAGGCTATTCAATTAAATGCATTTATCCATTAATTAACAGTTTAAGTAGCCTGACTGATTATCCAAAAGGAGCGGGTCACGCTGGTACCCAACTGGGACGACACTATCTCACCACATGAGCCTCGGCTAGCCCGACACGAGGCGACACTATCGTTGTCCATGATACCCTTATCACAGACAGTCAATATAAGGTATCTTGGACTACCAAATTTACCACTGATACGCCATGCCAAAGCCAACATTCAATCGCCACACCTTCAGGGAGTCAAGGCACATCGATTGGACCTTCTTGTTAGTTTCTTCAACCAATTCAGTTCCGTAAAGCTGGACGCCTCCTGTTTCTAACCATGCTAGAGGAGTATTGCACTTCCTTCCATAAAGGGCTTCATAAGAAGCCATTTTTATACTAGCCTGAAAATTATTGTTGTATGCATACTCCACTAATAGGATATGATCTTCCCATGAACCAACAAAATCAAGAATGCAGAGCCTAAGCAGATCTGCAAGAACCTGATTTACTCTTTTGGTTTTACCATCTGTTTGAGAAAGACAAGTCCTGCTCCTAGCTAAGGTAGTCTCTAGATCTTGGTGCACTGATTGCCAAAACTTAAAAGTAAACCTTCTATCTCTATTAGACACTATTGACTTAGAGATATCGTGCAGCCTAACAATTTCTTTGATATAAAGACATGCAAGCTTTTCAACAGAGTCATTCTAATGGACATGAATGAAATGCACAGATTTAGTTAATCGATCAATAATAACCCAGATTGCTTTAGCACTAGATTTTGTACAAGGCAATCCCATAACAAAGTCCATTGAAATATCAAACCATTTATACTTTGGAATCTCTAGTATATGCAGAAGACCACTAGGCCATTGGTGCTCAGCCTTTACAGGACTACAAGTATGACATTTAGCCACAAAATTGGTCATTCTCTTCTTCATACCAGGCCACCAAAAGAACTACTTTAAGTTATGATACATCTTTGCACTATAAGGGTGGATAGAATATCCAGAGTAATGGCTTTCGATAAGAACTTCACGGTGCATGAATTTAGGAATCCAAAGACAATTATTCTAATAAACAACACCATTACACAATTGCAGATTAGGGTGATGGCTACCTTTAATTACACCTTTAAGCTATAGATAATCTTCATCTTTTGTTTACAAGATGGAGACGTATCTATGAAATATGGGTTCAACGGCGCTCATAGATAGCATACTGCGAACTGGCATGATCTCAAATTTATAAAATTTTTCTTCTAACAAACTTTCAAGAATCATAGCAAATAATGTAGCGCAATGACTAAGAGCATCGGCTACGACATTCACTTTACCTAGATGATAGTGAATACTTAGATCATAATCACTAATCAGCTCCCGCCACCTTCTTTGTCGGCAGTTTAGATCGTGCTGAGTAAAGATATACTTCAAACTCTAGTGATCAGTGAAAATGGAACATTTAATGCCATATTAATAATGATGCAAGATATTTAAAGAAAAGATCACAGCAGCAAGTTCAAGGTCGTTAATATGATAGTTCCTTTTGTGAGGTTTCAAATGACAAGAGGCATAAGCTATAAACTTGCCCACTTGCATTAATACACAGCCTAAACCAGTTTCGTATGCATCGGTATAAACTTGATAGTTCAAACTTTCCTTAGGCAGAACAAGCATTGCAGCGATAGAAAATGCATCTTTCAAGATTTGAAACACTTCCTCGCATTCAGGACTTCAAATATAAGGCATCACTTTCTGAGTCAGCTTAGTTAAAGGTGAGGCAATCTGAGAGAAGCCTTTGACACACTTTCTCTAATATCCAGCTAGTCCCAAAAAGCTTCAAATATCGATTACTGACTTGGGCTATACCTAATTTTGGACAGCACTTACCTTCTTCTATTCTACTCGAATACCTTGGGTATCAACTACATAACCCAAGAGAGCTACATATTTTGGCCAAAATTTGCATTTGGAGAATCTGTCATAAAGTTGGTTCACGTAAGATTTTTAATACAGTTCTTAAATGATCTTCATGATCCTTCTAAGTACGAGAATAAATAATAATATCGTCAATAAAGACTATCACAAATTTGTCCAAATATGGCTCAAGGACTCAATACATTAAATCTATAAATATTAATGGCTCCTTAGTGAGTTCAAAAGACATCACAAGAAATTCGTAGTGTCCATAACAAGTACGAAAGACTATCTTTTAAACATCAGCATCCTTTACTTGCAATTGAAGATATCGAGACCTCAAATCGATCTTGGAGAATAAGATAGCACCGGATAATTGGTCAAATAATTCATCGATTCTGGGTAGTGGGTATTTGTTTTTAATAGTGACTCTATTTAATTCATAATAATCTATTTACATTCACATAGATCCATCTTTCTTCTTAATAAACAAAACTAGTGCTCTCTACGGTGACATGCTAGGCCTGAGGAAGCCTTTGCTCAAGAGCTCTTGCAACTGTTCATTAAGCTCTTGTAGTTCCTTAGGTGCCATTCTATAAGGAGCTTTAAATATTGGTTGTGCTCCGAGAACTAACTCAATGGAGAATTCTACTTCTCTAGATGGAGGTATTCCTGGTAGACTTTTAGGGAATACATCAGCAAAATCCTTAAATATCTTACAATAAGAGAGAGGAATACTCTCTTTGACTTCACCCATCATGGTGACAAGAAAAGCATCACATCCCTTACTAATTAGCTTCTCAGATTTGATTGTGTTTATTAATGACAGTTAAATACTAATCTTCCTTATAAAAGTTTAGGGCTTACCATGAGAATGAAGAGTGATTTTCTTCTTTAGGCAATTTATTACAGCATTGTGATTGCTAAGCCAATTCATCCCAAGAATAATATCAAACTAGGCCAAAGGCAAAATAATTAACTTGGAATTGAAAGCTTGCTTACTTATTGGAATTTTAACATTGCAAAACTTATGAGCACTGAGTTGAACTCCGGATGGAAGTCCAACATTTTGCAACTTAGGTAATTTGTATAAAGGCAAATTAAGAATGTTGACAAAATGTTTAGATATAAAAGAATGCCTAGCGCCGGTGTCAAATAGCACATTACAGGGTTTGTCATTAAAATAGAGTGTTCCTAAGGTTAAGCAAATAGACTACATTATTAATTGCAATATTAACATGCAGGAAATACATATTAAAGAAGGGGTTCATAATGTGTACCGGAAGCCACATTGTTATCTTCTACAGCTTCTAGAGATGTTAAAGAATATACTCGCACAAGGCTAGCAGGACAATTATTAACCTGCTTCTTGAAGTTATTCTAGAACTTCGGTGCGATAACTTGCTCTCTTACTTGTTTAGTTGCAGGATCAGGCACTATTGCCATTCCTAGATCTTTCTTGTTCAAGGGTGTATCTTAGAAAACATGGTTCCTCTGTGAATGGTTTATACAGACACCATCCATTGTTTCTGAGGACGTGCAGTTATAGAACATGTGGCCCAAATGACCACATGTGAAGCAATTATGGCTAAAGTGATAACACTTGCCCAAATGACCAAAAGGTCAGTCAATATAGGTTACTACCACATGGGAGAAATCTCATACTAATGCCTTAGGTGAATTATACCACTAGGTTTAAGATCAACTTCTAAGGTTAAGGTAGGATCATCTAATTTCCTACCTCAAGGTTCAACAAAAGATCTTCCTACCTTAATGTGTTATCATTTATTAAGCTTTGCAGATATTACAAAATACTCCTATAGCAAGATTTCCAAGATCTTACACCTCTAACAATATGCTAAATTCATAAGGTTCACTTATTAAGCCTGGATTAATTTGATCAGATCAGATGGTTAGACGCATCTGATCACATTTTATTCTACAATCATAGGATATAATCAAGAATATTATTAGGATTAGATCATTTTATAAATCAATATAGTCTTATTATCATTATCATGCTAAGAATCTTATATAAGAGAAAATCAGAGATATTAAGCTTAGATTCAGATGTTTCAATCACATAAGTTTTAAATTAACCTTAGCACTTCTAATTCAATGATTTAAGATCAATATTAAATCAGATGCATTATTGGAATAATGTCAACTGAATTATATTTCAATCAAGTTAATTGATTAATTGATTAAGGTTCAAGTCTTAATCAAATAGGTTTGGGTTTAACCCTATCATTTCCTAATTAAGATCAATTGTTGATTTATAGATCAATGACAAATCAATATATTATTAGTGTGTTATTGGTGGAAATCTCAGATTTAGATCAAGTGTTAATAACTTGATCAAGATCTTAAGATTCTTAAGATTAATTAAAGAATTATGCTACTTTAATCAATTTAGCTAAATTAAATTTTTAAGATACACAAGAGAGGTTCTTTACATTCATACTATTGTTATGAAAGTGTATTAATAAAAATTCATTGAAAATGGAAGCTAATTAGTGCTAATCAAATCTTAAGTCGATACAAATGGATTAGCACCTATTTACAAATCCAACCATTAAAAATTTATGAAACTTGGTAATTATATTTTACTTATTCATATGAACAATCAGAAATAGAATTTATTAAATTTGGATAATCAGAAACCCTAAATTTTACTAATCATACATTTACAAGATTATGGCATAATCAATAATACAATAGTAAGAAATTAATCCACCTAGCACATGCATTCTTCAAGGTATAAGAAACACAATGACACCTAAATCATGTAATTTAGTTAGGTATAGATGCTAATCAATCCTAATTAAATTCTACAATAATTAGGCTAAATCACAAAATTCAACCATTAAAAGCGCAATATTATTTTATATTCTTATTTCTCATGATTTTTTGATCAATTTGATATATAGATCATAGGGTTTGGATCACTATATCAAAAGTTATCAATTTAATTTATTCTGTATTAATTACTTAAGGTTTTAATTTTTGTTTTATTTTCCAGAAGGAAAATAAATACAAAAACTCTATTTTAATTAAACCGACGGCCTAAAGTAAGAGAATTGCGAGGGCCAGGGTCCGACACAGCCCGCACTGTACTTCTTCCGCGCACCTCCATCCCTGAGGGCCAGCGATTAGAGTTAACCCTAATCGCAAAATTTTGAGGCTTTGGGACATGCCAGAGCCTCAAACAAAACCGCTACACCTTCCGGGATCTCAGGCTCATCCAGGGGACCTTAAATTTTAGGCTAGGGAGGATGGGATAGTTGGGGTGCTACTCTCCCCAAATCGGGTAAATAACCATATGGTGGTTTTCATTGTGAGGAGAAATTCTCCTTCCAGGAACCATGCCAGGGCCAGAACCTATTGGCTGCATCAGTGTAGCTGGACACACTAGAACCCTATACTAGGAAGGGCTTAGCATGGTTAGATGCGTGGGTCCTTACTTAGACCAATTTCAAAATTTTTTAGAAATTGTCTGAGTCAGAGCTATACACTGAGTTAGGCCTTAACTAGCTAAACCCAATCAATTAAGGATTGATACATGATTGCACAAGAAAAGAGAAAGATATTGTGGGTCCACCCGACTCACAGTGGAAGAAGAGGGTACCTAGCTTTGACGAAATGAATGAGTTCTATTGATAGGGAGTAATTCACTGGATATAGAGCTTTTAGAGAACATTTAGGGGTCCTGGTCACCAGGAAAGCCCACTATCAACAGTTCGCAAGCACCAGGGATGCCTAAGTAGCTCGAGAAGACCAGCAATGGTGAACTGAAATTTCTCTTCAATTGAACAGCAAAGGGTTATAAAAAGAATTGTTTTGGCTATTAATAGCCTCAGCAGAGGTTTGGGAAGGTTCTAGAGCTCAGGGATTGGGCTGGAGGTTGCCTGAGAGCTCGAGTCACCAAGAGCTCTCATAATTTCCAATTGAGTTCCCTCAGGCCAAGAGGCCCATCTAAGGAGCTCAAATGAATTGAAAAGCTCCTAACAACTATGCTGAGCTGGAATGATGAGTGGGGGACAGGCCTGGCTATCGAGAATTGCAAGGATTCTCCCTGTCGGGCTCGGGCGAGAGCGAGACTAAGATCCATAGTGCGAGATCCACCGCAGCCATCTAATTCATTGACTGATGAAGCAGAACGACTCTGATCGCCAGACAACTAACGGTCGATGGGCGGAGGGAGATCGTCCATTGGATTAGATCCATGGATATGATGGACGATTGCGACTAATTACAATGGGTGGTTAGATACCAGCTGATCCCATCTCAGAACTGCAGAACGATCGAGATGGATTGGATCTGATCATAGGCGCGGACAACTCGATATGATCCGAGGAATGGACGGTTCGGATGGCGCCCACGGTTTCAAAGGTAGCCGACTGTTAGATGGTAAGATTGCCAATTAAAAAATGTTAAGAACCCTAGAATGCAATTAGACCATTTTAATTTAAATTGAATTATGAACTAAATGACCTTCAAATTTTACTAAACTTTTATCCCTAGCTAATTTAAGGGTAAGGAATTCAAAAATGCAATTAGATTTAAATTTTGAGATCAAAATATTTTAGGTCTAACTTAGGCCATCCTGACTAATCAAAAGGCTAAATTGACTTAGAGAGGTTCAAAAGACCTCAAAATTTTAGGGTTAGCTTAAATTGATATTATAAATGCAATGGGATTAGAACTAATGCCTAATTAAATTTAGAATTAAATAACGTAACAACTTAGGTTTGTTACAATAGTTGTTGGGGTGATTTGGGATTCATCCTATTTTAGCAAGACAAGTCCATACTTCAGAATAGATTTAAAGAAAAGAGACAAAATTTTGACTTTAAATTTGAAAATTGCAAAATTTCCTTACTCATAGAGTGAATATTACAAAAACTTTTAAGAGGAAGGATAAGCTCATATAAATGCTAACACATGAAAATGATAAAGGCTACCATCACTTTAACTACTCTATACTAATCACTAGAGCTCTTTAATAAACTCGACACAGGATGAGAGACAAAAGTCTGCGAAGGTCATCACGTGGTGCTTCCCCTTGCATTTTTTTTCTAACTTTCAGTTGGTAATAGTATTATGTTACGGAGACCATTTACTACATCATGGAGATGTTAGTGGTCCTCCGGTAATCCTCCGAGAGGTTCCAAGGAAATTTGGAGCAAGAAGTGAAGTATATAAACAGCAGTGCTCTGGTGATCCCAACCCGAGACGGAGGCGCTATCGCACACTTCAGCGATCGGCAAACAGAGAAGCAGGCGCTGCAGCGCACCACTGTGGAAATTGGAGCTGCAGCAGACCCAACCTGAGACGAGGGCGCTACTGCGGGTCGTAGCAGGTGCCAACCTAAGATGCGGTCGCTACGGTGCACCGTAGCGCTTGACAAAAATCTGCTTCAATCCAAGTTTCGCCCTAAGCAAATTGGAGGGAATTTTGAACCTCTCAGGGTTCAAATTTTAGTTGGGTACTTAAGCAAAGAAGTTGGGAGGGGATTAGGGTGTTGGCAATTTCAATTGGAGGCTTGTGCAAACTATGAGGAGGAGATCCCTAGGTGAAGCCTTAAGGAAGTTGTTGTGCAAGATATCCCTTGCATGTTGGAGGAGAGACTCTAGGTGGTGGCTACTTCCTCTCCCTTCCATATTAGAGTAAGAGCTAGTGTATTTTAGCTAATTAGATAAGCTCTTTGAAACTCTGTAACCTTCAAGTCTTTCTATTAGATTTTTCTGTGGTGTGGCTCCATGGCATTTCCCGTTCTTGGGTTTTCCATGTAATCTTTGGTGTTTGCATATTTTGTGTGCTATGATCTCTTACATGCATGTTCGATGATTTTATTCTCTTAGTTTTATGATATTAAGTTGCTTGGTAACAGTCAATATGACCCTGATCATAAATACAAGAGAGCGCACTCTCTCAAATCACTTCCACTATGGATATTGTGTGCTTGAAGTTCTTTGGGCTACATCATTTATCCAAGAAGTGGTATCAGAGTGGGGTAACCTTATTAGTCCTAGGGTTTGCTGTTTGAGTGGGAACAATGGCCGAAGAGATGAGACACAACATTGAGAAATTCAATGGAATGAAATTTATGTTTTGGAAATGTAAATGGAGGACCTGCTCTATCAGAAGAAGTTGTATCTTCCATTGAAAGGAGTCGACAAAAAACTTGCAACTATGAATGATGAAGAATGGGAAGTTCTCCAAAAAACACCACTGGGTTTGATTCAGTTATCATTGTCTTCTTCTGTTTCTTTTAACATTGTTAATGAAAAAACTATTGTAGATCTCATGAATGTTCTAATGATGATGTATGAGAAGCCCGCAGCTTCAAATAAAATTTTCTTGATGAAGAGATTGTTTAATATGAAGATGATGGAAGGCCATTCAGTGACTGAACACCTAAATGGGTTCAACACGGTCACAAGCCAGTTAAGTTTGGTGGGCATCAATTTTGATAATGAGGTATGAGCTTTGTTGTTCCTATTTTCATTGCCAGACATTTGGGATGGGCTGGTTACAGCCATCATCAATTCATCAAGAAATGCATCGTTGAGCTTCGAGGACAGAGTTGGGCTTGTGCTAAATGAGGATGTGCAAAAGAAATATTATGGAGAGGCATCTACCTCAGCATTGAATGCTGAGAGTAAGGGAAGACACACTGAAAGGATACATAGCTGAAATAGGTCAATGTCTTGATAAAGAAAATCAAGACCCGAAAAGGCAAAGTCGGATTGGGGGAATTGTGGGAAGGTAGGTCACTTCTAAAAGGACTGCCCTACCTTGAAGAAATCAAGTGGTGGTGGTAAAATTATGAATGCCACTGTGAATTTTTTAGCTAAAGAGAATCAGGATGTTTTGATCCTCTCACTTGTCAACATGGAGTACTGGGTGGTGGACTCGAGTGCACCCTTTCATGCGACGCCACCTAGGAGTGCCTTCAATAGTAACCCCAAGGGTGACTTCGGGAAAGTATATCTGTGGGGCCCCGTACTTTCTGCAGCCATGCTAATACTGATATTAGCATAATTTTAGGGAGTACGGTGCCCCACTTCAGGTGGTGGCAAATCCCCAACTCAAGTAGAGTCAGGTAGGACCCAACTTGCCTTAAGTTAAGGACTTGTCACCCTACTTTGGGAGAACTGTAAGCATACATCAATACAAATTAAAGTGACGGAAGCAAGAAATAGAATAATATAACATCCACATATATAATATAGTATAAAAGAATAAAAGAAATAGTAACCCAAATCAAATGCAGAAAAGTAAATACATCCATAATTTAATTATTACAAACTGAATTTAATAGAAAGTAAGGCCTCTCAATCTCACTGCAAGAAATGGAAAAATCTATCTAAGCAACGATAGGAAGATCCTCCTCCTGCACCGGCTCCGATCCTGCAACACTACTGACGAACAACTCTAAATCTAACATTTATCGGTAACACAAATGCCAGGGCCCCAGCCAACAAAACAAAAAGGTTACAATTAGACAATTGTCTAAGTTCAAAAGATTTGATAGGTTTATGTCAAAATCAGGGTACAAGATATGCTAAGCAGATCGCTGTTGTTACATAAAATAGTATAAGTCCTCCTACATCATTCTATTGCTATAAGTGGATGATATGTTGATTGCAGGATCAAACCTGGAGGAGATAAGGATGCTGAAAGATCTTATGTCAAAGGAGTTTGACATGAAGGACTTGGGGCCAGCCAAGCAGATTCTTAGAATGAGAATCAAAAGAGAAAGAGGTATAGGAATTCCGAAGCTGTCGCATATAGAATATATTGAAAATGTGCTGAAAAGATTCAACATGAATGAAGCAAAGCCAGTGGGCACTCTCTTAGCAAGTTACTTCAGCTTATCAAAGGAGCAGATACCAAAATGTAAAGATGAGAAAGAGCATATGCTGAAGGTTCCTTATGCTTCAGTAGTTGGGAGGTTGATGTACGTGATGTTATGCATGAGACCGGATAATGCCCATGAAGTGGGAGTGGTGGGCAGATTCATGGGAAACCCACAAAAGCACCATTGGGATGTGGTCAAGTAGATCCTAAGGTATTCGAAAGGTACAGTGCACAAAGCTTTATGCTTTGGAAGATTTGACATTGTTTTACAGGGTTATGTAGATTTAGTTCTTATAAGAGATGTTGATGACCAAATATGCACTGCATGTTATGTGTATACATTTGGAAGTGCAGTGGTGAGCTGGATCTCTAGGCTACAAATATAGTATCGCTATCTACCACTGAGGTGGAATATGTTGCCATTATAGAGGCAAGTAAGGAGATGATCTGGTTGAAGAGTTTCATGGCAGATTTGGGCAAGGAGCAGGAAGACATGAAGCTTTGATAGTATGAGCGCTATTCACCTAGCAAAGAATGCAGTATTTCATGCCAGGACAAAGCACATTCAACTCCATTATAATTTCATCCAGACGCTATTGGAAGAAGGACAGCTTGAATTAGAGAAGATCCACAATTCAAAGAATCTAGCTGATATGCTTACTAAAGAACTAATAGTTGAGAAACTGAAGCTTTGTGCAGCTTCGGTTGGTCTCGGTACATGAAGAAAGAGCGAGGGTGATCAATACCACATTCTTGATAAGAATGGAAGAAAACAATGAAGAATCAAAATCGAGAATGGAGGAGATTTTCTATGGATCACCAATTGGGAGATTGCTGTGTTATAAATACCATTTACTACATCAAGGAGATGCCAGTGGTACTCCGGTGAGTTTATAGGATATTTCGAGGAGATCAGGAGCAAGAAGTGAAGTTCAAAAATAACACAGGTGCTGCAGCACGCCGCAGTGCGCTCTAGGGAACCCAACCCGAGATAGTGGCGCTATAATGCGCCTCAGCAGTCAACAAATAAAGAAGCAGGTGCTGTAGTGAAAATTGGCATTGTTGCGTGCCATAGCTAACCCAACCTGAGACGTATGCACTACTGCATGCCACAACGAGTGTCAATCCAAGATGCGGGATCTTCTAACAATGAAGTTATATCACCAAGCCCTTGCAATTATTACATTGAAAACTCAATTATTTCAAAAAGGTGCAACAAGTGGCAAAAGAATAGGAGAGTAATAAATAAAGCATTTATAACTAAGCAAGATAAAGTATGTAAAACCACATACCTCAACCAGAAGCTGTAATATCGTTAGATAGTAAATATAAATAATAATTGAAAATACTAAAAGAAAACTCATCCTGATATGCTCATGATCATCTTAATATGTGCTAATTTATAAAAACAATTATATTGTACTGAAAAGTAAAGCAAACTGAGGCATCCCAGTATGTGTAAGGGCTTAACTAAAAATCACTAGACTGAAATAACTGTCCTGAAATGAACTAAAAAAGATAGAAAATAATAAATCATATGCATAATTGATAATATAAATTACTTGGTTAAACAAAGCCATAGAACTTGAAGAGAGTTCAACATATCTCACCCTAGTCAACCATAAAGTAAGGTCTAGTTAGACAAAAGAATTAGAAAAGAGGGATGTACCTAAATTAGTACTACCACAATAGAAACTGGATAAACAAAGCCACTGAATAGAAAAGTACAACATATATCATCCTTGCCAACCACAAATCTAGATTTAGTTAGACAATAGAATCAAACATATATCATTCTAGCGAACCATAGAGCTGGGCACAGTCTATTATATTGCAAAGAACTGAACTGAATAGGCAGACAAATTAGGACACACACTCTACTGAAATGAGCACTGAACGAACTAAATTATAATTATATGATGTTTTATGCATTCAAAATTGGCATGTGATACATATCCAATATCTAATGTTCAAGTAATATATTCAAGATACAAAGCTCAAATACAAGGTATGTGTTGCTACAATCATTAATGTAAGCAAGAGACTCAACTAAACATATGTAATATATGTTGTTATCTAATTTAATTTGTTTAATCTAATCTAAGATAATACAAGCTTATGATCTCCATTATCAATCTATCAAGTACAATCCTAGATTTACGACCCTAAAATTAACATTAAAACTTAACAAGTTATTATTTATAATTTAAAGTGATGACTACAAAAGTTAAGTAATAGATCAATGACTTAATTGTTGTATTATAATGATTCCAACCCAATTCTTCATCTAAGTAGATCAAGATTTAAGGATTTAAGGTTTAAACTCCAAGTTGGGTTTAAACTCTAAATCCAAGGTACTAACCTTCAAAGGATCTAAGGTTCACACCCACACTTACTCTAAAGATAGAAAATCTTAGAAGCTGGAAGATTAAAGAAACTATGATCTTATAGAAAGGGTGAATCTATAATTATAAGATAAAATAATAAAATAAGAACTTTATGAATCTAAGATCTAAATTTAATCTATAAAATAATCACATTATTCTATAAGTTAAATCAACCTAAACCCACAAAAAGTATTTCAAGAGATTCAATCGATTGAGAATTCTAAGAATAGGATGATACTCAGGACCTAGGATCTAATATCTAAGTCAATGTTTTAATCACTTAAGACTTCAACTAGATTTGGAATTAGGGTTTTCATTAAGGAATTTTACTTAGGAATAATTATTATGGTTAGCTTAGATAAGATAATTAATACTAATCTCATAAGGATTAAATTTCAATAAATAAGATTAAATGGAGAGTGTAAGATCACCTTAAGATCTTAAAGTTTTTTCTAAGCGATTTGAACTTAAATTGAGCCCAAACGCTCAAGGATTGATTCTAAAAACATTACATTACTACTTAAAAGCATTTTAATGATGCTTCTAAGGTTTAACGGCTCTTAAACCATGTTTTGGTCAAAATGACCAAAATACCCTTCTTAGGGCTAAAATTGAGATTTTAAGATTTAAGCATTCAAATTGATTCTAATCAATTCTAATAGGCTTAATACTGTATAATAAGAATAATAAGACTATATAATTTAATTTTAGATCTAAGAATGATTTAATTAGCAATAACAGATGGAAAATACATGTCTACATTTTCACGCAAGTGTATGCGGTCTGAAGTAATAAGCAGAAGTTTTAATTTTGGGATTTATCATCCTCTGGGAACGGTGGTTCTGATACCAAGTTATATTTTCTTTCAATAATGTTTAGATATTTATTTTTGGATTGATTTTTGTTTCCTAATTTAGCAAGACAAATTACCTTAAGTTAAGATATGATTTGATTAAAATGAGAGAGTTGAGTTTTCAATGTAATAATTGCAAGGGCTTGGTGATATAACTTCATTGTTGAATATATATTTTAAATCTTTGTTCTTAATTAAATCAAGTGAACACTATTAGAATTGGAGTTATCATCCAATTACAATAGGTTTAAGTTTAGTGCACAAAGAGAGCTCCCATTGGGGTTATTCCTTAGCACATAAACTTTTATGAGATCATGATATTATTATCAGAGTTGATTCCCTACATCTAAGCTACCAAATAGTATCTTTTATTCCTATTGATCTTACAAACAAGACTTCCATTAACCATGCATCATGCACTTCACACGCAGTTTAGTTAGATCGGAGCATGCGTTGGGTCGATGGACTATGTCACATCATCCATCGAGTTTTCCAACATCCTCTTCTACCTTACTGAGCAGTAGAGCAAAGTTAATGGAGGACCTAGTTCACAAGCATCAAATCACTTGGTAGAGCCTTTAAGGAAAGGTGCAAGTGAGCTTGAGATTTTGTCATATAACTCTTAGTTATACTTGGACTACCTTCCTTGCTCTTACCCAATTTATGAGCTTGGAACACAAGTTCTTAAAATAAAATAATTTAAATTTTATTCCATCCAAGCATTTATTTATATATAAATAATAAATAATAAGATCATCTTTTCATTCATTCAAACAATTCATTAAAACACAACCATACCCTTACAAATTCATACAATTATATCTCAACCCTCTCCAAAGGGATTTTAGCCTTCCATTACTAAGTAAGCACAAGCACACATACAAAGAAAAGTAAATTTTGTCATCAGTTCACATTAGAAATAAATCAGAGAAGGTTAGAAAGAAATAGTAGGAATCACACGGAGGTATTCTAGGGTTCTCTTGGACTCCTCCTGCACTTCATCAAGGAATCAGTTCACAGTGACTGCTCTGCCCTTTTTCCCTTGTTGTATCCCTTTCCTTACTATTCTTGGTAAATATTCTTTCCTTTGGAGAGTTCTCCTTTCTCCTCTTGCAGCAGCTATTCTTTTAGGGGACTTGAATGTAAAAATTTGGAACCATCTTAAGGTTTGAGATTGGCCCTTAAAAAGGGAAGTTCTCACCTCCCAAGGCATTAATCATGTGACTCTTTACCTTCCTTGGCTTTAATTCAAACCCTTAATTATTTGACCTATTTATTCTATTAGGATTCAGTAAAAATAATGTATGTTAGTTTTCAAGAGGCTGGGGAAGGCCAAAGGTTGCATTTTGTGGCCTTCCCTATGCTATATTTATGGTTGTTTCTGAAAAATTCTAGATCATCTGCTGCGGTGTGCTATGGCAGCAGCATTTCAAACACTATTCTGCTACGGTGTTGTAACAACCCAGGTTGTTACATAGGTCAATTAAGACTAATCTAAGTCTTAATTATGGTTCTAGTACACTAATTGAGTCATTTAGAACTCATCTCTAAGATCTAGGTCGAATCAAAAATCAAATAGATCAAATCCAGATTTCTGGAAAATCCTAAAATCCTTGAAATTGACTTTTTAGTTAGACCTCAAATTAAAAATCTGACTTCGCCATTACGTTCACCACCCCCAAATCAGATAGTGGTGAAGCTTCTAATGCAATTGGAAGTCATTGGATTTTTGTCGAATAATTTAATAATATTTAAATACCTCGAAAAATCCAATAATTAAATACTCGTCGAATCGAAAATTCGATCACACCGTTGTATTCCTCACCCTTCAATTAGCTAGGGGTGATTTATTGAGATTTTTATGGAGTCAATTAGTAGACCAATTTTAATAAGAAAATTTTGTGATAATTAATATATTAATTAATTAATAATATTCCTTAATGGCTCCGTTTAATTTCTTAAGCACGCCGTCAGCAGTTGTTACATCGTTACCATTTATTATTCAACTCCATCTGTACTGGTGCAAATCTTTTGGATCGTTCGATCGAATCGACTGATTCGATCGAACGGATCATGGATCGTCTTCATCTCTGCAGCTCACCCGCCCAACACGTGCTACACTGGCTCGCGCGTGGCATCTAGAAATCTGGCCGCGCGTCGTCCATCACTCGTCGACCGCCAAAGAGCCTCATCAAAATTCATCTAAGGACTTTGCGTCTCAAGTAGTCTCTCAAAAATTGAGTTATGCATAGGCAGGGAAGCCTCTGCCTTACTTCTGGTCCATCGCAAGCTATCCAGCGTCGAAGCAAAGGTACTTCACTTCTGTACCCTCTTTGCATTCTATTTCAAATTTACATTTGGAATGTTTCGATTACAATGTTAATTAAAGTAGTATTCAAAGCCTTAGATTAGCAATTGTTAATTGATTCAATCAAGCGAATGAATGAAGTTCTATTTTCATTTGATTCATATAAAAAAAAAAAAAAAGAGAAGAGTCAATCATCAGCAAATACTCAGTCGAGGGCGTCGATTCATCAGGACTCCTTCTGTCGCGAGTTAGGGTATCACGGTATGGATATGATAGGACTCCTAGGTAGACATTCCTGGAGGCATAGCATAGCTCATGTCAGGGGCTTTCGATTGTGGTGCTGCGGATGCCGGAAGGTGGCCGTGTACTCCATTTGCCGATGCCCTAAGATCTTTCCCCGACTGCAGGTCTTGGCGAGGAAGAAGGCCTAACCGTGGGCCGTATCAACCCGACCCTTTCAACCCGATGGCGTGGCATTGGAGGGGTCCATCTGCAGATAATGAAATAATTATAATAAAAATAAATATATATGATTATTATATGAATGCATATAATACTTATATATAGCAATATGTGTATTTATATATGAAGAGAAAATTAAGTTTAAATAATTATTAACAAATAATAATATTTTAAACCAGTATAATTAATATAGAATTGCTTCCTTTAAATAGAAATATTAAACATTAGCAAATTTATATTAAATTAATTAATCCTATTAATTCCTAAACCTTTAAGTTAAATAACTTGAAAAATACACATCTAAACTATACAATTAAATTTATTAAATTCATCAGAAAAATTCAAGGAATTTATTAAAACTATCAAATTTCCATTTGGAGTAGTATATCATGTAGTGACATTTTTAGGGTTTTAAATAAGTGCAAAATATCACAAATGTTCACATAGCCATAACCTTGTACCCTCTAACATAAATATACCCAATATAGATCTTAAAATACTCAGAAAACCCTAAGGATTAACCTAGTAGTGCTTACATTGCTGTTTGGATTAGTTTTGGACTAATCACTTTTAGGACCTAATCTTAATTAGTCATTTAACCCTAGAATTTCAATTGATCATAAGTTGGTCAATTGAACTCCAAATTAGGTGATCCAAATATCAATTTTGATCAGAAAAACCTAATTTATGGTAATATGTAAGAATATTTTAGATCCAATGGTTAGATTTGCAGATCAACTCTAATTACCTTAAAACTTAATTAGTAAATATTAGTAAATCTAATAATCCAAATTGGACAATTTAAGTTTCAGAGAACTCCTAAAGTAGATTAGAACTTAATGGCATAGTTGGATTAGTGATTTGGTGTTTAATTTCACTAATCACTCACTAATCATCCTAAGCCCTAATTAGGCCATAACTTAGCCAATTATAGTCCAAATTGAGCCTACCACTAGTCATTGTGATCAGTGGATCATGTGTGATCTATAGCCACTGATTTCACTTGATTTGGACACCAATTAGAGAAGTTAAGATTTTTGACCCTGACTTAAGAAACCTTTAATTACCCTTTTTACCCCTAACCTTGTATTGACCATAACTTGGCCAATAATTATCAGAATTTAATAATTTTAGATTCTATGGAAACCTTAGACAGTAAAGAACATTAAACTGAAAGAAAATTTAGTTTTTATTCAGCCATATTACCAAAATGCCCCTATGAGTTAAATTTATTAATTTGATCTCTTGAGGCTTAATAATTAGCCAAAATAAAAATTGTGTAATTGCTATCTAATCTCATATTAGACAGTAAGAAACATTTGCCATAGAAAAAAAAATTTTAGATTTAGAACCCTAGATTAAATTTTGATCTTTTGAACCCTTAAGTAGGGGCAAAATGGTCATTTTACCCAAATTTAAGGTTTGACTTTCTAAAGCCCTAAAATCATATTATAATCATTATAAATAGTAAATAGAATGATTTAGAATAGAAATTAAGTAAGTTCAAGCCTTAATTTGATTTTGATCAAAATCTCATTCTTAAACCCTTAGGAAAAATCCTTAAATTATGAGTTTTTTTTCTTCCTTAACCTTCTTAGAACTTTCCTATAGGTCTTATAACACTAGTTAGGATGTGTGTCATGAGAGATACTCTTAGTAATTAAGAGCTTTAATTCCTAGGATTAGGAATAGATCTTAAGTTAGAATTCATCTATTGAGTAAATTGGGTTACTCAATAGGTAAAACCTTGAGTTTATTAGTTTATAAATTTTCCTAAGTTTATTTAATGATTATTTCATCTTTGAATCTTAGAATTAAGAATAGAGATCTATCCTAATGAGTTGATTTATCATTAGGATTTGCCTTAACTTAATCAGTGAGATTTGGGCTCTAAACCTTAGACCTTTAGATATACCTTTAGATTGAGTGATTAGACCCCATCATTTGGAGTTTAACTCTTAATCCTTCCATCTTGATTTGGCTAATCAAGATGGCTTGAGATGGTTTAAATTATCAAATTTGGTCGATAATTTGGTTATTTAAATAAAGTAATCATCTTTTGATTAAAATATAATTAGGACTTGGCCAGTCCTAATTATCTTCAACTTGTAGGTTCATTATTCTAAGTTACAAACTGTGTAAGAATTGATGATTCTAAAACTTATATAACTTAGAGTAGATAGAATGAATAAAGTAGACAACAATGGATATCACTTATGTCCTAGTCGAGTCTTTTGCTCTCTTTGATTTGATGCTTGCATGCATACCTTATTTTGAGCCCCTTACCTTGTACACATATATTGGACATAGGATATTTGATAAATATCTCATGTTAATTTTGAATTGCATACATATCATTCATGATTGATCGATGTTTTCAGTCTTTCAGTAAGTTGTGGCCTAACTAGTATGCCTCTACAATCCTTGAGTCCGCCATAGCACGCTGGATTGCTACTGTCGGTAAGTCTATCCACGCCTGGTTGAGATGATTCCCAGGGTGGCAAGAAATAGATATTGCGCTCATATGATAGTATTGGATATGGTGAGTACTAGTTGAGGGTGGATTTTCTGTACAGTGATTATTCAGTTCAGTACCTTCTGCCTTAGCCCATCAGGCTAAGAGGTTTCAGTGATATTCAGTTTAAAGTTTCTGCCTTAGTCTATCAGGCTAAGTGTTTACTTACAGTTGAGTGGCTTTAGTAGCCAAGACAGATTTTTAGTTTTAATCTTACTATTTTACTTTACTCTCTTCTGCATTTCAACATTATTTTTACTTATAGTCTTACTGCACTTTTCTAGCTTTGTTTTCATATAGGATGCTAATATAGGATGTTAGTTTTATTTTCAATGTTTTCACATGTTCATTTACTTCTTTGTCACTTAGCATAATCCTACATTGATTATAAGCATGTTTAGGATGTACTTTCTTTATAGTCATTGCTTTAGTTTTTTTTTTACTTACTTGACCTTATTTTAGTTGCTTGGAGCAGGTATGTGCTTACTTCCTAGTTGATTTAGTTATAAACTATTGTTTATAGCTTGTTACTGTTCTTTTCTTATGCTTTTCTACTCCTATTATGCTTTTATATGTGTTATGATGATATCTAAGTAACTTAATAAACTTGCAGCCTAAAATATACTTAGACAATTATCTAACTAAGATTTTTCTTTTTTGGCTGGGGCCCTATCATTAAGAAACCGATAATGGTAGGTTCTGAGTTTCTTGGAGCAGTAGATCCAGTGGAGAGCTTGCCATTACAAGAGAAGCCAGTATCTGAAGATCTTTAGGCTTAGATTCTTTATTTCATGCATTTGTGAGGACGAGTGTTTATTTCAGCTTATTTAAATTATTTAATGTTGTAATAATGCAGGGTTAACATTTCTTTTCAGCACTTTACTTATTATGGATTGTTGAATTGTATGGATGGATGTTGTATTTTATGCTTCCGCACTCTGTGTTACTTGTATGATCATTTAGTGATGGGTTCTTGGAGAAATGGAAAAGTTCTTAGTTAAGGTGGATTAGAATGTGTATCTAATCCAATTCTAAGTAGGGACCTTGTTATTTAGATGACCCCTCCACCATAATCATGTTAACTTAAGAGTTAACAGGACCACGGCGGGGCAGGGCCATCACAGGTGCGCTATGGCAACAGCATTCCAAACATTATTCCGCTATGGCGCGCTGCGGCAAGAGCGTTCCAAACATTGTTCCTATATGAAAGTTAGTATGTTTTCCTTCGGTTGCCGCAGTGTCTGCTGTGGTGCGCTATAACGGATAAACTTTTGAAATGACTATTCCAATAGTTCACCTATAGTTTTTAAGTTAAATAAAATATTTCGTTGTGGCGCACTGTGGCGCGCTATAGCGAAAAATACTTTGAAAATGCGGATCAATTAGTTCGCATATAATTTGTGTGAATAATCAAAAATGCCGCCATGGCGCGTTGTGGCATGCAACGGTGGTTGAATGTTCGAAAACACTGTTCAATTTGTTCATATAAAGTTTTTGAAGATAAATTCAATATGCCGCGTGGCGTGCCGCAGCAAGCTACATCGACTTTGTTCCAGGTCATTACAAATCCTTATGAGGCATAGCATGCTGTGGCGCGTTGGGAGCGCGATGTGGCGCGCTCGGAGCGTGTTGTGGTGCACATGGAGCACGCTGCAGCAGTTTATTTCACAAAAAGGTGGATTTAGCACTGTTCATTTAGTTTATATAAGTTTTAATTCATCTTCAACAAATGATGCTTTAGCGTGCGGCGGCGCGCTACGGCAGAAAGATTTTTGAAAATACTGTTCAATTTCTCTTTTATATGATTTTAATTTTACTTAGAGAAATAACGTTGTGGTGCGCTGTGGCACACTGTGGCGTGTAGCACCGGTCTTTCTTCCAGGTCTATAGTTTAGCTTCTGAGTGAAGAATTTACAGGAGTCACCATGGCGCGCTGTGGCGCACCATGGCACGCTATGGAAGTTTGACCCAGATTTTAGTGATTCAGCTTATGCATCCCATGTTTCTTCTTTTTCCTGCAAAAACATATGATTTTATTCAAAGTACCTTGTTTCATATGGTGTTTAGTGATGTTTTGATGCTAGATTTAGCTATAAATTCTATATATATCACCCCCCCCACACAATTATTTCTTGCTCATCCTCGAGTATGCCTTAGAGATTGATTTCCTGAAATTCTTAGTTTAAGGATTCAATGTGCATGTTGACATACTGTAATATACTAGTCTATGCTCGTATGCAAGTGTACGTGGTCTGAATTAATAATTTGGAAGGTAAGTTCCAAATTTATCATCCTCAGGGAACGATATGTTTTGTTACTAAGGTATATCCAAATTCATTAATATTTACACGATATGAATTCAGCTTGATTTGGCTCCTTTATCAATGTAATAATTCAGAGTTAGGAAACTAATTAAATTAGAGAGGAGAGTTGGGCTTCTCCCATGCAAAATGATGGGGACCTCATTTTGTATTACTTCTCAAGCACTTTTCATTCTTTATCATTATGCAAATTAGTCAAGTGCACATTGTATCCCTTAGAGTTGTCATCTAAATCCTTCAAGTACAAATCTTGAGCAAGAGATGAACGTACTAAGGTTCATATTCTGCACAAAGATTCCCATGAGATCGCAATAAAAGCATCTTAGTTTCCTACATCTAGGTTACCAAAATGAACAGTCTTAATTAGCCGATCTCAAGAGCATTGATTCCACTGATGAGCATCAAGCACATCATGCACAGTTTAGATAAGAGAGTGATTTCATTTGGCTCTATCAGCTATGTCATATCATCCATGAGCTCTCAAAGAATCCACTCCCTCCCTTAATGTATGCTAAGCAACTGAGCTCCATTAATGGGTCTTAGTTCACACACTTTGACTCTTTAGTTGAGCATAAAACATGGTGCAATTAGGCTCAAGAATTTCAATTTGTTCTAAGCATCCCATGCACACATATCCTGCTCTTAACTAAGAAATGAGCCATGAAGCTCAAGACTTTCATTTTGATTGTTAGTATTTATAATTATATTTTCTTAACATAAGTTTTTTATTGAGTCCACAACTTGATCTTAAGACGATTTCATTGAGTCATTCAAAAGCAAATTCTTACTTCAATACTTGAGGAAGTTCTACATCATTCATTAGGTCCTTTACATTTTACAATGGGCTCAGCCCAACCCTCCCCAAGGGGTTTAGCCTTCCATTACTACTGAGAAAAGAAGAAAAACAAACAAGGATGAAGACCCTTTCATGAACAACTAAAAGAAATCAAAAGCAAGATCGAGAGTTTACTAGGAACAGCCATTATTGGGGTTCTCCGGATCTCTCCTCTTCTTCCTCTTCTCCTTTCCTTTAGCTCCCTAGTGCAGCCTTTGGTTCTTTCTCCTCTAGCAATGGTCCTTTCCACCTCCCTTGGTGTAATAACCCAAGTTGTTACCCTTGTCAATTAAGACTAAACTCCATCCTAATCTTGATCTTATGCATTTATCAAGTCATTAGGAGTCATCCACTAAGACCTACTCCAAATCATGAATCAAATAAATCAAGTCTTAATTTTTGGGAAATCCAAAAACCCTAAAACTTGACCTATCTAAATTGACCTCAGATCAAAAATTGGACTTCACCATTGAGTTCATTACCCCAAATTAACAAGGGGTGATGTTTAGGTGGCAATCGGAAGTCGTCGAAATTTCGTTGAATATTTTTATAATATTTAAATACACCGAAAAATAAGAAAATTAAATACTCGTCGGAATTAAAATCCGGCTTCGCCATTGCGATCCTCACCCTTGAATTAGCTAAGGGTGAACTTTTGGAAATTTTAGAGAGCGCATTTCTAAATCTAAATTTTTTTATAAATCGAAAAACAAAAAATTTAGGAAGTAATTAAGTATTTATTTCTTAAGTTTTTTTTCTTCCCTTCTCTCCTAGATGGTTTCTCCATTTGGCACCCCCTTGACTTCCTCTTATGCATGAATGGTTGAGGCCATTCCTTCCCTCTACCCCTCCTTAATTACAAGACTTGATGGCTAAGGCCATCCCTCTTCTTCCCCTCATTAATGGCAAGCTTTGATGGCTATGGCCATTTCTCTTCCCCTAGCTCATCATGGCCTCCCCCTTTCTTCTTCCCCTTTAAGAAGGAGCACAGCCCCTACTTCATTTGCTTCCTATCAAGTTGAGAGCTTTCCCTGATTCCTCCATTGTTACTCCTTGTGCTGAAGAAGAAGAAGAAGAAATTCCTCCTCCAAAAGTTCCGAGTCTTCTTCCTCCTTTCCTTACAAGGTCAAAGGTACCCATTTGTTCTTCTTTCTTATTCATTTAATTCCTCTATTATGCTTATTTGCATATTTAGATATCCATGATTAAGTATAGGAGCTATTATAGTTCTTCAAAGTAATATACCTCATGCCCTATTTTTCGTCCATTCTGCACACCCCTGCCCTTATCACCAATGTTCATATAGCTAGGATGATCCGTTGGTACCGATTTTGGTGTCAATGGAAAGGTATCGGAAAAAAACATTTCATTGATTTAAGGCACCACTCATGGAATAATTTTGGATTGAGAGTATTTGAGCTCGAAATGTGACCCTTCACGGTTTTTGCATAGGCGAAATCACCGTCGGCAGCTACAGCGCACCGTAGCGTCCAGAAAATTCATTTGATGATATCTTAGTCATTTAAACTCCAAATCCAAAAATTTAAAGTGCTAGATAGCTTAAAATGTCAGTGCCAACAATAATCGAAAAGAATATTTAGGTTCTGAATACTTGAAAAAAATAAGAAAATGACCAAAATACTCCTAACCTTAATTAAGTCATAATTTGACCAATTGAAGTCCAATTTGGGTCTACTCCAAGTTAAAGTACTCAGTGTAATATAGGAAAGCTATAGCTACTGAGTTTGCTAAATGTGGACATCAAATAAAAAAGTTAGCTTTTGATCCCCCTAAGCTTAGAAAATTACCAAATTTCCCTTAGAAATTAGAATGGCTATAACTAATTCATTAGACCTCAAAATTTACTGTCCCTAGACTCTATATAATCATTGAACAACTACCAATAATAAACTACAAAAAAATTTAGATATCATTAAGTGTTATTTACTAAAATGCCCCTTATGTCGAGAACCTTAGTTTAGACCCATATGACTCATTTCATATCCAAATTGGTGCATTTACTGTCTATCTTTATGTTAGACAGTAAAGAATAATTTGATAGTAAGAAATCCTAATTTGAAACTCTTAATCAAAAAGTAGCTTTTTGGACACTTAAGTAGGGGCAAAATGATCATTTTGCCCAAAATTTAAGTTAAATATCCTCAACCCTTAAAATACCCTTTGAAATTAATAAAATTAGTAATAGAACTGATTTAGGATCAATTTAAGTCATAAATCCCTCAATTAGGATGATTTGTAAGACATCTCAATTTTTGGTTTAAAAATCCCTAAGTAAGGTTAATATGCCTTACTTAGCTAAAATCCATCTCTAACCTCCCCAATTAAATAAAATCAACAAGTGTGAAGGAATTCAATCAAATCTTAAAAATTTTCTAAGTCTTATCATTTGGAATCCTCACTTCACTTTAGGATCCATTCTTTAAGAATAGGATTAAATATTATGTTAGACTTTATTCATTCAATAACTAGGATATTCAATGAATGAATCATTGGTTTTATTAGTTTCTAGATTTTACAACTTATTTGGATTATTTTGTCTTTCAATATTAGATTTAAGATAATAGATTCATCCTATTAAGTCTGATTTGCTTAATAGGATTTACCTCAATCTTTAGTTCATATTTAGATTTAACCTAGATCTTAAGTCTTACCTTTGGGATTATATGATTAAGCCCAATCTCGTGGTGTTTAATCCATAATCTCTTACTTGATAGATTTTGGACATGCTTTTAGTTTAGAATGTCTAAACTCATAAACTAGGTCGTGATGATTTCTTATAATCGACATTGATTTAATCATGTTAGGACCTAGATAGTCCTAATATTTTGTAACCTATAAGGACGTACTTCTAAGTTACACTCAATAATAGGAATTGGAGATCCTAAACTTGTGTAACTTGGAATAGTTAAAATGTTTAAATTAGACAATAAATAATATCACCATATTTAGTAGAGTCCCTTGCTTACTACTTGATTTTGTGCTACGTATTCCTTGAACTTTGTGCTTATTTTTCTTTGAACATGTCATATAAGAAAACATTGTTGCATGAAAAATAAAAACTTAGAATATTAGGAAAACATTTGTATTTGGGTTTAGTATATGGTGGATTATGGTGCACATTACTCCAATGGATAGGGGTAAGGAGAGATCAGGATGCTTAATATCACTCATTGAGGAGAGTGTGCTAGTTTGGGACTCATTCAGTCTTGCAGACATGCTTGACTGCTCAGCTATTTTTGAAATTATCCACAGAAAAAAAAGTAAAATAACTAAAGATATTTTCATAGTATTATCTGCCTCTTTAGTCATATTGTACTATATTGTGATATTATGTCCACCCTAGCCCATAAAGGCTACGAGAATATATTGGGCCGGATTGGCCAATTCTTTTTGATATGGCTGTTTGTACATTCTTTACAGTTTTTCAGCTTATTGTTTATTATGTTGTTGATGCATTTTATTTTGGTTAGCTATATTTATTCTATATTACCCGCTTACTTGAGTAGATGCACATATAGGATACTAGAATTTACTGCTTATTATATATACCATTTTCAGATTTATATTTTAAATTAGTATATGTCATATGATCATCAACATGTTTAGGTTAGACTTTCCTTTTCAGTATTTTTACTTACTGAATTATATATGTATACCCTACCTTGTTTAGTTTATTAGAAGTGTGCTTTTGCCTCATTTCTTGCTTAGTTATAAATATTACCTTTATAACTTATCCTCATCTCATTGTATGCTTACTTGCTCCCATGCTAGATAGATGTTTCATTTGGTTTATAGTAAAATTGTGAAATTAATGAAAGCTTAATAAATTACTTACCTAAAATATACTTAGACAATTTGTCTAATAATAATTTTTTTTTATTGGCTGGAGCCCTGGCATTATGAAACCGACAATATCAGATCTTGTTCAGTTTGAGGAGCCAGTGCCTGAGGTGGAGCCTTATTAGAGGAGGTGCAGCAGCTTGGTGCAGAAGTCCTCTAGTTGTCTTTTTCTTCATTGTGAGGATAAGTGATATTATCAATTTTAGTTTTTTAAACTTTAATTAAATGATATAATAATACAGGTACTCGTGATTGTGTTTATTTTCTGCGCATTATTATTTTTTGAGCTATTTCATTTTATTTCATGGTTGATGTATGGTGAATGGATGTAATCCTTACTTCTTATTGCTTCTGCACTTTATATGAATATATATATTTAGTGACTGATTTTTATAAATATTATGTGCACATCCTTCCCCTATTATTGGATAGTGGACCTTACCTAATCCAATGGTAAGTGAGGGATTTGCCAGAGTGACACTCCACTCCTTAGCCTAATGATTGCGGACTTAGGGAGTGGGGCGCCACAGTTGGTATCAAAGAATTCCATAAGATGTCAGATTAGAAATTGAATTCCACTCTACCTAATGGATGATTCTTCTGCCAATCAGTCATTAACTAAATACCAGAGTTACATCCAAAGCACCATAATCATGAGCTCAGAATAATAAGAGTATAAAATAAAAAATACATTCATAAGTAATAAAAATTAAGTAGGAACAAACTTAAGTATAATATGTAGCTAACTAATTTAAATTAAACCTTCATGAGATTTACAAGATCAAGAACTTGAGATGTTAGGACTTAACTTTTGTATTAAGACGTACAAATCCCTATAAGATTACAAACCAATAATTAGGTCTTAAATCACTCTTAAGTTGTTACCTTTCACTTTCTAAATTTTGTCTCCCTAAGGATAATAATAGCACAACTACCTTTAACAATCACTAAAGCTAATGATATTTTCCTTATGAGTCTAAAATATACATTATCCCCAAGGTAAGTGGGATTGCATCTTGGACGTTCATCTTCCACTCCTCCTGCTTTTCATAGTTTCTTTGGAGATATTAACACTTTAGGTAAATCTGCTAAGAGCCTTAGTAGATAATGATCTAAAGTAATAGAGATAGCATGTTATAATCTTCTACTTTTGGATTTCTGATGATGTATTGTCTTTAATTCATATTCTAGCAAATCAAAGTCATGAATCCCAGACAAAGCCCCTTTCCTGCTCCCTCCAGCACTTCATCCAGCAATGTAAGTGCCTTGCTTGAAGCGGTCAAAAAAATGGTGGAATCTCACCAAAAACAAGTGAAATCTAGCCAGAGACATGCTAAGAAGGTCGCAAATGCTCAGGCCAAGCAGGCCGCGAGAATGGAACGATTGCTGGTAGCTCAGATAAGCTAAAATGCACCGCGACAGAAGTTGCCCCAACATTACAGTACTCTCATCAGCATCACATATTGTCCGTAGAAGGACTGCTGCATAGCTTTCTCTGCTTGAGACCCCCACCTTCAATAGGAGTCTCGCTACAGTTGACACCACCACCTGGATAAAAATAGTGAAAAAGAATCTGACAAGTATCAAGTGCCCTGACTCAGAGGTGGTTCATCTTACTACCCACCTCCTATAGGATAAGGCCGAATACTGGTGGGACACCACCCGTAGCACACAGTTTGCCTAGGTACCGCTAGAGGACATGACATGGGATGAATTCATTGAGGCCTTCCAGGCTTGATTCATCCCTTTATCCACCAAACATCACTTGGGAGACATGTTCTTGAAATTACAACAGGGTGACCGATCTGTATCTGCATATGAAGCAAAATTCTGTCACCTTGCAGGATATTCTACTAGCTTGGTTCCTACTGAGCTAGACCACAACAATCAGTTTCAGAGCAACCTACGACCCTCCATCAGGAGCCAAGTGATCCCTCTATGCACAACAGACTTTGTGGAGCTAATTGAAACTGCCAAGGTAGTAGAGAAAGACAGGGCTAGGGAAGGACCCATGAGGAATATTGATTCCACTTCATTCTAGCCAAATCCTCCTAAACAAGCCAGAGTATATCAACTCGAGGTCGAAGCTCCCCCTGTCAATCCGTTCAATGGTTGCACGAAACCATAGCCGTATGGTCGGTGTTACCACGGGAATCATGTCTGCTTCACTTGCGGATGGCCAGGCCACAAATTCTATCACTGTACAGCTACAGAAACGATTGATGGTGATCAGATAAACTGCTCCAAGCACCGCCAAGTCTTTGACTTGTTTCAGAAGCCTATGATAGCTCGTCCAGCACCACCTTCTACTTCAACTGTGAGGCATGAGATAGCTAATGTCCCTCACAAAAATGCACCTGGGCCACCTCCACTGCAGACCTACAACAATAGGCCTGCCGGCCCTGCATGTGTGTACACCCTCACACCAGTTCAGGCTGTTGAAGATAATCACGTGGTATTAGGTTCAATACGCATAAATGACGAACCCTATAACATCCTATTTGACATTGGGGCTAGCCATTCCTTTGTGTCTGAAGGTTGGGCAAAGTCACTTAACCTACCCTTGTATCGCCTAGCAAATCCTATTAATATTGGGTTACCTTCTGGAGCCCAAATACCAGTTTGCTAGTTTTGTAAAGTACCAATCCGAATTGAAAATGAGAAATATGAAGCAAGTTAGTAGTTCTCCCAATAGCTAATTTCGATGTAATATTAGGCATGAATTGGCTAAGCCAACATAATGCCACTATCAACGGTACAAAGAAGAAGATCACCTTGAGTAGTGGTAGTAAGGCTTGATCCTTCATTGGTAACCTTAGTACTTGAGCCTTGCTAATCAATGCTATAAAAGCAAAAAGGTTAGTTCATAAAGGTTGTGATGCCTTCCGAGTAACAATACTAGGAGAAAATAAAGAAGGTGTTTCCTTATCCGAGAACCTCATCGTTTGCGAGTTTGCTGACGTCTATCCAGAAGATCTACCCGATCTTCCTCCTACACGGGAAGTAGAATTTGCAATTGACATTTTTACAGGAATGCAACCCATCTCTAAAGCTCCTTATCGAATGGGACCTAAGGAATTATAAGGACTGAACAAGCAACTGTAAGAACTATTGGAGAAAGGTCTTAACAAACCTAGTTCATCCTCATGGGGAGCGCCAGTTTTGTTTGTCAAGAAGAAAGATGGATCAATGCGAATGTGTATCGACTATAGAGAGTTAAATAAAGTAATAGTAAAGAATAAGTACCCATTGCTCAGTATCGATAATCTATTCGATCAACTAGCAGGAGCAAAGGTATTCTCAAAGATCAATCAACGATCAGGCTATCATCAATTACAAGTAAAGGATTCTGATATAGCAAAGACTGCTTTCAGAACTAAGTATGCCTGAGTTTTTGGTGATGTCATTTGGATGGACAAATGCACCTTTGATATTCATGGACCTAATGCAGCGCATCCTTAAACCATACCTTGATAAATTCGTTATCGTTTTCATTGATCACATCTTAATCTACTCCAAGAACCGGAAGGCGCACAAAGAGCACTTAAGAATAATGCTAAAAGAACTGCGTGACCATAGAATTTATGCTAAATATTCCAAATATGAGTTTTGGCTCGATTCAGTAGCTTTTCTAGGGCATGTGGTAGATGCCCAAGGTATTAGAGTCGATTAGAACAAAGTCAGAGCTATCCAAGAATAGGTTCAGCCTAATTTAGTAACCGACATTAGAAGCTTCTTAGGCTTAGCTGGTTACTATATAAAATTTGTAAAGGGCTTCTGCCAGATAGCCTCTCCACTGACTAAGCTAACCCAAAAAGCAGTACCATTCGAATGGTCTCCAGCTTGTACAGAGGCATTCTGAGCATTGAAAAACACACTATCCACTACTCCAGTTCTAGTTCTTTCTAAAGAAGGAGTGAACTATCAAGTCTACACTGATGCCTTTGGTATAGTCTTAGGTGTCGTACTAATGCAAAAAGGAAAGGTCATAGCATACGCTTCTCATCAGCTGAAGACTCACGAAAGAAGTTAGGCCATTGATGATCTCGAACTAGCTGCAGTAGTGATCGCTTTAAACATCTGACATCACTATCTATATGGAATTCAGTGCTCGATTTTTACAGATCATCAGAGTTTGAAGTATATTTTCACTCAAGGAGTTGAACTGCCAACAACGAAGGTGGTTAGAACTGATTAGTAACTACAACCTGGACATCCAGTACCATCCATGAAAGACGAATGTCGTAGTTGATGCGCTTAGCTGTCATGCGACTCTTAATTCTCTTATCTCTAAGAGTCCTCTTGAAAAAGAATTCCGTAAAATGGATATCAAGTTTGTAAAATGGATACCAAGTCAGTGCGTAGTGACTAGGTGAGTACAATGATCTCAATGATTAATGTGGAACCCACATTCCATAGAGACATATCTATTATTCAGACGAAAGATGATGACTACCTAAATTTTAGACAAGCCATCAAAAGTTGTCATCGCACTGACATTCGATTCCATAAAGGTGCTATCTATCAAAGAGATCGCTTATGGATCCCTAAGTCCATGCATCAGTTGCTGATCAAAGGCCATAACTCCAAATACCATATCCATCCTGGAAGCTCAAAGATGTATCAAGACTTGAAGCAATCCTTCTAGTGTCCAAGAATGAAGAAAGTGTGGATGAATTCGTTGCAAAGTGCCACGCTTGCAATCTGGTTAAGGCAGAACACCAAAGACCCGGTGGTCTACTTCATCCATTGGAGATCCCTAAATAGAAGTGAATAGATATATCTATAGATTTCATGATGGGATTGCCTCATGCAAGGTCTGGAGCAGATGCAAATTGGGTTATAGTAGACTGATTAACCAAATCTGCTTATTTCATTCCCATTCAGCAAATAGACTTGGTTGAGAAACTTTCCAAGCTATATATCAAAGAGATAATTAGATTGCATGGAATTCCCAAATCCATTATATCGGATAGAGACAGCCGATTCACTTCTAAATTCTAGCATACTGTGCATCAAGATCTAGGCACAACCCTAGCATTGAGTACAACCTTTCAACCGCAAATAGATGGTCAGATAGAATGAGTAAATCAGGTTCTTGAAGATCTGCTTAGACTATATATTCTTGATTTTGCTGGATCTTGGGAAGATCACCTCCCACTAGTGGAGTTCTCTTACAATAATAGTTTTCAAGCTAGTATAAAGGTGGCTCCATATAAATTCTTGTATGGCTGGAAGTGTAGTACTCTGTTGGCATGGTCAAAAATAGGCAGTGTTCAGCTATACGAATCTGAGTTAGTAGAAGAGACAAACAAGAAAGTTCAGTTGATTCAACAGCGAATTCGTGCAGCCCAAGACAGCCAGAGTAAATACCACGATATGCACCATCGCTCGCTAGAATTTAAAGTTGGACACTACGCATACCTAAAAGTCAGTCGAATGAAAGGAGTCTTTAGATTCGGCATAGCTGAGAAACTCAGTCCCCGTTATGTGTGTTTGTTCGAGGTAACAGCCAAAATAGGTTATTCTGCCTACAGACTAAATCATTCAGGTGAATTCATAGCAATCCGTAATGTATTCCATGTATGATCACTAAGAAAGTGTCTCAGAGATCCATCTCACCTTGTGTAGCTCCTAGAAATTCAGATCCAACCAGATCTGTCATATGCCAAGGAACCAATGCGAATTTTGGCCCGTGATCGCAAACAGCTTAGAAGTCGTACTATCGAAATAATCAAAGTGCATTGGAGGAATCATTCTCAGAACGAAGCCACTTGGGAGAAGGAAGCTGATATGTGAGTCAAATATCCTAGACTCTCTGAGAATACAGATATTCTTTTTTAGCATTCTAAGATTCAAATTCAATTCATATTCTTATTCTTGCCTTTTCTTTCCACTTGAGTAATGTCGAGGACGATATCATTTTTTAGTGGGAGAGTTTGTAACAACCCAAGTTGTTACCCTTATCAATTAAGACTAATCTCCATCCTAATCTTGATCCTAAGCATTTATCAAGTCATTAGTAGTCATTCACTAAGACCTAGTCCAAATCTAGAGTCAAATAGATCAAATCCTAATTTTTGGGAAATCCAGAAACCCTGGAAATTGACCTATCTAAATTGTACTCAGATCAAAAATCGGACTTTGCCATTACGCTCATTACCCCCAAATTTGTTAGGGGTGATATTTTGGTGGCAATCGGAAGTCATCGAAATTTTGTCGAATATTTTAATAATATTTAAATACCCCAAAAAATAGGAAAATTTAATACTCGTCGAAATTAAAATATGACTTTGCAGTTGCGATCCCCACCCTTGAATTAGCCAAAGGTGAAATTTTGAAAATTTTCGGAGCGCATTTCTAAATCTGAATTTTTTTTTATAAATAAAAAATAAATAAATTTAGGACGTAATTAAGTATTTATTCCTTATTTTTTCTTTCTTCCCCTCTCTCCTAGCTGACTTCTCCATTTGGTGCCCCCTTGACTTCCTCTTATGCATGAATGGCTGAGGCCATTCCTTCCCTTTCCCCCTCCTTAATTACAAGACTTGATGGCTAAGGCCATCCCTCTTCTTCCCCTCATTAATGGCAAGCATTGATGGCTATGGCCATTCCTCTTCCTTTAGTTCATGATGGCCTCCCCTTTTCTTCTTCCCGTTTAAGAAGGAGCTCAACCACTCTTTCATTTGCTTGCTTCCAAGTTGAGAGCTTTCCCTTCTTCCTCCATTATTACTCCTTGTGCTGAAGAATAAGAAGAATAAATTCCTCCTCCAAAAGTTCTGAGTCTTCTTCCAGCTTTCCTTGCAAGGAGAAAGGTACCCATTTGTTCTTTTTCCTTGTTCTATTTAGATATCCATGATTAAGTATAGAAGCTATTATAGTTCTTCAAAGTAATATACCTCATGCCCTATTTTTCGTCCATTCTGCACACCCCTGCCTTTATCACCAATGTTCATATAGCTAGGATGATCCGTTGGTACCAATTTTGGTGTCAATGGAAAGGTATCAGAAAAATATTTTCATTGATTTAAGGCACCACTCATGGAATGATTTGGATTGAGATTATTTGAGCTCAAAATGTGACCCTTCACAGTTTTTGCATAGGTGAAATCAACGTCGGGAGCTACAGCGCACCGTAGCGTCCAGAAAATTTTTTGACTATATCTTAGTCATTTAGACTCCAAATCCAAAAATTTAAAGTGCTAGATAGCTTAAAATGTCAGTGCTAACAATAATCTAAAAGAATATTTAGGTTCTGAATCCTAAAAAAAATAAAAAAATGACCAAAATACTCCTAACCTTAATTAAGTCATAATTTGACCAATTGAAGTCCAATTTGGGTTTACTCCCAATTAAAGTACTTAGTGTAATATAGGAAAGCTATAGCCACTGAGTTTGCTAAATTTTAACGTCAAATGAAAAAGTTAGCTTTTTGACCCCCTTAGCTTAGAAATTTACCAAATTGCCCTTTGAAATTGAAATAGCTATAATTAATTCATTAGACCTCAAAATTTATTATCCCTAGACTCTATAGAATCCTTGAACAGTTACCAATAATAAACTGCATAAAAATTTAGATTTCATTAGGTGTTATTTACTGAAATATCCCTTAGGTCAAAAACCTTAGTTTGGACCCATATGACTTATTTCATATCCAAATTTGGTGCACTTATTATCTATCTTTATGTTAGACAGTAAGGAATAATTTGACAACAAGAAATCCTAATTTGGAGCCCTTAACCAAAAAGTAACTTTTTGAACCCTTAAGTAGGGGCAAAATGGTTATTTTGCCCAAAATTTAAGTTAAATATACTTAACCCTTAAAATACCCTTTGAAATTATTAAAATCAGTAATAGAATTGATTTAGGATCAATTTTAGTCATAAATCTCTCAATTAGGATGATCTGTAAGACAGCTCAATTTTTGGTTTAAAAATCCCTAAGTACGGTTAATATGCCTCACTTAGCTAAAATCCATCTCTAACCTCCCCAATTAAATAAAATCAACAAGTGTGAAGGAATTCAACCAATTCTTAGAAATTTTCCAAGTCTTATCATTTGGAATCCTCACTTCACCTTAGGATCCGTTCTTTAAGAATAGAAATAAATATTATGTTAGATTTCATTCATTCAATAATTAGGTTATTCAATGAATGAATCATTAGTTTTATTAGTTTTTAGATTTTACAACTTATTTCAATTATTTTGTCTTTCAATATTAAATTTAAGATAGGAGATTCATCTTATTAAATCTAATTTGCTTAATTGGATTTACCTCAATCTTTAGTTCATATTTAGATTTAACCTAGATCTTAAGTCTTACCCTTAGGATTATGTGATTAAGCTCAATCTCATGGTGTTTAATCCATAATCTCTTGCTTGATAGATTTTGGACATGCTTTTAGTTTGGAACATCTAAACTCATAAACTAGGTCATGATAATTTCTTATAATCGACATTAATTTAATCATATTAGGACCTAGCTAGTCCTAATATTTTGTAACCAATAAGGACGTACTTCTAAGTTACACTCGATAGTAGGAATTGGAGATTCTGAACTTGTGTAACTTGGAATAGTTAAAATGTTTAAATTAGATAATAAATAATATCACCATGTTTAGTAGAGTTCTTTGCTTACTACTTGATTTTGTGCTACGTATTCCTCGAACTTTGTGCTTATTTTTCTTTGAACATGTCATATAAGAAAAACATTGTTGCATCAAAAATAAAAACTTAGAATATTAGGAAAACATTTGCATTTGGGTTTAGTACATGGTGGATTATGGTGCACATTACTCCAATGGATATGGGTAAGGAGAGATCAGGATGCTTAACATCACTGATTGAGGAGAGTGTGCCAAGCTTGGGAGTTGTTCAGTCTTGCAGACATGCTTGATTGCTCAGCTATTTTTGAAAGTATCCACAGAAACAAAAGTAAGATAATTAAAAGATATTTGCATAGTATTATCTGCCTCTTCAGTCATATTGTACTATATTGTGATATTATGTCCTCCATAGCCCATAAAGGCTATGAGAATATATTGGGCCGGATTGGCTAATTCTTTTTGATATGGCTATTTGTGCATTCTTTACAGTTTTTCAGCTTATTATTTATTATGTTGTTCATGCATTTTATTTTGATTAGCTGTATTTTTTCTATGTTACCCGCTTACTTGAGTAGATGCATATATAGGATGCTAGACTTTACTGCTTATTATATGTACCATTTTCAGATTTATATTTTAAATTAACATATGTTATATGATCATCAATATGTTTAGATTAGACTTTCCTTTTCAGTATTTTTACTTACTGTATTATATATGTATGCCCTACCTTGTTTAGTTTACTTGAAGTGTGCTTTTGCCTCAATTCTTGCTTAGTTATAAATATTACATTTATAACTTATCCTCATCCCATTGTATGCTTACTTGCTCCCATGCTAGATAGATGTTTGATTTGGTTTAGAGTAAAATGGTGATATTAATGAAAGCTTAATAAATTATTTGCCTAAAATATACTTAGATAATTTGTCTAATAAGATTTTTCTTTTATTAGCTAGACCCTGGCATTATGAAATCGACAATATCAGATCTTGTTCAGTTTGAGGAGCCAGTGCCTGAGGAGGAGCCTTATTTAGAGGAGGTGCAGCAGCCTGGTGTAGAAGACCTCTAGTTGCCTTTTTCTTTGTTGTGAGGACAAGTGATATTATTGGATTGTGGACCTTACCTAATCCAATGGTAAGTGAGGGATTTGTTAGAGTGACATTCCACTCCTTAGCCTAATGATTGTGAACTTAGGGAGCATGGCACAATACTTGGAGAGATCTCCTTCTTTCTTTATGCAGACCCTAAAAGCTGAATTTTTAGATGAAAATTGGGAACCCCACTTTTGTGAAGAAGAGTTGCATATAGAGAGGAGTAAATCTCTTTCCTTGCTTTTAAATTCTAGCTTCTTCCCTCCAAAATTCTATAAAAATGAGTGCTTAGACCACTTGAGGCATGACTAGGCATCCCCTTTTCCATTCTTTAATCACCAAATCACTTAAGAATATTCATTTTTCCATGAAAAATATTTTGTTGTAGAAGATATGGTGGCTGGGAGACAAGGAGCAGGTTGGGGGTCTTGCCTCAACCGCAATTAATTCTCTGACCATACAAGAATTTGGCGCGCCACTATAGCGCACTATAGCGACTGAGTTTCGAAACACTTTTGCTGCAGCGCATTGTAGCAGTTTTAAGTTTTGAAGCTTGCCCACTATAGTGCACTGTAGCGATTGAGTTTCTAACAACTCTCCCACTGCAGCGCGCTGTAGCAAATGAGTTACAAAAAAATTTTTGCTGCAATGTGCTATAGCGTGTTGTGGCGCACCATAGCGAACTCATTCCAGAATTATGGAATCCCCTTAGATAAGTGTCTTCTGCATGCTAGGAGTTGGAGCGCGCTATAACGTGCCGCAATAGTTTTCTGCCAGAAAATGCAGAAATACTCCAGAATTGCCCAGAATTTGTTGAGCTCGCTTATACCTAAAAATGAGCAGAATTTGATCAAGAGGGCTATTTATAATAAGGATATGAATGAGATTTTCTTTTATTTAGGATATAAATTATGGAATCATCACACCCCCACACTTAGACTCTTGCTCGTCCTCGAATAAGCTCAAAAATGATTTTTTTATTTTTAAGGTATGAGAGTCAACACAGAATGTCAATGTGTGTTGAATGCAATTCAAAGTTTATGCTTAACTAAAATGACAAGTACATTTTTCATCATCTATTTTTTTTAACTTTGGTTATGAGCCAAGGTTGATAAATTAGCCTCTAATTTTAAGTTTTGTAATGCTTGGTGCTAGATTATGGGAGAGGTTCTTTGGAGTTCACTTGAACTAGGGAGGTTGTGAGTAATCAAGAGTTGTGTGCTATATGTGCTCCTTATTATGAATCACAAAGATATTTAAAATTTTAGGAGAGATATTTTTCATCATCCTATTTCATATCTTTCTTGGGAGAGATATTTTTCTTCGTCCCTATTTTTGTTTTCTTTTTTATCCTTAGGGAGAGATATTTTTCTTCATCCCAATTCCAAATCTTTGTGATAATGAAGTCCTACAGGAGCCTAGCACACTCTTTTGCTTACTCAAATTGATCACTAGTTTTGATTTCTAAGCTTCCCCCACACTTAGACCTTAGCGTTGCTTTTGTTAAATTTTTTGAGACTAGATACAACCTAAGATAATTCCCTTGTTTATATGATTTAATACTGTTAATGAATTTAGTCATTTTTTATTAAGCAAACTTTGGTTGATAATTATTTTTTTTTTCTTACATTGATATTCTTGTAACTTCCATAGTCTTGAAAAGTTCAGAAAAATATATCATTTGCACAACATAAAAAGAGTTTGAAGATATGAAAATCCATAATTTATTTCTTCAAAGAAAAATAGAACACACAAAAGAAAAAATAAACTAGAAATGCAAATAAGAAATAATACAACCTAGTTAAGCATCATCCTAACTTTCTTCGGCATCCTCCTCATCCATATCCTGGTAGGAATAGTCACACGGCCAATGGGTGTTCAGGATAGGGTTGCCGATAGGTGGTTGTGGCAACAAAGAGCCATCCGGCCCTCCATGCAAGGTCCAATCTTGGAACATCATTCCAAGAGCTTCATGGAATTTTGATTGGAACTCCCACCACCGCCGAGCGATTTCCTTCTTGCAAAACTGCATGTCGGTGGCCAAAGCCATACCCATGTCAGTTTCATGAGCATAAATCCGCATCAACAATTTTTCTGAGTAAGAGCAGCTGGTGGAAGCTGAAGCTTCTCCATCTTCTCCCATCCTCTTCTTAGTCTGCTTCCATACTTGTGAATAGGCATTTAAGTTTATTCGCATGAGGGGGGCACAAGGAGGGATGACGGTGTCAGAGGAAAGGATTTTAACCCCTTGGGCCACATAAATGCTCGAGATTAATGACCCACTTATCATAAGAATTAGTATCCAACATTAAGTCATATTAGGGGAAGTTTAGCCTTCCCAAGAAATGCACTGTTCCGCATCCAATTATATTTTTATCATCTTTCTATTGCGTGCAGTGATGGGACGGGCGTTACAAAGTTGTTGCTAAAAGCCTACCTTTGCTCTGAGTCATAGATGGTTGTATGCCAATTACAAGTTTTGTTAATGTGTGTAGACTAATTGAAACATTAAAGGAAGTGCAATAATGTTCTGTTGGTTTCCAGGAGGTCTCGGGTGTTCTTGGACAAGTCAAGGAAAATTCGGGTGCTCCGATGCACAACGGAGTGCCTTATAACCCTTGGACCCAAATGCTAGGCACCTAGGCACTTGCTAGATATAGGCATTGGTGCCCAAGCACTCATGGAATAGTAGATTGAGCACCCAGGTGACCGTGATGGGTCATACATGAAAACAGCATTATGTGAGCATTTGTGAGGTTTTCGGTGACCTTGGGTTTTTTTGAAGGCTATTTAAAGCTCTAATTTTTAAGGATGGGGTGTGAGTAATCTTTGAGACTAACAGAAAGCCTTTGGGAGAACACTTATGAGAGAGTTTGAGAGGGTGTTGAAGAGAGACAGGGATTGTGTGTGTTCCTAGGCAGAGCTGTCATCTTCTTGTTCCTCCAAAGGTTCAAGTCTTGGTTTGTACTTTGTAATATTTTATTCTTGATATAGTGAATTCTTGTGGTTGTGTGGCCCTATGGTTTTCCTCAGTTTTTAGTTTTCCATGTAAATTATTGTGTTTGGATGTTTATGGCTTGCAATATGATTATATACTCTTATGTTAATTTCTATATTTTGCTTTGGTAACCTCAACTCAAACCTGCTATAATAATCCTAATAAGTGATAACAGAGAGAGGTTTTATGGTTTGTTAGTTTGAGTTGAAGCAATGACAGATAAAGGAAGATATAATATCAAGAAGTTCAGTAGAACAAACTTTGCATTCTAGAAAATGCAACTCGATGATTTATTATAATAGATAAAGTTGTTCTTTCCACTGGGAGGAGTCGATAAGAAACTTGCAGCTATGGCCAATGAAGAATAGGAAGTAATTGACAAAATAACACTGGGATTGATTCATTTTTTTTGTCTTCGTCAGTGGCATTAAACATAGTGAATGAGAAAACAACAATGGATCTTTTGTCGGCCCTAACAAGGATGTATGAGAAACCTTCAGCTTCCATTAAAGTTTTTCTAATAAAGCTACTATTCAACAAGAAGATGGTAGATGATAAATCTGTGATTGAACATCTGAATAAGTTCAACACTTTAACAATCCAGTTAAGCTCTGTAGACATCAAGTTTGATGATAAGGTGCGAGCTTTGTTATTTTTATCTTCACTACCTAATCGTTGTGATGCTTAGTTGCTGCAGTTAGTAACTCATCAGGAAATGTGAGTTTGAAACTTGATGATATTATGAGGCTGGTGTTTAAATAATAAATTCAGAAGAATGCTTATAGTGAAACTTCAAGTTCAGTCCTAAGTGTTGAAAACAAAAGAAGTGGAAAATCAAAACCAAAAAAAGAAAAGTTTGAGTGTTGGAACTGTGGAAAAAGAGGGCACTTGAAGAAGAATTGTCTCACTTTAAAGAAGTTAAATCAAGAAAATCAAGTTGTGAGTCATTCTTCAAATGTTATGATAGATGATTTCGAAGATGTGTTGATCTTATCATTGGAGACTACATAATCATGGGTTGTTAATTCTGGTGCATTCTTTCATGCAAGTCCAAGAAAAAAGGTATTCATAAATTACGCTCAATGTGATCTGGGAAAGGTATATTTGGGAGATGATAAGGCATACATGATTGAGGGTGATGTAGACAACATGTTAATAGATGGAGTGTTATGGAGACTAAGGGATATCAAACATGCTCCAATTCTGAAGAGAAATATAATCTTTGTTAGACAGATAGCCCATGTAAGCTATGTTACAAGCTTCACTAGTGATTCATGAAAAGTGGCAAGTGGTACTTTGGACACAGCTCAGGGCAAAATGGAAGGGACACTTTATGTGAGTGATAAAGCATCTGATTTTATTGCAGGAGCAAAAACTAAGATTGATCTTTGGAACCAAAGACATGGTCATATGAGTAAATAAGGGATGAAGTTATATAAACTAAGGCTAGGTGCAGCTTCAGTTGATTATGGTATGTGATTAAAGGCAGTGTGAGCCACATGACGTCCATTGCAAGGATTGAAGCCAAAGAGAAGAGAATCTAGAGTTGAAGATGGTTCAAATAGAATTTGTCCTTAAGTTGAGGATTGTTAAGGTGAGGAGACTAATTGTGGCGCCCCGCTCCTTAAGCCCACAATCGTTAGGCTAAGGAGTGGAGGTCACTTGTGCAAATCCTTCACTTATCATTAGATTAGGTAAGATCCACAATCCACTAATAAGGGGAGGACGTGCACAGAACTTTTAAGAGGATCAGTCACTAATTAAGACATACAGACAGAGTGCGGAAGCTAAATAAAATAAATAGTACATCCATTCACCATGCATCACATAAGAAACAGTAATAAGATAGCTCAAAAAATAATGAAGTGCATAAAGTAAATCACAATCACAGTACCTATACTATTACAACATTAAATAGATAGTTTTAAAGAATGAAAACAAATCACTCTTCCTCACAAGAAGCTAAGAGGGACTAAATAGTATCTGGCTCTCCTGATTGGAGCTTTACCTCTATATAAGGCACCTCTTCTTCAACACCCAGCTCCTCAAACCTATTTGAATCTGACATTATCGGTTTCAGAATGCCAAGGCCCTAGCCAATACAAGAAAAATATTGTTAGACAATTATCTAAGTACATTTTAGGCTGAATATCTTACATGTGTTATTAATGTCACCACTTTAACTTAAACATAACAAAAGTAACTAAGCAGTAGGAGTGTAACAAGAAATAGGGATAGTTATAAATATAATATTTATAACTAAACAACAAATGAGACAAAAGCACACCTCAACAACTAAGTAAGAAATGGGCATATATATGTATAGTATAGTAAGTAAAGGTACTGAAAGTAAAGTCTAACCCTAAATATGTTTATGATCATATGACATATACAAATTAAATGATAGAAATCAAAACATGGCACATATAGTAAGCAACAAAGTTTAGCATTCTATAAATATGTACAAGTGAGCATGTAAGTAAAGAAATATAGCTGACTGAAACATGCATCAAAATGCAGTACACAATAAGCTAAAACTGAAACAGGTATGTAAAGACTGCCATATCAAAAAGTTGGCCATCGAATCAGTGAAATCCCCAAAGCCTTTCTGGGCTTGGGCAGACAGAAATTCCCATAGCCTTTCTAGGCTATGGCAGACAGAATCCAGTAGTAGAACTGAGGAGGCAGTGAATACAAATACAGAATCTTTTAGTTATTTTACTTTGTTTCTGTGGACACGTCCAGAAAGAGCTGAGGAGTCAAGCACGTCTGCAAGACTATACGGGTTCCAAGCTTAACACACACTCCTCAATGAGTAATGTTAAGCATCCTTATTACTCCTTACCCCTATCAATTAGGGTAAATGTGCACCAGAATCTACTAAATATAATGAACCCAAAGGCAACTATTATCATAATTATTCTATGTTTTTATTTCATGCACAAAGTTCTCTTATATAATATGAACAAGGAATTTAAGCACAAAATACAAGGAATGCGTAGCAACAAAAATTAATCAAGCAAGCAAGGGACTCTTCTATACATGGTGACACTATTGTTATCTAATTTAACCATTCTGACTATTCTAAGTTATACAAGTTCAGGATTACCAATTCCTACTATCGATTGTAATTAAGAAGCATGGCCTTATAAGTTAAAAGGATTAGAATTGATCAGGTTCTAATCTAATTCAATCAAGTACTGTTATAAGCTTAATTAATAAATCACAATGTCCTAATTTGATAAATTCAGATGTTCTATCTAAAATCTTATTAAGATCTACTAAACTATATATTATGGATTAAATACCATGAGATTTGGGATTAATCATATAATCCAAAAAGGTTAATACATAAGATCTAGGTTTCAGTTTAAAAGTGATGTATTGATTAAGGTAGACCCTAGTAAGCAAATCAAACCTAATAGATGAATCTCCTTATCCTAAATTTAGGGTTAAAAGATAAAGTAATCAAAATAAGTTATAAAATTTCTAGAAACTAATAAAACTAAGGACTCATTTATTGAATAACCCACTTATCTAATGAATGAAATCTAATATATGAGCTAGTCCTAGCCTTAGGAGTAGTCCTAATGTGAATTGAAAGATCCTAAAGAAAATACTTAGAGAATTTTGGGGAAGTTTACTAAGTTGACCTAATGGCTAATTTTTTTCTATCTTAAATGATTCTAATACAATTCTAATATTGGTTTGAGTGATTTAAAATATAAACTAGAGGTTAAGGGCACTTAACCTAAATTTTGGGCAAAATGACCATTTTGCCCCTACTTAAGGGCCTAAAAATTCAACTTTTAAATTAAGGGTTCAAATTGAAGTTTCTTAGTACCAGATAGTTTCTTACTGTCTAACTTGAAGATAGATAGTAAGTATGCTTAAGTTGGACAAGAAACGGCTCCTATAGGTCCAAATTAAGGTTTTTTACCTAAAGGGTATTTTAGTAAATTGCACTTAATAAAATCTAAACTTTTATGCAGTTTACTGTTGGTTGCTGTTCAAGGATACCATAGAGTCTAAGAACACTAAATTCTGAGGTCTAATGAGTTAGTTATAGTCATTTGAATTTCTAAGGGTAAATAGGTAATTTTTTTAAGTTAAGAGGGGCCAAAAAGCAAACTCTTCCATTTGGTGTCCAAATTCATCAAATTAAGTGGCTATAGCTTCTCTAGAGCACACTAAGTACTTTAACTGGGAGTAGACCCAAATTGGACTTCAAATGGTCAATTTATGACCTAACTAAGATTATGGATATTTTGGTCATTTCTTCTAATTTTATAGGGTTCAAAACCTAAATATTATTTAGATTATTGTTGACACTAAAATTCTAAGTTATCTAGTAATTTACACAATACATCTTAGGATACATGATAGGTTTTGAGCACTTAATAAAGATGATAAAGTTTCAATTTTTTGATTTCAACATAGAATATTATGCAATATTCAAATTGGACTTCAAATAGTTTACATTTGATATAATTCAGTCCCACTAGGGTCCTAGGGACCTTAAAATATCAAAACAGTGAAGTTTTGACCATTTCAGCCAAAACTGGGCAATTTTTCAAAAAATTCTAGGAATTTTGCAAGTTCAGACGCTGTAGCGCGCTATAGCGCTTTTCGCGCGGCAGCGCGCTGGAGCACTTTTAGCGCTTGGGGTGCGCTGCGGCGTGCGCGGCAGTGGTCAACTTGTGAAAATCACTGTTCAATTAATTTATTTTTCATATTTCCCTAAGTTTTTCCAAAAATTTCCGTTGTATCCTGCTACCGCGCGCTGCAGCCCGCTCCAACGCGCTGTACTGGTCCATTTTGCAAAATACTATTTAAATAGTTTAATTAATATTTTTGTATATTCTGCTGAAATCCCACTACAGCGGTCCAGGTTGCAACTTTGGGCGCTGTAGTGCCCTGCAGCGCCAGACGGTGATTTTCGCCTGGATGAAAACTGTAAGCCCTATTTTCGAGCTCAAATACTCTCAATTCAGAGCATTCTATGAGCGGTACTATATATCAATGTAAAGTTTTTTCTGATACATTTCCATCGACACCAAAATCGGCACAAATAGAGCATCCTAACTATACAAAAAATAGTAATGAATGCAAGGGTATGCAGAATAAACGAAAACAGAGAATTTTTTTGTGATACTTTTAGGAGTCTTAATGACTTTCATACTTGCTTATGGACTTCCAAAGGTGCATTCAAGCATAATGACAACATGAAGAAGGCAAAAAGGAGGGGAGCAAACAGGTACCTTAGCCTTTAGGAGAGGAAGAAAAGGGAACCTTTGCTTTCTTCAATGACTTTGGAGGAAGAGAGCTTCTTCTTCTGCACAAGGGATCAATGGAGGGGAAGATGAGAAAGTTTCAGCAAGCCCAAGAGAAGAGGCTGAGATTCCTTCTTAAGGAGAGGAAGGAGATGGAGGCTTCATCATGAGCTAGGGAGCCATCATGGTCTTAGGCGCATTGAGGCATGGCTAAGAGGAGGGGGATGGGATGGCCAGCCAAAAATATAAGAGGAGCTCACATGATGCATTAGATAATTAAGGGGAAATTACAAATTGGGGACTCAATGATTACTTAATTGCTTTCCTTAGTTATTTAAGAAAATTCAGATATTAGAAACGCGCTCCGAAAAATCCCAAAATTTCACCCCTAGCTAATTTGGGGGTGAGGAATCTAACGGTGAAGTCAGAATTTGATTCCAATGACTATTTAACTATTCTATTTTTTGGTGCATTTAGTTATATTAAAATATTCGCGAAAATCTGATGACTTCCAAACACGCCAAAAACATCACCTCTAGCTAATTTGGGGTGACGATTGCAACAGCGTAGTCGGATTTCGAATCCGAGGCCAAATTAAATACCTCAAATTTCTACTTATTCAAATATTAAAATATTTTAAAATAATCGATTGAGCTACGAATTGCTCTAAATATTCAGTATTTTGTTTTAATGACTAGATGAACTTGGTGAAATGATAATTAAGACATAATTAGGCTTAAATTAAATTGGGTAATAATCTTGGGCTGTTACACTAATCGAATCACCAAAGGATGTGTCAACAGAGTTCCGGTGGGTTTCTGAGAGGTCTATAATTATTTTTGGACAAATCGGAGGTAATTCAGGAGCTCTGGCATGCCCTGAAGCCCCTGGACTCGAAGGCTAGGCGCCTAAGCATGCCCAGACACCTACCAGAGAGAGGCATGGGCACCCAAGCGTGCCCAGGCACCTATGGCGGGTCAGGTGCGGAAATAGTCGTTTCGTGGACATTTGTGGTAGTTTTTACAATCTCGGGCTTATTTTAAAGCCTAGTGAAAGCCCTAATTTTTAAGGATAGGGTGTAGTACCTCTTGAGATTAACAGTGACCTTTGGGAGAAATTTGAGAGCATGTTGAAGAAAGATAGAGCTTGGGTGTGTCCTAGGCTGAGTTTGTCATCTTCTTGTTCCTCCAAAGATTGAAGTCTTGTTTTGTACTTTGCAATATTGTATCTTAATATAGTAGAATTCTTGCAGTGGTGTGGCACCATGATTTTTCCCAGATTTTGAGTTTTCCATGAAAATCTTTGTGTTTGAATGTTAATGACTTGCGATATGATTATGTGCACTTGTGTGAATTTCTTTGTTCTACTTTGGTAATCTCAACTCAAATCCACTATAATAATCATAACAGTTCATGGTGTTGCATTTTTACTTGGACTTAGAGAATGCAACCTCTCAGATTTGTTGTGACTATATCACTCATTTAGAACACTGATTCATGCATTTTTTAATCCATTTTTATCCTGTTGTAGTTTTTAGTAGGGTTTGTTGTTTTCATTAGTGACCTTTTAACCTGGAACTCTAATTTAGTATGGCTGGTTTTAACTTTTCAGAGATAGGTAGATTGTAACCACCAAGCTCTCTCTATAATATTTTTTTAGATTTATAAAATTTACAAGTCTCTACAATATATATATATATATATATATATCTATATAAGGATTACGGAAGCAACCAAGAAAGAAAACTAATCATGTTTAGTTTGGCATCATCTCAACAGCAGCCAAGAGAAAAAATTAAGAAGAATCAAAAGAAAATTAAGAGGTAAAGGGAATCCAATGCTAGTTTCCTCAATTTTCTTCTCTTTAGGTGGGATCATGTGGCCGCTTTCTGTCCCGCAAGTCGATGTCGCCTTCACCTGCATGATCACTTTTTATATACACATTTTATTTCTCAAGTGTCGGTACATTAAGCATTCATATTATTTAAACCAAATATTAAGATATTCAAATCAATGTTTAAATAAATACTAAAATGTAATTACATCTCACTGAAAATGCATGTTTTATTTATTGAAGAATTTAAGAGCTTTATCCGATTTAAATAAAAAAATTACAAAAAATTAGGGTGTCAAATATTATTTAAATGAACACAAATAAACAAAAACATTTACATCGGTAACAGACCAACCGATCCATCGTAGCAAAACCAGCCGTGAAAGTTGCATATTTTCGTAATCTAGGCAACTCGCGCTCTGTGTTGGCTTTTAGGAGCGTAATGAACACCACCAGTAGTGCATGTGAATTGGTTTTCTACCTTAGAAATTGAACAAGAATATTTTTGATGAATTTGTGATGATTAATCTAAATGAAAAACTTTAAGTGTAAGCAAATAAACATGACTAAAACTTGAAGCATGAAGATAAAATGCACTTACAAGATTTTTGGGAGTTCTTCTCATCCGTTATACTACTACTACAAAAACCAGTAGTTTTTTTAAGTTGTGAAGGTCCCCTCCATCTCAAAATCATCCCGAGACAGTTTCTTTGATCCCTCATTCATACTCTTTGGCTGCGAAGCTATAGAGCTTTTCCTCATTCTCGAAGCAATGTCTAGGAGGAGATTCCTTGATCACCCATCTTCTACAAGCAAATTTTGGTGGATCTGCCAAAGTTATCTTACACTGCTCTAAAAAGTAAATTAGAAAGCAAAAATAATCATTCAAAAGTAAAGCAGTTGCAAGATCCTTGATGTGAGTTAAGTCCTCAAGATTCGGAACCTTCCTAAATTTTGAAAGTGTTTTCAAACATTCTTTTAGTATCTTAATCTTACTATGATAACTTAGAATATATTTTTCTATTAAGAAGAGGAGGTGTGTTGTAAGGTTAGGGATGAACGCCATTTGTGAGGTCATCATGGTAGCTAAAGATGAAAAAAACAAAGATGTAACTATAATAAATTTGGAATAAGTAACTTAAAACAACAAATTCACATGTACAAATAAGAGATATTCATGATATAGGCTAGATTATCTTATAATCAAACTAAGACTCATAAGCTTTGCATTTGATACGAGCTTTTATCATCAAATATTTCATGATTTGTTCATTATATTTATAATTATACATGACTTTCCTTTCCAATCCACTAAGTTGAAAGGACTGAGAGTCATGATTCTTTATTTGGAAAAGGATTCTCAAATAGTATCAAGAAATACTATTAGAAATGATTGCATGCAAATGTATAATCAAAAAAAGAGTAATCTCTGGGCTTTGTTAAAAGCCATTAAAATAGTGTGAGCTTAACATCAGATTTATAAACATCAGATAATACTAACAAATCTTATTGTTTGACTATCACTTTACAAATGAAAATCATCATCTATAGAAAATAATTCTAAGATGACCACCATCCCATGATGGATTTTCATTATTTAAAGTTGTGTTGAGTTATTAAAATTTTGGACTATAATTTTAAATGATTCATTTATAGACTTCTCAAGAAAACATTTGAAATTAAGGAGGGTCTATTATGCAATGGTCAATTTTTCATATTGAATGTTGTGCTAATTGATAAACCTCTCATTTATAGTAATTTTACATGTTAACTTATGTGTTTTGATAAGATCATAATCAATTTTAAATTATTTTTATATATTATTATGCTTTTTACAGCACTAGAGAGAATATTTAGTAAAAGCGGCAACAATTACATTTCCATAGATATAGAAGTCACACGCTAAGGCGCGCCCTGACGTGCATTTGCGAAGGCCGGGAGCTACGGCGCACCCTGACGTCCATTTGCGAAGTTAGGTGCTACGGCCCGCCCTGGCATCCATTTTCGAAGGTCAGGTGCTACAGCGCACCACAGCACGGCTTCACAAAAAATGAAACTTGGAACATTTAATGCATACAGTAATCCAAAACGGTTAAAAGATGGGAATATTAAAATGAGTGAATTAATTAACTCATTAAGCTCCAAAAATTGATTTAAGGGAGAGGATATTCAAATAACCTAATTAATTAACCTCTTTAGTTCCTAAAATTGATTAAAAAAAAAAATAATTAAGGAATCTGAGGGGAATTAATTGATTCAACCCCCAAAATTAAGAATATAAAAGAAGTTTTACAAGAAAGATAAATAAAGAAGGGATTTTTTGGGGAATGTTCAGGAGGGGAAAAAGTCTTAGCCACCCAAGCTAAAACTCCTAAGAGTTTTTTCAAAATAAAGTCAATCATAAAAAGAAGAGGAGTCTGAGAGCAAAAGGAAGGAGCTTCAGAGAGCAAAAGGAAGGAGCTTCAGAGTAAAGAAAAGAGAGAAAGAACAATATGTATTTTTTTCTTAATTTAATATTTTTATTATAAGAAAAAGTATCTCTCCTGTGCTTTATTTCTATTTCTGTGTCATCATTTGTAATGGCAATTTAAACCTCCTTTATGAGAGGGTTAGGCTTAGAATTATGGTTCTATAATTTTCTGTTGTGCAATGCAAAACATAATATTTATTTAGTAAAAATTTAAGAATAAATTAATGCTCAAAAGAAATATTTGTTTGGATGAACTATTATGTCAGGCTCTCAACACTATATATATATATATATATATATATATATATAAATTAAACAATCACAAAGCTTCAATCGCTCATTTATAAATACGAGTCCAAATATTCAATGCATGACTAGCCATGAAATTTTCATATTTTCGTAATCTAAATTAAGAAGTAATCTATTGCTCAAGCATGAGAATATAGATTATAAGGAGTGTAGCAGACTCATCGTAGCAGACTCATCTGCATAACAATTCTTGATTACGAAAATATTTATGTGATATTTTTGAACCTTAACGAGTTCAAAATCGAACTAAGCAGGTTTAATTGTGACGACCCCAATATTGAGTACTAACAAATCTCAATATTGATACGTCACCACAACAGTTAATACTAAATTAGAAAGAAACTAATCCAAATTATTAGGTGTTGTGTTTGGTCAGGGATTTATAAAAGGATTTTAAGTTAAGATGGGAAAAATTTTGTGAAACTATGCATGATGTACATATGATGAACATGAATTAAGAATGTAAGTGCATAAAAATTTACATATTATAATGTGGAGATGATAATAACATGCATATACAATAAGAATGCACAATATGAGTTGTATGTATAAAGCAATTAATTCTTATGATCTTTCCAAATAATTTTTAAAAATTTCGGCATGACTTCTACTATATTTGATCAAAAGAACACCTATAACATCAACATGTAAGTGTTCCATTCAATTGGAAGATTAAGTAAAAGGATTAACAACCTAAAACTTATAAAGTCAATCTATTATATGGGATTGCATGTTTCCAATTCTAATAAAAAGTCAATTCGTTACATGGGATTGTTTATTTCTAATTCTAATATAAAGTCAATTCGTTACATGGGATTGCTTATTTCCAATTCTAATAATTTTAAATGAGAAAAATATATGAAGCAATTTTCTATCCTAGGATACACACATCCTACATCATTTACATTTATAAGAAAATGAGAAAATGATAACTAAATTTTCAATTAGGTATGCAACAAAATTCCAATTAGATATGCACTAAGTTTTTATTTAAGTATCCATTCATATATCCATTCATCTCAAACCAAACATTTAAGTAAAGATTTAAATTCCATCACAAGCATATTAAATACAAAATAAATGACTTTAATTATTACAAATCAAAATAAGCAGTAAGGAAGTAAGGAAAAATGAAAGTCTCTCCCTCACATTAATGTAAAGCAAGCAATTAAATTATTAAGCGGAAGCAGAAAACTTCTTTTAAGTGCTTGATCCAGCTCCACTAGCCTCCAAGTGCACCTGATTTATCACGTTTTGGCATTTAAATGTGATATGACAAAGCCAATAAAGAGAAAATATGATTAGACTAAACAGTTGTGAACCTGGAACTAAGTCTATAGCATGTTGGATGGATCAAAGCGGTGGTAATTCATTTGGGAGTTCCTCTGGAGCAATTTCTCTAAATTCAAAAAGCAGAGGTAAAACCTCTTTAGGAATGGGAATCTCATTAATATTTAAGTTAACTTCTTTTGTATATAAAAGGTGAACATTGGTCGAATCAAAAAATTCTTTTTTTAAGGTTCCAAATCCTATTGACCTTACATCAAATGTTGAAAAAGAATGAGTAAATAAGCTAGAACTAGATTATGCATAGGATCCCTTATCACGATTAGTTGAAGCTTTGCTCCTTTCTTGATAGTGGGTTTTGGTTGAAGATTAGATGTTGATTTATGTGGTGTTATAGACGGTATCTTCTCTAGTGGTCTGACTGGTAAAAGTTTGATGGTTTTATTGTTAAGTTTAAAAATATATGTGTTCTCTCTATCATAATGGATTACACTCAAGTCATAAAGCCATGGTCGCTTAAGTAGAATATGAGCAATATCCATAGGGAGCACATCACACTAAATTTTATCCTCATAACTACCAATATTGATAGGAACTAAACATCGACTAGTGATGGGAAGCGAAGTACGGTTAATCCAACTAACTTAAAAGGGTTGGGGATGAGGTTCAACTTTTAAATTAGCTCTTGATATAGCATTAATAGAGATAACATTCATTGTACTACCCCCATCAACAACTAACCTACACCTTCACTCATTGCACATAATATACATGCTAAAAATATTCCTTCTCCTCCAGTCTTCTTCTTCATTCTTAGCTATTGTAAGGCATCTCATCATATTAATTTGAGGAGCGTCCACAAATTCTTCATCTGATAATGGAGTATCATCATAAACTTCTTCTAAGGTTTCATTTATAGGGTCATGAACTTCATCTAACAATAAGTTTTGTGCCTTACAGTAGTTCTGCATGTGACATCTCTTATGACATTTGAAATAAATAATATCTCTAATGTTATTAGAGCTTCCCTCTTTGGGTGGATAGTTTAAGCTAGATAATGGAATGGGTGTAGTAGTTGACTTATGATTTGAATTAGAAGTCATTTGAGCTCTAGTTTATATTATAGAAGCTAACTTCTTTTGTTGTTCAACAAGTAGAGCATAATAGAAAGCTTCTTCTAATGTTTGAGGATCAAAAAGTTCAACTTCATTTTGAATTTCTATTCTAAGCTCAATATAAAATTTATTAGCAAGTTGCCAATTATTATCCCCACAATTGGTCCTAGAAATTAGATCCTCAAAAGTATTTAAGTATTTTGTTATAGAATGAGAGCCTTGCATTAGAGTCAACAATTGTCCATGTAACTTCTTATCATGATGTCGAGGACAATATTTTGATCTAAGCATTTCTTTCATCTCTCTATCCAAGTTAGATTTGTCCTTCCTAACCTTTGTTCTTTTGCTAAAGTGTTTGTCCAATAAATCTTAGCATGACCAGTCAATTTCATCTTAGCAAAAGAAACTCATTGATAATCATCCATCCTTTACGAAACAAAGAAGTCATCCATTTGGGTTAACTAAAATAAGAATTTGCTTGGATCATGTGTGTCATCATAAGTAGGAGGTTCAACTTTAACTCTCATAAAGGAATCATTAAAATTATTAGCAACTCATTGGTGGTATCTCCTTTCTCCATTCTTAGGGTTTAGTTTTCTTCGATGAGGTTGGGGAGGTGGTGGAACATGGGATTGGTAATCACTTGCATCAATGTATGAGCTATCATCTTCCACAGGCGCGTTAAGGTTATGGATAGAATGTGGAGCATAATTTTTATTATTTTGCAAGAGGTTTAAGATGATTTGAATTTGATCTTTAATGTCTTGCATTTGAGTTTTACTTTTCTTAAATAATTCCATAGGCTTTGTTTCATGTTCATGAATCCTAAGATCTAAGGAATATACTATCTTGGTCAAGTTCTCGATTTGGTCTTGGGATATTGACTTTGGTGCCTTTTTTTCTTATAAGAAAATATGAGGGAGAAAAAAAAATGTTAGATTTGAGAAGATGAAATAGAAAAGATAAGTGTAAGAATAATATGAATTGTAAGTTAGAAGAATTTCCAGGTGAGGAAGGGGGCACTTGGACACTTACGTCCCAAGCTCTCCTTAGGCTGTTTACGCCAATTTGATAAAGTTCTATTTAACTTCGCAATACACTAGATTTTATAGAAGTATATTTTTATGCAAACAAGTTTAATGCAAATAAATGTTTTTTTTATTATTTTTTTCTAGATTTAAAAACCTTATTTTCTTACAAATTACAAATTAATTTGAGTGATGAAAATAAGCAACAATATTACCACAAATATCAAACATAGAAAGTAAAGAAGTTCATATAATTTTTTTTGTTCACATCAAGGTAAAGGCTTCAATATTAAGCGGAACACTCACTTTCCATGTTTTCACTCAAATAAATGTTTAAGGTATGTTCACACAAGGATATTGGCTAGGATACATAATGGTGTTCACTAGTTGGAGTTCATGCACACACTATGGACTTGCAAGTAATATGATAAATTTATAAGCAATTAATATGAAAAATATCAAGTCATAAAAAGGATTAACTTACCTTGCACATGTTGGCATGACTCAAAAGCTTGTGAAGAAGATTTCACCAAAATTTATTCCTCATGTCGAGATGCTTTTTTTTTTTTTTTTTTTTTTTTTGCTTTCCCATCCTTGCTCTGATACCAAAATATGATGCTAGTGGGCAGCCTTTTCTCAGTAAATTAGTATATAAATATTGAATGGATTGGTAGGATAATGTCTAAGGATGATTTCTAGAGTTTGTGGTCGGTTGGTTATGAGTTTAGAGTGGACTGTCTAAAAGAAAGCCAAGACTAGTCCAAATTGAGCCTAATTTGAGCTGATTCAAAATATCCCTTTTGTAGGTGGGGTTTTGGTGGGTTAATAGGCTAGAAATAAATTAATATAGGTAGTCTAAGATGTGCAGTTTGGATCTAGAGTAGATGGCTAGGTTTGGTGGTGTTTAGATGGGTGTCAAGGGGTAGGGAAGAAGACTAGGTTGAGCTATTCCTAATTTTGGTTGCAAAGGTTGTGGTGGAGTTTGGAGAGTGTTTGGGAGATTAGATAATGATTTAATATTTTTAAATGATATTTAAGAGGCTGGAGAAGATGTGTAAATGATTTGAGGTTATGAGAATAAAAGTTTAGTTAGAAAAATAAAATATAAATAAGATAATAACCTAACTCACCAAAGATATGCAATAAACTTGACACCACCGAACACCATGCAATATGAGAGCTATTCACCACAAATTTTTTTCATTTAAGTTACTCCATTACATTACATTTTAGCTCATATTTATAGGCACTATAAGTCTCTTACCCTATGAGCTTTGGAGGGAAAATATGGAAGGAAATTTTGGAGGAAAAGATAGGTAGTTGGCAACTAATGAAGAAGTAACTCCAACTACTTACAGTAAATATTTTTCTCATGACATGCTGACCAAACATGTGCCATAAAAAATAAAAAAGTACAATATTAATAAAAATAAAATATAAATAGTAAACCTAATATTTGGTCTCTTTATTGGGCATTTGATTGAGCTTTTATAAATAGGCCCACCTTCAAATTCTTCCCTTGAACTTTAGCCATGGCTCTTATTATTGGGCCTTTGATAAATTCTTAGGATGTGCTATATTAGCTAGCCTCAAAGTGCACTTGATCTATCATATTTTGGCATTTAATTGTGATAGGGCAAAGCCAATAAAGAGAAAATATGATTAGACTAAATAGTCTAAGTACAATTTAAGATTGACTAAATTTTAATTATATGATAGTTGGATATCACATATGATAATTTACAATCAGAAATTATAGCGGAGCATAAAAAATATCAAAGTAATGGGAAGAAAGTAAAACTGTAAAGAAGGACAGTAGAAAGGAAAAATGAGTAAAACTCACAAGAAGGTTTGTTCTAGCCTGCAATAACAAGGGAAAATAGGCATCTTAATAAGGCTAGAAACTAACAATATGCATATGAAAACATATAATGAATACATGAATATGTTCAATAAATATTATGCTAGGTAAGAGAGGCTAAATCAGTGAAGCATAAAATGTAAGTAAAGCAACATACATTGTATAAAGTAAGACTATAGGTAAAGTAAGCTATAATATGAAAAGTAAGAATAAATAGTAAAATAAGGTAAAGTAAGTACAATGAAGCTTAGCCTCAAGGGGTGAAACATCATCGAAGACTATGATAGTAAGCATAGCTCAAAGGCTACGATGAGTTATCACAATCAATTAAGATTGTGATAACCCAAAGAGAAAGCATAACTCAAAGGCTATGATAAGTTATTACAATCGATTAAGATTGTATTAATCCAAAAATAGAAAGCATAGCTCAAAGGCTATGACAAGTTATCACAATCAATTAAGATTGTGATAACCTAAAAGCTTCATTATTTAAGTTACTTTTATTTTTTACAGAATGTCTTATATGAAGGTTCAAGGTTGTAATCTCAAAGCAAAGCAGTGTCTCAAGGAATTCAAATAAATGTAAATGTGATATCCAATGTTGTCTAATATTTAGATTATCTAACTTAATGAATGGAGCTGATTAAGCTCTCTATTGGCTTAGAAATATTGATCTCTAAGTAAATTGAATGTAATATTATAAGAGACATGAGTATGGAAAATAATAAATTGATTTAGTTTTATGTAAGTGACAAAATAGTTTATGTGTATAATAATGCAACATGAAATTTATCCTACGCTAATCCTAAGCCACATAATAATTATAGGTTATAATGCATAAAGCTTAGGGTGCTAATAAGAAGGGATTTAATTTGTACATTCTCTGCACTTATACTAGCCAAATACTTTAGTTAATACTCTCTTCTAAGCATTTTATTTGAGTTACATTTTAATGACTCTATGCTTAAGAATGTTCAACTAGCTAATTACTTTCAGTATTTAGTCCTAAAAGTGATACTAATAGAGTAAAACTAGTTTACTGTTAAACTTATGATCTTATTAGATCTTCTATCCTAACAAGGCAATACTAAAGGGATGATTATCACTTAAGTTGTTATTATCTAATGCCAAAAGTAATCTTAGCTCATATCACTAAGTCATGATAAGGGAGTTTAAATTTAGAAATAAGGATACTAAGTCCTAATTCTCATGTTATTGATTTCACTTTAATGAATTCTAGTCTCTTAGTTTTGAATTTGATGGTAGTCTACGTATGGTTCTATTCTCCTTGTTATTTGAGAACTCTTTTAATCTTAGCTTATTGATTTAGTATTCCTAGATGATCTTTGGCATTTTACTTAGGATAAGATGAGTAACCAAAGCGTACTAAAAGGTTGCACTCAACTACTTAGATAAATCTCTAAGTTATATATTATCGTGCTAAGATTATCCATATAATCCTAAGCAAGTTTTATTTACCACTTAGACTATTCTATACAAACAAATGGAAGGCACTACTCTTCCAGAAATATTATCATTCTAATTATCTAGCCAATCTTCTCTTAGATACAACAACTATATTAATGATTACTTAATGTTATCCTAAATATTTCACATGATCTAAGTGTGATCTATATATTCACTATCTTACCCTTAATGATTTACTTGAAATAATTTATATGACTTTTAATAGGAAGATATAGGTCTAAGTTGAATTAAGTGTCTAGCTTACAAATAACATCCTTGTTATTACCAAAACTACTAGCCTTATATTATGGCTAAAGTTCTATAAATAAAAAGATGAAATGTAAACTCATCATCTTGAAACTCACTAAGCAAACATAGTTCTAAGTGGTTCTAGCTCATAGGTTCACTAAACTAGCTAGATACTCACTTGGGAGGTACTACAAGAAAGATTAAATGAAAGGCTACAATTTAGAAATTCTAATTTTGCTTATGGCAAAAAGTATGTTAAAACCTGATAAGGAATCTAGAGAGGTTAAGGAAGGTTTTTAGTTTGAAAAGAGAATATTTACAAAGTTCAATTCAAATACTAGCAATTAGTCCTAATAGGAGCACCTACCATACAACTAAGTTGTGGCGCCCCACCCCTTAATCCATAAGATTAAGCTAAGGGGTGGTGTGTCACTCTGGCTAACCCTTCACTTATTATTGGATTAGGATGAAATCTACAATCCACCTAATAAGGGAAGGAGTAAGCACAGAATCAATATAATCAATCACTATCTATTAAAAATATATAGAGTGCGGAAGCAATTTCCAAATGAGAAACATCCAAGCATCACAGTATAAATAGCAGAAAATAACTCAGAATAAAAGCATAGTAATTCAAACACACAGTCAAGGGTACCTATATTATTACATCAAATAAAAGTAAAATACGTTCATCCTCACTTATAAATAAGGCATTAGACAGCTGCTTCTTCCAAAGGCTCCTCCTCCGAATAAGGCTCCACTCCTAACTCCTGATCATCTAAGTGAAGAGGGTCTGCCATTATCAGTTTCATAATGTAGGGCCCCAGCCAAAAAAAAAATCTTGAGTTAGACAATTGACTAAGTACATTTTAAGATGATACATTTTATGTGTTTCATAATATCACCATTTTACATTCTCTAAGCAATAATTGTATCAAAAATAGGGAGCAGCTAGCAATACAATAAGAAAGGGAAAAGCTATAAATAATTATTTATAACTTAAGCAAAAAGGGAGGCTAAGACATGCCTCACATGCATACTAAACAAAGTAAGGCATATATAAATGATTGAACAAGTGCTGAAAGAAAATATATAACAATCCTAGGTTGTTACCCTAGCTAAAACTAGATTAACTAAGCTAAACCAAGGTTTGATTTTGATTCCATTAGATTCAATGGGTCATATAAACCTAAACCTAGAAGTTTGAAATCAATTGGAGCTAAATTGGATAATTTGGTATTTTTGGTTATTTTTAAGCCCTGAAAAATGCCTAAATTATTTTGATCTCCAAATTAAAATCTGATTTCATTTTTGAATTCCTCATACCCAAATTAGCTAAGGGTGAATTTTGGGAATTTTTGAAGCTCATTTAGCCCTAAATTGGATTTAGAATAATTAGGATTTTATTTATTATTAATTAATTGAATTAATTTTATATTAAAGTAAAATTTTAATTAAAATTGCGGTGGGATTTGCTGTCGGGACCGCGGCAGATCCGCTGCGGGGTCCCGACAGCAGTGCACAGGGATGCACCCGTAGGATGCATAGCACGCATCTCGGCGTGACTTTTCCAACGGCGCGATCTTTCCCCGCCATGATTGAATCATGGCCATGCGATCGGCATCTAAAATTAGACGCGTAGGATCTAATCCACATTTTTGTTTTTAAAACCCTGCATCAGACCATTTAAATCCAACGACTTCGGTATTAGACGGCGGAGGTGAGTCCAGTCACTGTGGATCGTCGTTCTCAAGACGAACCTACCCGACAGCGGAAAATTTTCCGTACCCAGCCACGTCGATCTTGTCTGCCACCCTCCTGCCAGGTTAGCTGGACCGTTAGAGGTCTTTCCCATTATGGCCGAGCTGCAGGGATGGCTGAGCTTTTCCCTGAGAGGCAATGGCGAGTGAACCCTTGAGCCGAGCCAAGCTCCAAGCCAAAGCTCTGGCATCCACTCCCCAGATCTCTCCCGGCCTATAAATACCTTCCAAGCTTCTCAATGAGCTCCTTTGCTCACTGAATTTCACTCCACTCCCCAGCTGAAGCCATTGAAGCTCTCAGCAAACTAGACGGTGGGACCTGCTACAGCTGCTGATAGAGGGTGAGGTCTGGAGTTCAGACCCCCTTGCAGAGCCTCTGGAACCTCTAAGTGCCTTCGAGATGGCCTGCATTCCCTCCTTCTTCGCGAGTCTTCGATCTGAGGTACAGCCTTCTTCCTTTTTCTTGTCGAGCTGGAATTTCGCTCTAATTTCACCTCTTCGCAAGCCTAGATGCTGAGTAGGACCTTACCTGATCTCCTCTGCGGTTGATCGAGCGGAAAGCATGGTCTGGCAGTGGCCCAGACGACGAATTCATCGTCTGTGCGCACCGCCAGACGAAATTCTGGGTTCGCCAAATCCGGCATCTCTAGTAGGAATTAATTGTCTAGTTAATACTAGACTCCTCTGGGCAATAATTGTAGTCAAGTATCAATAGGTAGGTTTAACCAGATCGATCGATTCGATTGGAATCGAATCGATCCAGTCACGAGCCCAAACAACAAAAATTGCCGAGTAGCACCCCGACGATCTAGACCACCTCAGGATCTCTGGTTGCACCCTATCGCTCCATCTTCGATCCCTGAACATGAAGGGATCGAGACTTTGGCAGCTCATGGACTCTGTGAGGAGAATTATCTCCTCATAGGTGCGCCAGCTGAAGGATCCTGGCCGAGTAGGCATCCAGCGATCCAGAGCTTCCGAGTTAGGGCTTCTTAGTTCAATCAACGCGTCTGAGGTCAGGGAACGTGTAGCTGTCGAAATCGCGGCGTGGCGTGGCCGGAGCGCGGTGAATTTGGCGCTGGAAGCCCGTCTCAGAAATTAGGGTTGCGGATGCGTCGGGAGGAAGATGAAGACCGATTTTGGGTTGGGCCGAGACCCGACCTGCGCGGTTCTGATTTTGGGCCGCGCCTAATTAATAATTATTGAATAGCATTTTTAATGGTTGCGATTTTAATTAATTAAACCCTATAGTTTTAATTTAAATAAACATTCATAATAAATTAATTAAATAACTTTAGCTATACATATCCAATAGTATGATCCAATATACCATTTGAATCAGAAAAATTCAAGGAATCTGAATATAAAATAAAATTTCAGATCCAATGGTTGGATTTAAAAATATTTGCCAAACCTTCTCTGTTTTTAATTAAATCATATAAAATCATTTAGTTGTCCAATTTATGAGTTTAAGAGCTCTGATTGCTCCTTGTACCCTAAGAAACAATTCGAGACCCTTAAAATTAATTTTGGATAATTAATTTTCTTAATCACTCCCTAATCATCCTAATTAAGGATTAGTGAATAAAACCCTAATTAAGCCTCTGATTTGGGTGGGGATGGTTCCTAATATCATATTAGACTTACTATAACCTAAGTATAAGGTTGGATTGCCCTAAAGTGCCCTAATTTGACTAATCACCTAAAGAGGCTTAATTAAGTGATTAGTGCTAATTAAGACCATTTAGGTCATCAAAACCTAAATTAAGGGTGCTTCCCACTTCATTAAGTAATATGAAATACATTAGAACAGATTAGAACAAATTTGGTCAATAAAACCCTAAAATCCTAATTTTAGCCTTAAGAGGGCATTTTGGTCATTTTGGCCAAAAGGTGATTTAATGTTCCTTAAGTATTGAAAATTTCAGTAAACCACTATAACATAGATTGGAAATGTTCTCTGAAATCCTAGAACAATAATAATCACCAATCCATAAGGTCTCGTTAATACCTTAATTAAGATACTTAAATCATAAGCATCCCTTATAAAGATCATTGGACCTTAACTTAATTAAGTCTAATAATTGAAAAGGTCAACTATCTCATTAATAAGTTCAGTTAAAATAACTTAAGAATTAAGTGCTAAAAGCAAAGAAATTGGTAATGTCTAAGTAAAATTCTAAGCTTAAGATCTAAAGTGATCAAAACACAGACCCTTAGATCTTAAGTAAACTAAGAAGGTCAAAATGGGTTTAGTGTTAATCTAATACCTTGGAATTGTAAATTCTTAACCTTAATAAACTTCTTATAGTTAATTATGAAATTAGAATCTAAGGAAAATCACAATTTGAAATCTTATAAGTTAGAACCCTAATTAGAAGTCTAAAGTGATCAAACATCAGATCTTTAGATCTTAGATCTTAGACTTAAATTTTCAATTTGAATCAAACCACCTCCATTTGAAATTCTTTAATGATTGATTGTTTAACCTCTTGGAAACCTTCCATGTGGGTATAGGATGATTTAATCAATAAGATAATGAAATTATCTTAAAGATTGAATATAGATCTTAGATTCTCAAGTTCTAAATTGATTATTTTATCTTGTAATTAGTAGAATAGCCTTTCATTGAGGTCTTAGTTCCTGAATCTTTCAACTTATAGGATTCTTTACCTTTAAATTGGGATTAAGTGAGAAACCTAAATCCTATTTAGAATATCACCTTGGATTTGGAATTTGAACTCAACATAGGGTTTAAGTTCTAAATTCTTAAATCTTGACTTATCTGATCAAGATTTGGGTAAGAGAGTGAAATATTCATAAAATTAGGTCGTTGATTTGCTTACTTACACTATATAGTCGTCATATGATTTTTGGATTAGAACTTGTTAAGTTCTAATATTTTTAACTTTAAGGATGTAAATCTGAGATTCTACTCGATAGCTGGATATTGGAGATCCTAAGCTTGTACCTTCTCAGAGTAGTTAGATTTGGTAATTAGACAACAACAAATATCACATAAGTCTAAATTGAGTCTCTTGCTTACTTTGACTAAATTGCTTTGCATAACTTGGATTTTGAGCTTTAATCCTTGAGCATAATAGGAAAAACTTAGGATATGGATGATACACCCTAAGCTAGTATTGAAATTTCATTTCATTTAGTTTTGTTTTGCTTGCAGTTAGTAGAATATAACCTAGCTTAGTCTGCCTCTTCAGTAGTAGTATTGTATAGACTAGACTCAGACCTAGCATATTTGGATGGCTAGGCTGAGGATTGATTGATTGATATTGGAGGCCCTATATAGCCTATTGGCTGGTATGGCAGTACTAGGACTTAGGCATATTACTACTTTAGCTGAATTGTTTTGTTTCTGATTTGCTTTGCCACATGCTTTAGTGGCCTTATTTTTAGTATTTGCTCGCTTTACCACATGTCTCAGTGGTTCCATATTTTGCTTTGCTTTTGCCACATGTCTCAGTGGCTTTTCTTTTTATCATAATCTGCATGTTGTATGTATACTTTTATAGCTTAGATATATGTATGAATGGCATGTTTAGGATGCTAGAATTTTATCGTATTCAGTACTTCTATTCTTTTATACTCAGCATGTTTTACTTCGATCATAATCATGTTATGATCATGTTTATTCAGTAGTTGCAGTTATTTTGCTTTTAGCCTTACCTTGCTTATTTAGTTTTTTGTATGTTGCATGCTATAAATAGATAGTTTATAGTATTCCAGTACTTTCATTGCTTGTTGCACCCTTTATTGCTTGCATGTGTAGTTAAATTAAATGTGATATCTTTTAATATTTAGATCATTTAAATAGCCTAAAATGTACTTAGACAATTGTCTAACTGTAACCTTTTTATTTTGTTGGCTGGGGCCCTGGCATTTGTGATACCGACACATGTCAGATTCAGACGTGTTCGTGGGCAGTGTCCCTGAGGAGGAGCCAGTTTAGGAGGAGGACCTTCCAGCTGCTGTTTAGCTAGTTTTGCCCTGCTTATTTCATTTTCAGTTATTCATTTCAGTTTGTAATAATTAACTTTCTGGATGTACTTTACTTTCTGCATTGTGATGAGTTACTATATTTTCTTTTCCTACTATGTATGCTTGTGGATGTTACTCTATTTTATATTGCTTCCGCCACTTTGATATTTATATTGATGAAGGTTATAGCACTTGGTGACAAGTCTTGCCTTAAGGCAAGTTGGGTTCGTCTAACTTTACTTAAGTTGGGGATTTGCCACAGTTGGAGCACCGTACTTCCTTATTGTTAGTACGGGGGCCCCACAAAATACTACATCCTAAACATATTAATGATCAAAGGAAATATGTAAATTAAATAACATAACTCAGCAATGATACATATAATAGCAGCAAAGTTCTAACATCCTAATATATATATATATAAGTAGGACAAAGGAATCGCTGAATGAATAAAAATACTACAAGGTAAACAAAATATCAAAATTATATATATATAAATATCCATGTACTAACTGCCATACAGAAAAGAGCTAATCAAGCCCACTGAATATCAAGGATCTTAGCGCCAACACGGAGGCTAAGGCACAATACTATGTACTCCTAGTGTCATCTGAGACTAGGCAACATATATAGGGCTTTCTCCTAGTGTCATCTGAGACTAGGTAAGGAAACACAACAAATCTTCTCTTAGTGTCATCTGAGACTAAGCAAAGAAGATATAAGCAAAGTCTTCTCCTAGCGTCATTTGAGACTAGGCAAAGAAGACATAATTGAGAGGCAGCTCTAACACATACAATTATTATCTTCAATCAATTTCTTTAATATTTTCACATGGAATCTAAGGAGTCTCCATATTTTCCTAACATTTTATTTATACATCAAAGATCTTATATGATATGCTCAAAGAATTATGGCACAATACAAAGAATGCGTAAGCAACAAAATGTCAAAAGTATGCAAGGGACTCTACTAATATGGTGATATTATTTATTTTCTAATTAACCATTCTAGCTATTCCAAGTTACACAAGTTCATGATTACCATTTTTCTACTATTGAGTGTAATTTAGAAACTTGTCCTTATAAGTTAAAAGGATTAGAACTGATCAGGTTCTAATCTAGTTCAATCCGATCAATAATTATGAGTTAAATCAATAAATCATACGTCCTAATTTTGTGAATTTAGATGTTCTATCTAAAATATGATCAAGATCTTCTAAACTATAGATTATGGATTAAACACCACGAGATTGGGCTTAATCACATAATCCAAAGGACAAGATCTAAGATCTAGGTTTTCATTATAATAGTGATCTACGAGTTAAATGCAAATCCTATTGAGCAAATCAAACTTAATAGGATGAATCTCATAATTTAAACCTATGGTTAAAAGACAAAATAATTAGAATAAGTTGTAAATGAAAAGCAAAGTCTAGAAACTAGTAAAACTAAGGTTTCATCCATTGAGTAACTCATTTACCCAATAAAAGAAATCTAACATATGATCTAGTTCTAGTCTCAAGAAGAGTCCTTAAGGTATAGTGTTAAAGACTTACAAAAATCCTGGGATCTAACCTAATAGTTGATTTTACTTATTTAAATGTCACTAATATAGCTCTAATATTGGTTATAGTGATTTAAAAGGCTAATTAGAGGTTTTGGGTACTTAACTTAAATTTTAGGCAAAATGACTATTTTGCCCCTACTCAAGGGTCTAAAGTCAACTTTTGACTTAAGGGTAAAAAATCAATTTTCTTAGTTCCAAATGATTCCTTACTATCTAACTTGAAGATAGACAGTAAGTACGTCCAATTTGGACTTCAAACGGTTAAGTTATGACCAAAATGAGGTCAATGATATTTTGGTTATTTTTTAAGTTTCTAGAATTCAGATCCTAAATATTATCTTAGTTTATTGAAGATATTGAAATTCTAAACTAGTTTGTATCTTGAATTTTTAAATTCGTAGTTGAATTGACCAAGTTATGATCAATTAAATTTTAAGAGCATTTATTAGGCTTAGGATTAATATTAATTAATCCTAATTAACTAGTGTTCATACATTGCTAATTTATACTAATTAATTATTAATTAATTAACTAATCCTTACTGTTTTAAATAACTAAATAATTAATTAAGCTAATATTTATTTGCTGTTTTTGTTAATTTTGCTAATTAACTTATTAATCAATTAGTTAAATAGTTCTTAATTATTAATGTATATATACATATCTATTCATATACATATGTATTTATAATTAGCTATTTTCATTAATTAAATAATATTAATTAACCTAAGTTTAGTTATTATTTTATAATTGATTTAAGTTAAATCCACAAACTACTTAATTTTCTCATATATATACACGCATGTTTTTAACTGTTAATTAACCTATATATATATATATATATATATATATATATATATATATATATATATATATATATATACATATTTAATGCATGCCAATATATATAATCATTTATGTAGGATTATTATTTAGTTAATTTCTGCTAACAGCACTTAACGTTAACGTACAAACACTTATATATATATATATATATCTCTCGTAACTCTCCATTCGAACCATAAATTAAGTACATAATTATGATTTATTAATTCTTTACGTGTGGCTCATAGTTAAACCATGCAAAAGAACTTAGAAATATTATTTATATATGATCTTAATTTCATAAAGATTGAAATCCTAAATCTCTATTTAAAAGTAACACCAAAAGGACTTACGAATATTACGAAGAAAAGAATATATATATATATATATATATATATATATATATATATATATATATATATATATATATATGAAATCGACTCAATAGATCAATCATAATAAATCAAAATAACATACAGAAGAACTCAACTGATAATTCATAATGGTGACTCCATTGATAGGGATTACTTTAAAAAAAATCAATTATGGGGTACTTAAGCATGCTAGAGATATTAGATTAGATTGAAACAAGAAGGAGGGAAGTGGTGTACCTCGCCGACGACGTTCGCAGAAGAAAACACTTGGATGGAGGTTCGGCCTGGATGAGAAGAAGGAGAGCCGCCCGCCTCAATCGAGAGAGCCTGCTTGATGGCGCTAGAAGGAGCTCTTGGCCAAGTCAAAAGGGAAGGAGATGGCTGCTCTCGGCTGGATGGTGTTCAGCCTAGGAGGTGGAGAGGTGGAGAGGTGGAAAGGTGGAGAGATGGAGAGATGGAGAGGTGGAGAGGTGGAGAGGAGCAGATTTTGGCAGGGAAGAAAAGGAGTAGGTTTAGGTTTTGGTATTTAAGGATCTATTTAAGGCAACTCTAATCAAAATCAGCTATTGGATCTAAATAGGGTGGCTGAAAATTCTCGAGCCCAGATCAATGGTCAAACGAACTCCAAAAATTATAAATTTGGTATCTAAACGAGCGTCTCGACGAGCCGAACGTAAGCATTCAAAAATTTTGAATTTGGACAAGTATTTTATCTTATATTAACTGTTAAAGGAAAAACTTTAAAAACTTGCTACAATTAATCCGGAGCTCAAAAATTTGCAAAACTTAAAAAATAGCATCCTTATATGATGCTTAACTTAAATATACAAAAATTTTAAATTCGAGCTTATATTTTATCAATTATTAATTTCGAAAGTTAAAACTTCCCAAATTTATTTAAGACGATTCGGGATCCCGATTGCTCTCAAATTTTGGTAGAAGGATCTCCTTAATATGCTTTACTTGAAGATATTTTTATTTAATTTTTTAGTGACTTAAATAAGGATCTAAATTTCTACTTAATTTGATCAAATTTATGTTCAATTGATAGGGTAACAACCTTGGGTTGTTACATAAGTGTACCTTAAAATACATTTACTACACTTAGAATAAAAGTTGAATAAAGCTAAGGATTCTCAACCTATACTATCTCTCCTATTATCAAGACTTGTATCATAAGTTTACTAAACTACTCGAAGCATCTAATTCCATAAATCAAAGTTTAATCATAACTTAATATGATATTGAATTTCAATTAATGAAATATGCTTGCTATCCTAAGTCATAAAGGCCTACATATGCAAGTAACATAATCATGAAAAATAAGTTATTATGAAGGTTTTTGAGGAGCCAAATACCTAATTTTTCTAATTATTGTCCAATCAAGATAATAATAACATAAATGAAATCCTCACATCATCATAAGGAGGAGAAAGACACTAAGGAGGTTATATTTAGACAACGTTGGAAAATTAGGGTTTTCTTGGAACTCCCAATTATAATTAAAAAGTGATTAAATAAACTAGGTATTTAATCCTAAATCTAATTTTATAAGATTGTCCTACACATTTTTGTGATAGAAATGGACTATTGAATCACCAAGTTTGGACGAGAATCGGCTAAGTTATAGCATTTGCAAAATTTGGCTATTTGTTGATTAATTAATTATATAAAATATATTAGCACGAAAGAGATCTATGTGAGTGATGATCACACTGCACATAAATTTCCAATAAAGTAGTTTAGTGTATCAGAACTAAATATAGGTTCTAAGTACTTAATGTACCTTGCACGAGCAATTAAGAAAATGGAGCTCAACTATTGATTGGAAGAAGATGGTAATCACAACACCTGGGAGAAAATAATGAAGGAAAATAGAGATCTCCAACTTGGCAAGGTCATTTCCCAGACAAAGCCTGCTTGCTTGCGGTCACACAGAGGAAGGCCTTCTGGCTAGCTGGATGGCTGGCCAACACCTCTCGGCCTCCTGCCGAGAGGGAAGGAGTGGCTTGCGACCCATGGATGTGCCGAGCAGATGGGAGTCGAAGGAGGAGCTCAATGCCTCTTTGCATCGGGTGGAGGGGAAGTACGCACGTCTCCCTTGTATTTGGCTGAAATTAGGAAGAGGATAGGGTTTTGGGATTTTAGGGCTGGGTTTAAGATTGAATTTTATAGGCAAAATTAGACTCTAACACAACCATTAGATATAAATTGGATGGCTAAAAATTCTCGAGCCATGATCTATATCTATCCAACTCCAAGAATTACAAACTTAGTATCGAAAATGGTCGTCTAAACGAGCCAAATGCAAGAGTCCAAAAATTATTTAATTTTGATGAGTATTTTATTTTATATTAATTTTTAAGTGAAAAACTTTAAAAATTAATTATGATAAATCAGGAGCTTGAAAGTTAGCGAAACTTAAAACATAACATCTTTAATTGATGTATAACTTAAATATAGAAATATTTCCCAATTCCAATTTATATTTTCTTATTATTAGCCTTTGAAGTTTAAACTTTACGAATTTATTTAGGACAATCTGGGATCCTAAACATGCTCAAACGTTTACTGTAGGATCCCCTCAATAGGCATTACAAGATGATATTTTTATTAATTTTTTATTTGACTTGAATTGGAATCCTAATTTCGACTTAATTTTGTTAGCGCTTGAAATAGAATAAAATATCCAGAAATTACAACGATTTTCAAAAATTCCTAAAATATCACTCATAGCTAAATTGGAGCTGCTGAGTCCAATAGCAACTTCATTTTTGATTTTGAGGTGTAAATAAATTTGGCATTCTCAAAATTATCAAAAAACCAAGAAATGCTAGAAATTGATAAATAATCTCCAATTCACACAAAAATTAAAATAGAAGCTCATAATACTATTATAAGACTAATGAAAAAAGATTAGAGTCAATTAGGTCATTAATTGATGGGTAACAACACTATTGTTGTTCCAGTAATGCCTCGCCCCACTGATATGCGCAACAGAATAGTCTTAGCGATGAAATTGGTCATTACTTGAAGGGAGTAACCCATTCTAACTCGTTACCAACCCATCTCTCATGATGAATTAATAAGAATCCAATGAGTTATCCCTTTATATTGCAACAACAATAACTGTTGAGGTTAATTCTTAAGACAGGTGAAGTACCTCATCTTAAGCATTACTTAATGTTACTCATACACATTGGTCTTAAGATAAATGAGGAAAATAATTAATACATATGAGTAAGCTTTGAATATATGCTAATCACATCACAAAACTAAATATAAGATATAATATAAATATCAAAGTACGGAAGCTTAAACATCCATCCATAATATTCATCATAGAAGCTAATTAAATATTCATCTCAGAAAAGAAAGAAAAATACATCTAGAGTTAATTATTAGAAACCAGAATTTAAAATGAACTGTGAAGTAAATCACTCATCTCACATCAGAAAATAGTAAACTAAGTAACTAAAATCAGTACTGCATCAACTACTGCTTTTCTGCCTCCTCCTGAAGCTCCTAAATCTCTTTAAAAGCTGCCCTCAAACTGCTCCAGACTTGACATGTTAGTTTCACATGCCAGGGCCCCAGCTAAAAAAGAAAAATCTTATATTAGATAATAATTCTAAGTATATTTTAGGATGCAAACAGTATTTTCTTACATTTTAAGAGATATTTCTTAACTTAATAATAAACATAAATCAAACTATAGAAAACTAAATCAAAACTGAAACTATAAATCCAAATATTGAAACTAAAGATAGAGTAACACTGAAATATAGTAAGTATGCTGAAAGTAAATCAACTAAAATAAATTATAAGGTGAATAAAACATGAAAATAGAACTATGTTGTATGTCACTATATATACATTTGAATATGCCACTAAATATACCACAAGTATGCATGACCTTGATGTAGTATAGCATCCAACATTTCCTAGGTGAACTCTGAATCGCACTGCTAACAGATATCAGGTGTGCTACACATCACACTACTAATGATATATTTTGATTATGCCATTCATGTTATGCCAAAATTCAATGAAACAAAGATAAAATAATCATGTTCAAGAAATAGAAAGGTACATCCCTTTTTTATTATCTAACTTGTTTCACTTCAGTGTGCATAATAATATAAATGTCATAATATCTAGAAATTTTTAGTTATTTGAGTCATATACTTAGAAATCTAATTTAATTAAAATCAACTTATTTCATGGTTATAATACTAAATCAACCTAAATTACCACATAATTAAGAGTACATACACATAATTAGCATGTCCTAAGAAATTTGATCTTGGACACTTAGGTTGTTTAACTCCACTTATCCCCGTGTACAGGGATATGAGACATACATCCTTTTAGAATTTATTTTTTCAATCTAAGATGTCCAAACACCTGCTTGTAACATACATCAGAATTAGGATGTTTTTCCTATACTGAATTGTACTTATCTAATTACCTAAGATAAGATAGAAAATATATAGTTCTATACAGAGCAAATCAACCAATCCCTTATTATATTGAAATCAGAGTTAGATCTATGGATATGTACTGTATTCTCATATGATAATACTAATATTATCAGAACTTGTAACTCTAAATAGACTATTTAATAATCATAGAGTTTCAAACTATAGTTGATATACTCAATTATAAGTTATTCCAATACTAAACTTAGTAATCAAGCTTTGGTAGAATTAGTAATTATTTCTTAATTGCATGTTTTGGGTTTCTATTTCTTCATTATGTAAATAAGAAGTTAATCATATAGTTAGATTCATTTTATATGATTAATTCTACTAATTAATTGCTAATTACATTAAACTTTTTTTAGTGAATATTAGTCTCAATTGTAATATGATTTTGGTAAATTTGGTATCTATGGAACTATTAGATAACAAAGAACCTAGTGATGACCTTGCATTTTAATTTTTGAAAATTAATCTAATATTATTATGTATTAATTATTACATCATAATATTGACTAATCAAACTTTTGAATAATTATGACAAAATTAAGAAAATCATCCACTAAAACTAAATTATTATTGCAGTTTAATAATCTACATATTTTTTTTAATTAAAATGTTATATAATATTATTTATTTTGGATGCAAATTGATTGAAACATTTAAAACCCTAGTTTTCATTAATATTCATAAAGTTTAGACCTTATGTTACATTAAAAAAAATGTATTAATCCATTTCCCCATTTGAGCTCTATCTGGTTGACCAGGACCCGAAGGGCTGGCCGCTTGCAGGACAATGCAGGTTGGTCAGGACCCGATGACCCGCTAGTGTCGAATAGCATGGATCAAAGGCTGGCCCGACCTGCACTGTTCATCTCCCTCTCTGCTAATATCTCAGCTTCAGACTGATTTGAGTATGGGCTTTATTTAAAATATCAGGTGTTTTATCCACTCCATGGCATAAACTCGATCATTACATGATCAGTGGGCCAAAGCACGTCGAATGCACCTAGAAGCCCCTTGCAAGTCAGCCATGGCTGCCCAAACTTTACTCACCTGAGACCCCTAACTAAGGTTTACTATGGGGAGATAATTCTCCCCTCAAAGACTATGGCATAGCTTCTACCTTATCTTGAAATGCTCTGCACTCCACGATGAAGGGAAGCACCAACCTGGCTTAGTCTGGGACTGGCCTGGTTAGTGAAAGCTTACTACGACTTAGGCACTGTACCCCACTATATAAGCCCAAGCTGATTATTGCTCGATTGAGTTTGATTAAGCCAGATTGACTATAGAATTCAACCTAACAATGATTGTAATAGGAAATTAAAAGGATTGAGGCAAAATGGCCTATGTTGTCCACTAGGTAAAGGTGTACCTAGTTTAGGATAGATGGACATGCAGCGAGCAACTGAGGAAGAACCAGAGACTAAGCCAATTACTACTAGTTCCTTAGGATCGAATGAGAAGATAGGAATCTTGAATGCCAAGCTTAACCCTTAGAGCTGACGGGAATTGGAGCTAAAAATTAGTTGGATTGGCTAGCACCATCAAGGAGAGGTTTGGGAGAATGCAAAAGTGTTGTGAGCTCTAGGTTAGTGCCAAAGAAGCTCCAGATGACGTAGGAGATGCTTTTATAGCCTTGGAGCAATGAGGTTAATAGGCCAAGCCAATTGGCCCAAGCTCAAGGTTGATACCTAGATGGCTGGAAATGGAAGAGGTCGGGTCGCCTGGCCTGCTGAGTCATTCATCCATTAGTGGGAATTGAGAGTAACGACATGCTCACATGGTGAGGTAGTGGTGAGTAGTGCCTGACAGCCTGTGATGACCCATTTAAGTAGTAATAAGTAAAACTCTTAAACATCGAGGCGCCTTTTCAGATAACAATGGAGTTCCTGATAAGAACTCCAAAATTAAGCGTGCTCAGGTGGGAGCACTTCCAGGATGGGTGACTTACTGGGAAGTTATCTTCTGAGGGAAAAACTGTGAGGACTTTCTGGCCAAAGCGGATAATACCTTGGTGCTTAAGAGTTTGGGCTGTTACAAATAGTATCATAGCAAACCATAGGGTGTCAGATAGGAGCTAAGTGCTATACAGGGCAAAGTACCACTTCATGTGAGCAGTCTCTTGAACCTATAAGAGTTGAGGTGCTACATGGTTGTGGGTACCTCTTGCGCCTGTAGGGGTCACCTCTAGTCCTATCTACCCAATGGATGGTTCTTGGATCTGTGTGTGGATACTGATGAGGGCGTCAGTTACTTAAGTTGGGGAGATTATGATGACCCACTTAAGTAGTAATAAGTGAAACTCTTAAACATCGAGGCACTTTTTCAGATAACGGTGGAGTTCCTGATAAGAACTCCAAAGTTAAGCGTGCTAAGGTGGGAGCACTCCCAGATGGGTGACCTACTGAGAAGTTATCTTCTGAGGGCAAAGCTGTGAGGCCTTTCTAGCCAAAACAGACAATACCTTGGTGCTTAAGAGTTTGGGCTGTTACACAGCCGTTGGTATGACGAATTTTATCTGTCAGACATTGACTGAGCAGGGACAAAGGTGAGAAGCGAGGGTCCTCACTTAGTCATCTAATTGATCATCTGTGAAAGTAGGACATTCCTATTACATCGGTCCATAACTATTGAATGTTGGGGGACTCATAGCTATTGGATCACGGTTGCAATTTAACATCTGATATTGTATCAGGCAAGATCTAATATGAACTATCATATATATGGGAGAGGATGGCTTGAATGCGCTGAATCAACTACTGAGTGTGTAGATGTAATAACCCAAACACTTAAGCACCAAGGTATTATCTACTTTGGCATTAAAAGCCTCATAGTTTTGTCCTTAGAAAATAACTTCCCAGTACATCACCCATCTTGGGTGAGTAGCCTCTTGAACCTGTAATAGTTAAGGTGCTACATGGTTGTGGGTACCTCTTGCGCCTGTAGGGGTCACCTCTAGTCCTATCTACCCAATGGATGGTTCTTAGATCTATGTGTGGATACTGATGAGGACGTCAGTTACTTAAGTTGGGGAGATTATGATGACCCACTTAAGTAGTAATAAGTGGAACTCTTAAACATCGAGGCGCTTTTTCAGATAACGGTGGAGTTCCTGATAAGAACTCCAAAGTTAAGCGTGCTCAGGTGGGAGCACTCCCAGATGGGTGACCTACTGAGAAGTTATCTTCTGAGGGCAAAACTGTGAGGCCTTTCTAGCCAAAGCGGATAATACCTTGGTGCTTAAGAGTTTGGGCTGTTACACAGCCATTGGTATGACGAATTTTATCTGTCAGACATTGACTGAGCAGGGACAAAGGTGAGAAGTGAGGGTCCTCACTTAGTCATCTAATTGATCATCTATGAAAGTAGGACATTCCTATTACATCAGTCCATAACTATTAAATGTTGGGGGACTCATAGCTATTGGATCACGGTTGCAATTTAACATCTGATATCGTATCAGGCAAGATCTAATATGAACTATCATATATATGGGAGAGGATGGCTTGAATGCGCTGAATCAACTACTGAGTGTGTAGATGTAACAATCCAAACACTTAAGCACCAAGGTATTGTCTACTTTGGCATTAAAAGCCTCATAGTTTAGTCCTTAGAAAATAACTTCCCAGTACATCACCCATCTTGGGAGTAATCTCACATGAGTACGCTTAACTTTGGAGTTCTTATCAAGAGCTCCATCGTTATCTAAAAAGTTGCCTATTTGTTTAAGAGTTTCACTTATTACCACTTCAGTGGGATTTTATAATCTTCACAACTTAAGTAATTGACATCCTCGTCAATATCTACACACAGATCCAAGAACCATCCATTGGGTAGATAGGACTAGAGGTGACCCCTACAAGCTCTAGAGGTACTCATAACTATGTAGCACCTTAACCATTATGAGTTCAAGTGGCTGCTCACATGAAGTGGTACTTTGCCCTGTATGGCACTTAGCTCCTATCTGACACCCTTTTTCCTACTCTAATACCATTTGTAACAACTCAAACTCTTAAGCACTAAGGTATTGTCCGCTTTGGCATAAAAAGTCTCACAAATTTACCCTTAGATGATAACTTTCCAATAGGTTACCTATCCTAGGAGTGCTCCCACATGAGCATGCTTAACTTTGGAGTTCTTATCAGGAACTCCACCGTTATCTAAAAAAGTGCCTAATTGTTTAAGAGTTTCACTTATTACTACTTAACTGGGATTACAGTAGAGCCTCACAGTGGATCACCCACATTTTGCTTAGTGGATTCGGGCGATTTGCCGATTGTTGGAAGACAAAAGTGTAAACATTTAAATTTACCAACCCTTTTGTGTAATTTCATCAAGTTAATTTTAATTGAATTATAGCCTAAATGTAATGCCCCTAATATCAGATTAGGAACCCAATCCAATACTAGGGTGTTACCATAGCACATAACACTGGATTAGAAGGAAATTAATCCAACATTAAATGCTATGTGGCCAATAATCTTTGTGAGGTAGATAAGTTAACCAGTAAGATATACAAGTATAAAATATGCAATAAAAGAATGCATTCAATTCACTATCCAAACCAAGTAAATAAAATTAAAGTAAATCCATAAAAAAAATAAAGTAACAATATCAAAGAATTAAGTTATTATAAATTCTCTCATCCTCACTAAAGAAGTAATAGAGAGTGCAGAAGAAGAAATCTTCAAATCTATAGATGATCGATAGTAAGTTCAGCTCCACTATCCAGAAGGTGCTCCTGATCTGTAGTATATGGTTTTGAATATGGTAAGGCACAACCAAAAAAATAAAAATAACTGATAAATCTATGATTTATAGCAAAATAATTAAATAAAACAAACTTTTGTATGATTGAAATATATACCTTGATGTATTTTTGTTGTGTTTTCAGGAAAAAGTTGTTCAAAGCAAAATTTGGGCCAGTTGTAGAAATTCTGGAAGAAAATCGCTACGGCGCGCCATAGCGTGCTTAAGCGGTCTCAACCCAAGACTCTGGTGCAACAGTGCGCTACAGCGGATACAAACAGAGAGCTCACTACTACAACGCACCAGAGCGGATCAACAGGGCCAACACTTGAGAAGAAATTTAAGAAAACCAATTCCACAGTGTGCCACAACACGCTTAAGTATGCTCAACTCGAGAACTTGGTGCTATAGCACACCGTCATGCTACAGTAATTTGAAGCAACTCGCTACAGTGCGCCACAGTGACTTTAACCCGAGACACGGGCACTACAGCGCGCCGCAGTGACCTTAACCTAAGACACGGGCGCTGCAGCGCGCCCCAGTAGTCATTCACTTGAATGGGCAATTCACTAGATATCCTGAGGCAAAACTACTGCCACGCATCCAAGCACGCTGAAGCGATCCCAAACCGGGACGCTGGCACTGCAGCGTGCCGCAACATCAGTTGTTATCTTAGCCAAAAATGAGCATTTAATTCAGCATAGGAAAGACCAAAAAAATCAAATCCTTTGTCTTCCCCAGCTGCCATCACCAAAATTTGCATTAAATCTTCTCATTTTCAAGAGAATAAAAAGGAATATTTATTGAACAACCATTAAAGAAAAGAAAATGAAAGGAATGGCAGAATGAATTCAAAGGGTTAGAAGCAACAACTATAAAAGCCAAAGAAAAGCACTTAGAGAGAGTTCCCCTCTTTGACATTCTCAGCTCTAAAAATTCTGAAACTACATCCAAGAGAGAAAGGAGAAACCTTACTCAAGGAAGTAGAAGGTGACCACCAAGGGGAAGCAGGAAGAACGCTTAAGGAACCACCAAGGGAAGGTGAGGTTGTAGAGCAAGAAGGAAACCGATGAACACCAAGCGCTGCTCCTAGTATTTCCTTAATCTCTATTTTAATTTTATTGCTGTTAGAACCATGCAAGGGTTCATTTCTTGTATTGTATTTTCTGTATTTCATTTTCAATGGAAGGATAAACCCTCCTTGAGGAGGGTCAGGTTAAGTCATGTAATTAATTTTGGGATAAAAGGTGTTTGTACTCATTTTCTTCAATGAATAAAATTCTTAATCAATTTTTGGTTTAGATATGAACTTATTTGAAAGTATACTGTGTGATGAATGTTTATTTTAAATTAAATGTTATAAATGAAAATACTATCAAGCTGTCTCGGCCCATTTAAAACTAAGGACTTGCACATATAGGTCCTAGCCACGAATGTATGTGATAATATTCATCGTGCGAGGATTCTCAATGTAGACACCTTAAGATTAATGTGATGAATAAAGCTTGGTAACTTAATCCCCTTAGAGCTCCATATCTCACTAATTAACGTAAATCTAGAAACATGTACACTAGTGCTTGGAGCTCAGTGATAAGCTCTTAAGTCCAGTAGCATTGTTCTTTGAGCTCAGTTGAGAGGTGGATGCATGTGAGCCAAGAGCCACCAAATACGCTCTGTAGCTCATCAAAAGTTAATGAAGGAAAATGAGAAATTGTGTTCTTGTGGATGAATGTGACATAATCTATTTAGCCCAATAATTCACTTCCTTAGCTAAACTGTGAGGGAAGCACATGATGCTAATTGAGTGGAATCAAGTTTGTGTGATTGCTAAACTTAAAACTATAAATTTGAGAACTTAGACGTAAGAAATTGGATTTGACTCCTATTGATCACACAAGGGTCTATGAGCTGAGATTAAACCTTCTTGAGTTCATCTCGTGCACTAGGAGTAAATTAGTTGGAATTAAATGACCGATCTAAGGAATGCTATTATTACTTAATTTTAATTTGTATGTAAACAAGTATCATTTAATAGTTGAATGAATAAGAGTACTTACACTAATCCCTAAATAAATTGCAAGATAAAACCAACTCTCCCTTCTTCTTTAAATTGTATTTTTGAATTAAGATCTTTGTATTGTTAAATTGGATCTAACCAAACCATAACATATCATTAGTCTAAACATTGTTGAAATTAAGTATACCTTAATAACAAAACACTTCGTTCCCTGATGATGATAAATCTCAGAACTCACATTTCATTATTACTTCGGACTGCGTACACTTGTGTGCGAGCACAAACGTGTATTTACAGTCTGTCGAGTTTTTGGGGCTCTTGTCGGGGAATGGTGAATTGCTTTGTATTAAGGATAATTTGCTAGTAAATAGTGATCTAGAGTTATCTTTATTTTTGCATATAATTTTTTAAATTTTTGTATTTATACTTGTGTTAACTGTTATTATAGCTTTTTAATTTAGTTTGTAATAATTTTTTATCTTTCTAACTTCTGAAAGTGCATGCTGTAATTGTTCATTCAAGCTGAATATTTGAATTGTATGAATATGAGAGAAAATCTAAACATTTTATTCGATCCTGAAATTGAACGGACATATCTTAGAACTAGAACAGAACAAAACTTGTTAAACAGAAATCCCATAGAAATGGAAAACATAGAGGATAATCCGATTAAGAGAGTATGCCTTGTTCACTATGAGGGACATACCTTATGTAATTGTGAGGCCTAATATAGCATCAAACAATTTTGAAAACTAAGCCATCAACCCTCAGCATGGTACAACAAATTAGCTTGGGGGTTTAGCCACTGAAGATCAAAACTCACATATTTCCAATTTTTTGGAAATATATGATAATTTTAGATATGATGGCGTCACTGATGACACGATAAGACTTACGATATTCTCATTTTTGCTGAGAGATAGGGCTAAAAGTTGGCTCAGTTCCTTGTCTAGCAATTTTATCCGCACTTGGGATAATTTAGCTAGGAAATTTCTAGCTAAATATTTCCCACCTGCAAAGACTGCTAGGCTAAGGATTGAAAAAGAAAACTCTTGCCAATGTGAGGGGGAAACTCTGTATGACAGTTGGGAACACTTTAAGGAGTCCCTTAGATGCTACCCCCATCATGGGTTTCCTCAGTGAATGCAAGTTCAAACATTTTATAATGGATTGAACACACCCACTAGGATACTCATTGATGTGGCAGATGGAGAATCCTTGAGCAGCAAAACCCAATATGAGGCTTACAATTTGTTAGAGGAGATGGACGAAAAATGCTTATCAATGGCAATCTGAGAGGTTAAATCTAAATACAAAAGAAGAGACGCAACAGATTTTGTCACTATGGCACGTTGCAGCGGATTTCGTTGTTATAGCGCGCTGTAGTGGAAACCAGCACTTGAGCAAAAATTTTAGTACCTTGGCGCTAAAGTGCGATGCAGCGCACCACAACACGTGACATATAGATGGAGCCTTAATTTACTGCATGGGAATTCCCAAGAGGTCAAAGGTGCTACAACACACCTAGGGACTTGAATTCAGCCTAAAAGTTGCTGTAAATATCCTTTTTATTTTCCTTTTAAAGGTGAAATCAATTCACACTTATGGCATGATTTAATAGCATCCTTGACCAACCTTAAGTGCAATTGAATGAGAAATCAAGAGGATAGGTGAACAATTGATGGGCTTTAAATAGAGAGGAAGGGAGAAGCAACAACACACTCTTGTACTTAATAACCTTTCTGTCTAAAATTCTCTAAGACACAAACCTTCTCCCTCTCCAATAGCATTACAAAAGAAGAGCATCGCAAGGAAAGAAGCAACTGCTTTAACATCTGGAGGTGCATTCAACAAGAAACACTTTTCTTTGGTGGAGGCCAAACAGCGATACGTTCAAATCATGTCTCGACGCAAGCTCATCTCGGAGAGGGGATTCTAGCTCTCCTACCTGTCTTCCACGGAGATATCTATAGCCGAGAATGGCATAGACTGGTCTGTCTATAGACCGACTCAACCATTCAATCGTGCAAGAAGTCTACACCAACACAGTCAATGCGAGTGGACGTAAAATGTTTTGTGAGGGAAGGCTGTGTCGTTTGGGCTCAAGCAAATCGAGCAATTTTATGAGCAAAAGGTGGTAGAGGAGTGTTCCTACCAAGCCTTAATAAATTTAGAATATGACTAGGTGGCGATAGCAATTGCCCTCACCTACAATGCTGCTGGCTGGATAGGGAATTTAGCCAACATTCCATGAGCTCTGCTTAAGAGTTCGTGCAGTGCATGACATGTTCTCATTTCCATAATTATAATACCATCTGAGCATTTAAGTGGGTTGACACGGTCAAGAGCACTCTTCATTTGAACCCTTGAGCGATTTGGAGATATTCAGATTTCCAGATTATTTTAGCGCAGCTATGGAACACCTTGCTCGGGTCCTACGCCGCACTTGCCTTCGGGTCACTAATAACTGGGATATGCCTTGCCCAAGGGGTCAAGGTATCATCCTGTAATGACTCCAATATTGAGTAGAAGTTAAATATAACATTGGCATGTTACCTTAGCATCTCATAGCTAATTAGATAAAAGTTAAGCAAATGCTAGATGCTAAGTTTGGCCAAGAATCATGAAGAGTGTCTTAAATTAAGATGAGAAAGTGGAAGAAGAGAAATGCATAAGATAAATTTGATTTCAAATGCATGTAATCAAAGTAGTTACAAATATTCATATGAAAATGATAATTGTATGCATGTACAAGGCAAGTAATCATGTTACAAAACAAGTATTTGCAATTACTTGAAAGTAAAAGGAATGAAATATGTAAATAAAAGTACTTGCAAATTTACATGTAGTAACCTAATAATTGCAATGAAGAATTAACAATATGAATTTATTATGATTTCAAATATGCATATGCAAGTAACAATTACAAGTGGTATAAAGGTGAACATTCATATGTAGCAATATAAGTTTACAAATATGAGATGCATGTATAATTATGCTACAAGTAGGAATAAATGCAATTAATCACATATGACAATTAGACTTATGAGCATGAGATATTTAAGCAATTCAATCATTTATCCATTTAACCAAACCAAGCAATTTAAGTAAGAAAAGATCTAGTTCCAACATAAAATAAGTAAGGACAAAGCAATTTAATTAAGTTATTACATGTCAATTAATTTAAATAGGATTTAAAAGACTCTCTAACACAAAAGTAAGAGCAAGAAAATAACATTTTTAAGGGGAAGCAATAATGAGACTTTAAGACTTAGTCCAGCTCCACTTGCATCCAAATGCACCTGGTCTATCACATTTTGGCATTTAAATGTGATAGGGCAAAGCCAAATAAAAAAAAAAGCATAGTTTGACCAAATAGTCTAAGTACATTTAAAAATTGGTTAAGCATTTTATAAGTTTGATTTGTATATCGCTAGATAGTTTATAATATAAAAGTAAGCAGCGGAGCAAATGAAAGCTCTTAAATAGTGAAAAGAAAATAAGGAAAATAGCAAGAAGACAAATGAAAATCAAAGTCAGTAAGAATACTCATAAGTAAAGACATTCTAGCCAGCAAGCAAAGTAATGGTAAAAACATTCTAGATAGGCTAGAAAAATATTAATATTCATATGAAAGTAAATAAAATGAAATATGTATAAGTTCAATGAAGTTATGCTAAGTAAGAAAAATAAGACAGTGAAGCATTTAAATGAAATTATAGTAATATTCACTGTAATCAAAATGAAATGTAAATAAGTAAAATACAGTATTAAAAACATAGAAAGTGCATAGCATAGTAAATGAAAGAAAATCTTAGGCTAGCCTAGGACTAAAGTAAATACAACTTGAAGCTATAATGTGATCTCATAACCTATAAGATTGTAAAAGAACTCATATTTTATTAAATTGAAGTTATTATAAGAGTATTCGTTCTACGGGCAAATACAGAATGAAGCGAGGAGTTAAACACATCTATCTAACAAGTAAAGAAAAGTGGGGTTTAAAATAAATAACACTCACATTCATCCTCTGAGAATGTGAGGTCTTCTTATTACTCCTAATTAGCCTGCTTTTGGCTTAACCAACATTGTAAACCCCCATAGTATTAATGTGAAAGTTTTATTGATACACAATGTCTTATATGAATGCGTCAAATGAAATAGCCTCGAAGCTAAGCAAGCATTTAAGGAAATTCAACAATTGCAAACTATATGATTTCCAAAGTTATATAATTTTAATGATCTACTTAATGATTAGAGCTAATTGAGCTCCTAATTGACTTAGAGATATTGATCTCAAGTCAATTATAAATAAAATAAGTAATTGAATTTTTGGAAAATAATAATTCAATTTGATTTATGGAATGGTAAAATAATTTATAAGTATAATAACACTAAATGAAAACTATTCCTAACCTAATCTTAGTCCACAAGATCAACTAAGCTAATGAAATCAAGGCTCAGGAAACTAGTTGGGAAGAAGAAATGTTAAGGAACTACTTTACTTGAGAAAGATGGAAGTTAAGGTTCTACATGCTCAACTCATCTAACTAGGTTGTATAGTAATGATCAATTCAAATTAATTACTAATCTAGTTAGGTTTGAGTGATAGGAAGGGTCTAAATGTATAAGGAAGAAAGGAATTCAGAGTTACAGGATCTACAATTACTATAAGTTAAAGGTTAATGAAATCAATAGGATTCCTAAATTATACTAATAGATTAACGATTCCTAATTTAACTCTTTAAGGGACTTAAGTGAGGGTTTAAGAATTAAGGGTGAAGTGAGCTAGGTTTCGATCTAATTTGTTAAGACTAATCCTAATTGAATCACAATTTAAAATAACATAAGTCTTAAGGTTAACTACACCTAATTGGGTGCTTAAATAACATTTAAGATCTCAAATAAATTAGGTTATAAAATAAAACCTAAAGTATCTCTCCTAGGTTTTAATTTGAAGTAAATAATTTGCTATGAATACAAACATTTAATTTAAGAAAACTATGTTCCATTCATGCAATTAAAATTGATATGGGAAGTAAATATTAGACTTTGATTAGTTAAGTGATGACCTAATTAAGTTAGGGGTATTTTGGTCATTTCTAATTTTTCTAAGGTTCAGAACCTAAATATTATTTTAGATTATTGTTGGCACTGAAATTATAAGCAATCTAGCACTTTAAATTTTGGATTTGGAGTCTAAATGACTAAGATATGGTCAAATGAATTTTCTAGACGCTACGGCGCGCTGTAGCGCCTGACGGTGATTTCACCTGTGCGAAAACCGTGAAGGTTCACATTTCGAGCTCCAATACTCTCAATCCAAAGTATTACATGAGCTGTGCTATATATCAGGGGAAAAGTTTTTCCAATACCTTTCCATTGACATCAAAATTGGCACGAACGGATCATCCTAGCTATATAAATAATGGTGATAGAGGTAGGGGTGTGCAGAAGGGATGAAAAATAGAGCATGAGGTATATTACTTTGAAGAACTATAATGGCTTCCATACTTAATCATGGATGTATAAATATGCGAATAAGCATAATAGAGGAATGAAATGACCAAGGAAGAAGAACAATGGGTACCTTAGCCTTTAGAAGAGGAAGAAGGATCCTTGGAAAGCTTGGAGGAGGAACTTCTTCTTCTTCTTCTTCTTTAGCACAAAGCTCAACAATGGGGGGAAAGGGTGGAAGCTTGGGAGCTTTATCTTGACAACTAAAAATGGAGAGGAAGTGCTGAGCTTCCATTTATAGGAGGAGAAGGAAGGGGGAAAGCCATCAAGAGCTAGGAGGGAGGGAAGGAAGAGGGATGGATGGCCATGGCCATCAAACCTTGCCATTAAGGAGGGGGGAGGAAGAGGGATGGCCATAGCCATCAAAGCTTTCAATTAATGAGGAAGAAGGATAAGGGTCAGACGAAAGTGGAGGTAAGGGCCAGTCGAATGGAATAGCCAACTAGGAGAGAGAAAGAAGGAAAAGGAAAAAATACAATTATGAATAAATAACTATTTATTTCTTTAATTAATTAAAAATTCGGATTTTAAAAATGTGCTCCGAAAGTTCCCAAAAATTCATCCCAAGCTAATTTGGGGGTGACGATCACAACGGCAAAGTTGGATTTCGATTCTGATGATATTTAATTATTTTATTTTCCGGGGTATTTAATTATATTTAAATATTCGCAAAAATCCGACGACTTCCAATTGCGTCCAAAATATCACCCCTAACTAATTTGGGGGTGATGATCTCAACGGCAAAGTTAGATTTCGATTTCGAGCTAAAAATAAATACCTCAATTTTCTAATTAATTTAAATATATTAAAATATTCAAGAAAATTCAACGACTTCTGAAAAAATCCCAAAATTTCACTATTGGCTAATCTGAGGGTGAGGATCACAACGGCGAAGTCAGATTTTAATTTCGACGAGTATTTAATTTTCTAATTTTTTGGGTGTTAAATATTATGAAAATATTCGTTAAAATTTCGACGACTTCCGATTGACTCGAAAACATAACCCCTAGCTAATTTGGGGGCAATGAGCTAAATTTTAGTGGATGACTCCTAATGACTTGATTAACACTTAATGATCAAGATTAGGATGGAGATTAGTCTTAATTGATAATGGTAACAACTTGGGTTATTACAGTTGAGGTGTGCCTTTTTGCCTCAAATCTTGTTTAGTTATAAATGCTGTATTTTTAACTTATCATTCACCTTTGTATACTTGTTGCACCCTTACGCTTTGCTTGTTTTTATTATCTAAGTAAAATGGTGATATCATAAAACTCAAGAATTATTAATAGCCTAAAATGTACTTAGACAATATATCTAACCATATTTTTCTTTTCTTTGGCTAGGGCCATATCATTGTGATACCAATAATTATAGATTCTAAGTTATTCAAGGAAGTCAAGCCATTTGAAGATCAGATTCAGGAGGAGGAGCGTGTTGCCGCTGAAGATTCTTAGCTTAGCTCCCTTTTATTTTGTGAGGATGAGAGCTTTACCTTTTTCATTTAACTTAATTAATGTTGTAATAATACAGGTACTATTTGACTGTGTTTTCCTTATTGTACTCTTTATTCTGAGTTGAATGCTGCTTTTCTCTATTTATTGGAGTAAATTAGATGAATGTTTACTTTACCTCGCTTCCGCACTCTGATTCTGTATTTACTTAGTGACTGATTATAGAGCATCTATAAATTGGCTTATCTCTCCCTTACTAGTGGAATATGGCTTACACCTAATCCAATATTAAGTGAGTGGTTTGCCAAAGTGACATACTACCCCTTAGCTTAATCTTGTGGATTAAGGGGTGGGGCACCATAGTGAGCCAGGCGCTACAACACACTGTAGCACACTAAGATGTGCTACAACGTAGCAAACTCGAGACACGGTGTGGCGGCATGCTGTAGCGGTCCCTGACCAAGAGCCAGGCGCTACGGCGCGCTATAGCGCTAGACGATGATTTTTCTTGTGCGTAAACCGTAACGGGTCTCCTTTCGCACTCAAATACTCTCAATTTTGGGCTCCTCACATGTGGTGCCATATACCGATGGAAAGGTATTTTTAATACCTTTCCATTAATACCCAAATCAACCAAAAAGAATTATTATAACCATGCAAACAATGGAGCTATAGGACTAGGTATATAGGATTCCTATTTATAAAACTATTCATCTCCTCTAAAATCAACACTCTTAATGAGCTCTAAAGAGCTCCACATCTCAAACACAGGTTCTAAGGCATATGAAATAAACATGCAAGATAATTTTATAACTAATTTGATGAGAAACAAGGTAACAAAGAAATACCTTGGTCTCGCAAAAATGGAGAAAGAAGGAACACAAGGAAGATGACAGCAATAGGTACCTTGTCCTTGAAAGAATGAAGGCTAATCTTTGCTGGTTCCTCAAAATCTTGAAGCTTGAAGGTTCCTTTAGTAGCAAGCATAACAAGTGAAGGGAAGAGGAAGGAGCTTTTAGCTAGAGAGCAAAGGAAGGAAGGGCTGAGGGCTACCTTTCTAAAGGAGATGGAGGCATGGCTGTCCCTTAAGCTCTCCCATCACCATGAAGAAAGAGAGGGGGGGTAGAGCCCTTAGCGTGTGAATATGGGCACCAAATCAGGGCATGGAGCCAACGCAAAGAAGAAAAGGAAATGAATTTAAATAAATATTTATTTATTTCCTAATGTTCAATTAACCCAATTTTCTAATTAAAAATTGGATGAATAAACGAGCTCCAAAAAATTCTGAAAATTCACCCCTAGCTAATTTGAGGGTGAGGAACTCAACGACGAAGTCAAATTTGGATTCTGATGATTAAATAATTATTCTATTTTTTGGTGCATTTAATTACATTAAAATATTCGCAAAAATCCGAAGACTTCCAAACACGACCAAAACATCACCCCTAGCTAATTTGAGGGTGACGAGCGCAATGTTGAAGTCGGATTTGTATTTTGAGATCAATTTAAATATCTCAATTTTCTAAATAATTAAATATATTAAAATATTCTAAATATTCCATTGAGCTCCGAATTGCTCCAAATCTTCAAGGGTTGATTCTAATGACTAAGAGAAATGATAAGTAGACTGCAATTGACCTAAGATTTGGCTAAGTAACAACCTAGGGTTGTTACAATTAATTCAAAGGGTTGGAATTAGCAGTTATAAAAGCTAAGGAAAAACATTTAGAGAGGGTTGAAGCAGCAGTTATAAAAGCCAAGGAAAAACACTTAGAGAGGGTTCTCCTCTTTGACATTTTCAGCTCTAAATATTCTAAATATGCATCCAAGAGAGAAAGGAGAAACCCTACCCAATGAAGGAGAAGGTGACGCCAAGGGGAAGTAGGAAGAATGCATAAGGAACCACCAAGGGAAAGCAAGGTTGGAGAGTAAGAAGGAAACCGGTGAACGCCAAAGGTTGTTCCTAATATTTACCTTAATCCCCTTTTTGATTTTCTTGCTGTAAGAACCATGCAAGGGTTCATTTTCTTGTATTGTATTTTTTGTATTTCATTTGCTATGGAAGGCCCAACCTCCTTGGGAAGGGTTAAGTTAAGTCATATAATCAATTTCGAGATAAAAGGTGTTTGTACTCATTTTCTTCAATGAATAAAATTCTTAATAAATTGCTGGTTTAGATATGCACTTATTTGAAAGCATGTTACGTGATGAATTTTTATTTTAAATTAAATTGTTATAATTGAAAAATTCTATCAAGCTGACTTGGCCCATTAAAACTAAGGACATGCACTTATAGGTCCTCGCCGCGAATGTATGTGATAATATTTGTTGTGTGAGGATTCTTAATGTAGACACCTTAGGATTAATATGATGAATAAAACTTGGTAACTTAATCCTCTTAGAGCTCCATAGCTCACTAATTGGCGTAAAGCTAGGAACGTGTGCACTAGTGCCTGGAACTCAATGACAAGCTCTTGAGCCTAGTAGCATTGTTCTTTGAGCTTAGTCGAGAGGTGGATGCATGTGAGCCAAGAGCCACCAATTATGCTCCGTAGCTCATCATAAGTTGTGGGGCCGTGTACCCTTCATAGCCATACTAATACAGATATTAATATAAATACGAGGAGTACGGTGCTCCAACTGTTGCAAATCCCCAACTTAGGTAGAGTCAGGCAAGACCCAATTTCACTTCAAGCCAAGGACTTGTCAACTGAAACTGTGAACATAAATCAACCTATCAAAGTAGCAGAAGCAAAAAACAGTATATCATAACATCCATAGGAGAGTAAAAGAAATAATAACTTGGCTCAACGTGCAGAAAGTAAATACATCCATAATTTATTTATTACAGACTGAAAATTTTAAAAGTAAGAAAAAATCTCTCAATCTCACAGCAGAGAAGAAAAATCTAACTAAGCGGCCACAGGACGGTCCTCCTCCTGTGCAAGCTCCTCTCCTGCAGAACCACCAATGAACAGTTCCAAATCTGACAATTGTTGGTATCACAAATTCTAGGGCCCTAGCCAATAATAATAAAAAGGTTACAGTTAGACAAATTGTCTAAGTACATTTTTGGCTATTTAAGCGAACTGAATATTTAAAGATATCACATTTAAATACTTAAAACATTCAAGCAAATTTGGGTGAATCAAGCTACAAAGAAGTGGATAGTTATAATTAATAGATTCACAACTAAATAATGGGTATGTAAGTAAACATACAAAACATAAAACTAAGCAAGATGAGGCTACAGAGCAAAATAATTGCAAGTATGAAAATAAACTGATCCTAACATGCTTATGATCCCATGAATACATGCTGATTTTGTAAAAGTAAACTATACTGAAAAGTACTGAAATAAACATGCAAAACTAGCATCCTAAACATGCTAATATTTAATAGCTACTCAATGGAACATATATACAAGCATGCAGATTTAATATATAAAAGGCCACTGAAGCATGTGGCAAAGCAAGCTAAGAACATAAATGAGCTAAAAGTAAGGCCACTGAAGCGTGTGGCAAAGCCACTAAAGGCATTGAAAAGTAAGGCCACTGAAGCATGTGGCAAAGTAAAACAAAGCACTAAAACTGAATTGAAGTAAATGTATGCCTAAGATATAGTACTGCCATAACAGAAATAGACAATAATAGGCCTCTGAACTGAAAGTTCAACATGTGTCCATCCTAGGCATCATCAGAGCTAAGTCCAAGTTAAACTTATAATATAAGACATGTATCCATCCTAGTCAAGCACTGGGCTATGTTCCAATCTATTCTATTAAAAAAACTAAAATTGAAGAGGTAGACTAAGCTAGGACATACCCTACTGGACAGAGTGCACTGAAAGAATTCAATGAATGTTATGTTTTTCAAATATCAACTTAGGATGTATCTTCCATATCCTAAGTTCACCTATTATGCTCAAGGACAAGGCTCAATATTCAAGGTGTGCAGAGCAATCAAAGTCAAAGTAAGCAAGAGACTCAACTAAACTCATGTGATATCTATTATTGTCTAATTTATCCAAATCTAACTATTTTGAGAAGATATAAGTTTAGGATCTCCAATACCCAGCTATTGAGTAAAATCTTAGATTCACAACCTTATGTTAACATTAGAACTTTACAAGTTCTAATTCATAATTAGATGACGACTATAAGAGTTTAAAAAAAATCAACGATTTAACTATTGTTGTTTTCCTCACTCTACCCAAATCTTAATTTTGTAAATCAAGAACAAGGATTCTGGACTTAAACTCCACATTGGGGTTCAAATCTGGAATCCAAGGTAGTATCCTAATAAAGCTCTAGGGTTTACACTCAAGCATAATATAAATGTACAGAATATTATAAGCTGAAGGAATTAAAAACTAAGATCTTAATGAAAGGTCATGTCTAATATCATTTAATAAAATATGAATCTAAGATCTATATTCAACCTTTAGGATAATTGCCTTATTCTATAGAATGAATCAATCCTACACCCACAAGGAGGTTTTAAAAGGATTAAACGGTAAATCAGTTAAGGAATTCCAAAAAAAGTAATTAAATTCAATCAAATGATCTAAAGTCTAATATATAAGATCTAAGATCTAAAGTTTGATCACTTTAGATCCAGATTAAAAAAACTAACTAAAACCTTTAACAGAATATCTACTTAAGCTTTATAGCTTATGAATCAACTTAATAAAGTGATTAAACTAAAGATTTAATATTAAAGCTATTTAGGTTTGCTCTCTTAAGGAAGTGCTTTTGAGTACTCTTAAGATCTTAAGATCTTAATAAGGACTATTTAGGATTTCTTCCCTTAACTCAATATTACTAACATAAGATTTCAGAAAGGTGTTAAGGTATCAACTAGAGATACTTTACTAAAATTTCAAGTCTTAAGAGGTGCTTAAACCTAGTTTGGTCAAAATGACCAGAATACCCATCTTAAGGCTAAAAATGGGATTTTAAGATTTAATTATCTAAATTAATTCAAGTTTGTTTTAATGAGCTTTAGATTAATTATTGAAGTGGGTAAACTAGTTTACTTAGATTTTTTATATCTAAATTAGCTTAATTAGTACTAATCACATTAAGAGGTTTATTAAGGTGATTAAAAATTATGACACTCTAGAGTGATCCAAATATATTTATAGGCTCTACTATACTTAACAAGGCATTAGGAACTAAATTCACTAAAATTAGGGACTAATCCAAGGCTTTATTCACTAATCTCATTTTAGGGAAATTAAGAGGTGGTTAGTAAATCTAGTATTCTTAATTTTTCTTTAATGGTTTACATAGGTCTTTATGGTCTTATGAGCAGTCAGAGACCTTAATCAATATTTTTGAGTATTTAATGAATTAATTATGAATTAAATAAGAATAGAGAAAGATTAGGAAATAATTTAAAATCTAACCATTGGATCCTTAATTTTATTTTATACTATTATTCTTTACATTTTTTTATTAAAATGGTATATTGGATCATACTATTTGGATAAGTATAATTAAAGTTATTTCATTAATTTAATATGTATTTTTATATAAATCAGAACCATAGGTTAATTATTATTCCAATATTAATCATAAGAAATATAATTCCAAAATTATATAATATATCCGCGGCCCGAAATCAAAACTTGCGGGCCGGGGTCTGACCGGGCCCGACACTGTGTATCCTCCCCGCGGCTATACCCGATACCCGTATCCCTTGGGTTAACTTTAGATGCCCAATTCTCCGCGCACAAGCCACACCATGGCCTAATCTCAATGGATACACCTTCAGGGAACTAAGACGCATCGATTTAGGTAAGAACCCCCATCAAGGACACATTGGATCGTCGGGGTGCAACTCGACCGAGGTGCACTTAGGGAGGCGAGTTAAGGTTCATTGTGAGGGAGTAATTATCCTCATAGAAGCCACTAAACTGATGGGGCTCAATCCCTGCACCATCAGTGAGGTGAGGCAAGTCGAACCCCCAAGGTTTCACAGCCTGGGGTGCAGCCAATCACTGAGTCCTTACTTGGACTCAGCCATGGATTGGCCGCTAGCTCGATCAATTGATACGATCGATCAGAGCTAGCTCAGACCCTGGGAATGATTGGGTTAGATTGTTAGGGGGCTAAGGAAGCTATACAAGATCTAGAGGCAATAATTGAGAGCTCAGATTAACAGGCTAAGCTTACGCAGCTCAGTGGAAAAAAGTTGTATCTGAAGACGGGGTTGCAGGCACAGGCGAAGGGAATTAGGAGTAGCTGGAGCTTACAGGGGATTGCAGTGACCTAGCAGGGGGGTCTGAACACTAGACATGCACCCTCTATTTGTAGTTCACAGTTCCTGAGGACTTTAGCTGGGCAATTAAGCAATCACAGTGAGCAAAGGGGCTCACTGTGATGCTCTAAAGCTATTTATAGGCATTTGGAGGCTATGGTGGTGGATTCCAGAGCTTAGGATCCATGGCATGGCTCGGGCCGAAGGGGAGGCTCGGTTCAATGGTTGAGGGCAAATCCGGGAGGCTACTATGGGCAAGAGGTCACGCTGAGGGTAGAAGAGGAATTTTGGCATTTTTCCATACTGCCACGGAGGCTGGAAGGATATGGTTGTTGGGGGGGGGGACCAGATGCGAGTGGGCGAGGCGAGGGAGATGATCCAATGTGCTCGTACTCATGCCTGCCATCTGATGGATCGACCATTGGTTCTGAATAGCTCTGATGGATTACTTAAGCGGATTGAATGATAGCTGTCAGATGCGCTATGATGCATCGAACGCTTAGGATTAGATATTACCACGGAGGAGATCCTGCCGTTAGATGGATTGAGCTAGGATGTGTGCTAATGCATCCATTGGCGCTGGTCAAAGCGCCACTGTCGGGACCCCGCACCAGATCTGCCGCGGTCCCGACAATAAATCCTAGATATATATATATATATATATATAAGTTAATTAATTAACTTAACTTTTATTAAATTTTTAAATCTAATTTAGAACTAAATGAACTCCAAAAATTTTCAAAATTTCACCCTTAATTAAATGAGGTATGAGGAATTCAAAAATAAAATTATATTTTAATTTACAGATTAATTTAGGTAATTTTTAGGGCTCAAAAATTGCCAAAAATACTAAATTCTCAATTGGGCTCCGATTGATCTCAAAACTTCTAAGGTTAGGTTTAAATGGCCCATTGAGTCTAATGGAATTAAACTTAGAACTTGGTTTAGCTTAATTAATCTAGTTTTAGCTAGGGTAACAACTAGGATTGTTACATAAGTTAAAGCAGGAAAAGGAGAAATTGTGTGCTTATGGATGAATGTGACATAATCTATTTAGCCCAATAATTCACTTCCTTAGCTAAACTGCGAGGGAAGCACGTAATTCTAATTGAGTGGAATCAAATTTGTGTGATTGCTGAATTTAAAATCATAAAATTGATAACTTAGACATAAGAAGTTGGATTTAACTCATATTGATCACACAAGGGTCTATGAGCTGAGATTGAATCTTCTTGAGTTCATCTCATGCACTAGGCATCAAATAGTTGGAATTAGAGGACCAATCTAAAGAATGCTATTATCACTTGATTATAATTTGTATGTAAATAAGTATCATTCAATAATTCAATGAATAAGGGTACTTACACCAATCCCTAAATAAATTGCATGATAAAACCCAACTCTCCCTTCTTCTCTAAATTGTATTTTCAAATTAAGATCTTTGTATTGTTAAATTGGAGCAAACAAAACCATAACATATCATTAGTCTAAACATTATTTAAAGTAAATATACCTTAGTATCAAAACACTCCATTCCCTAAGGACAATAAATCTCAGAACTCACTTTCCATTATTACTTTGAACCGCTGCGAGCACAGACGTGTATTTTTAGTCAGTCAATAATTAATTAGACTAAAAATTCAAATTATATTTGAAGATTATTTTATGTTTTAGTTATAGTTTAATTTGAATATCACAGATTCAATTTTATAATTAAAGATTAAAAGCAGAGCACTAAGCATCAAATTAAGGGTACAAAACATTATATAAAGACAGTAAACAAGTAAAGAGTAGAACTCATAAGTATGTTTGCTCTATCCTGCAACACACGTAAGGAAAACATAGGAATCCTAATAAGGTTAGAAACTATTAAAGTGCATATGAAAGCATAAGATGAACATATGAATATGTTCAATGAATATTATGCTAAGTAATAATGACTGAGGCAGTGAAGCCTAAAATGTAAGTAAAGCAATATACACTGCATAAAAAATATTGTGAGTAAAGTAAACTATAGCACAATAAGTAAGAACTGAACCACAAAGTAAAGTAAAGCTTAGCCTCATGGGATAAGTAAACATAGTCAAAGACTATGTTAAGTAAGCATAACTCAAAGGATATAAAAAGTAATCACAATTAATAAGATCATTTAATTATTCAAGTTATTTAAAGTTTTCCATTCTGCAGGTATAAATTATAGAACGAGTGAGAAGTTAAGCACATTTGCCTAACTAAGTAAAGAAGCGGGTCTCTAAGAAAGACACTCACATTCCCCCTCTAGGATATGTGAGGTTTCCTTATTACACTATAGCCTGTCCTGGTGACATCCTACATATGAAACCCTTAAGTTTTATTTATAAATATTTTATTTATTCAAAATGTTTTTAATGAATGTTCTTAAAGTAAATCAGAGCTTCAAAAGATTAATGTTTAATCACAAATATAATAATAAATATGCAATCCTCATAACATAAGGAGAAAAAAGACACTAAGTAGGTCAAAATCGGACAACGTTGGAAAATTAGAGTTTTCGAGACTCCTAATTGTGATTAAAAAGTGATTACAAAAATTAAGCTTCAAATTTTAAATTAAATTATATTAATATGTTCGTCTCATTTTTTTGATTAAAATTACATATAATTTTATACATTTTGGAGGAGTATATTTATAGTTATGGCTCAATGAAGTTTTGTATAATTATAAAAAAATTATTTCATATTAATCATTAATTAAAATAAATTTAATCATTCACTACTATTAGCTCAAAAAAAGACACGGCACATAGAACGACATGACACAGAAATCGAGAGGCTGATGGGCAGAGAAAACAGCGCAGCACAAAAATGGCGTAGCATTAAATTTTTGTGCCGCTTACACGTCGACAAACAGTTTCTTGTCGGTGCTCGTGATTGTGTTGTCCACGCAGGTTGGACTGGTTTGATCCAGTAAAAAGGTGCCCAAACAAAACCCAGCTCGGGCTAGTGTAGTCTTCCCCGACAGCTAAGGTGGAGGGCTCATGCTAGGGTTCTAATTCTTTACCTGCTCTGGGCCCCTCCCGGGCCGGCCCGCACATCGATGCAAAGCCAGCTTCACAGTAGATGTGTCGAGCTCAGGACCATCGCCTGTTGTCATCTCCAACACCAGTAAACACAATTCCCAAAGTTTGAGCTGACGGGTAAGAGTCCGCTAGAAGCAGCCGAAACCCTAGGTCAGATCAAGGTCAATCCAAGCTCGGTTGAGCTCGATCGACCCCCTTAAATGATTGCTAGATACAAAAGAAGAATGGAGGAGTGCTCAATTAAGTTAGAATTGGAAGTAGGAGGTACCTAGTAGTCTCTTACTCCTTCTGCTCACTGGTTAAGACCAAATTAGGGTTCACAATGATGGAGACCTCATCAGCTCTTCAACACTGCATAGAACTCACAACAGCAAGATGGAGTAGAATCATGGGAGAAAAGAAATGGAGGAGTCCATAAGCTAAATAACATTAGAGGGCTCGACAGGAATCAGTCGTATGCCTACCTACCTGGAGCAGGTGCACGACCGCAAGCGAAGACTAGGAAATATAAGAAGATGATCCTGATAGTCTGATTTGAGGCTTGATCCGATGATTAGATCCTACTGGGCAAATCGGGACGCACCGTAATAGTCGGATAGGGTTAGAAAACCACATAACTGCTAGGGTTGAATGATCTCATTATCCCATGTGCTGGTCTCACGCATGTGATCCATGCCTTTGGCAGTTGGCCGTTAGGGATAATATAATAATATATAAGTAATTTAAATTAAATACTTTAATTAATTAATTAATTTATCATAGTTAATTACTCAAAATCAAATAATCTAATGGACTCTTAAAAATCCTAAAAATTCACCCTTACCTAATTAAGGGGTGAGAAGCTCAAAAATGCAATCGAATTTTTGATCGGAGGTCAGTTTATTTATTCTAAGTTTCTGTGTAATTAAGCATTATTAAAATATTCGGGGAAAATTCAACGACTTTCAAACATTCCTAAAATACAACCCCTAGTTAATTTGGGAGTGAGGAGTCCAATGGTGAACTCTAATTTCAATTCTAAAGTTAAAATAAAATAGGTATTTTTTGAATTATCAAAATAATCGAGAATATTCATCGATCGCAAATGATCTTTAAATAGTACTAAAAGTGAAATGGAGCTAATTGGGGTATCCAATAGTTGGTAACAACATTAGGGTTGTTACACTAGGTAACCTCCAAAAATTCTTAAACTTTCACCACTAGCTAATTTAGGGTGTAGAATTCAAAAATACAATCAGATTTGGATTTGAAAATTTATTTAATTAAGCTAATTTTCTAGGCCGATCCTTGAAAAGACTTAGATTCTTTTGTCATATATAAGCATCATTTTCTCAAGTAGATTCTTCGAGACTATGATTCTTCCATTGAACCTTCACTATAAAAATAGAGTAATTTCTTAATTGCCTTTGATCGCGAGCTAAGATCATGATTAGCTCTTCCACCTAGAAAAGATCAGGCTAGAGAGATACGATCGAAAGTTGGACTAGATGCACAAGATTTTGAAGACACCCCATTAGTGATGATGCATAAAATATATTATGGACTATTGGTTAGTCATCGAGAAGCTTTAGCTTATAGGCTGTAGGTCCTACTTATACTGCTACAATGGTCCAACATAACAGGGTTGAGTTTCTCTGCTACACCAAAATGAAATACACCTTTAATCCAGCTAACCTTTAAATACGCAAAGTCAATAAACTTAAAGTCTAGAGGGTGGTGATGTGCATCATGATACTTACTTTGATGATCCTGAGCTGCACAAATCTTTTGTTGAATGAGATGCACTTTTCTGTTTGTTTCTTCGGCCAATTTTGATCCAAACAATTGAGTGCTACCTATTTCTGACTAAGAAAGTTGAGTACTACATCTTCTCCCATACAAGGCTTCATATGGGGCTATGTTTAAGACTGTAGTTATAAGCAAACTCCACAAGCCGAAGATGGTCTTATAATAACCCTATCTATTATATCAAAAACCCAATTCAGTAATAGGTGTTATTGTAGTACTTAATATTAGATTGTAAGTCTTAACCCACTATTAAGTATTATAGGGAGCCAAGGGTTCTTAAAATGGAAAACTATATGCATTAATAAGTAAATATAAAAAATTCTAAACATCTAGAAAGAAATTAATAATATAGCACAAAGCAGTAAATTAAAACATCTAGAGTTTAATTAAAACTATACAAACATTTAGATGTAATGACACTCGTCCTCATGGGATGAAAAAGTAAGAGAAAGACAGTGGAAAGTAAGGGTCTTCAATCAACAGCTATTGGATCTAATCTACCTTAAGTTCAAGATCTACTCCAAGCTCCTGATCTATCGTATTTGGTATTTAATATAGTAAGGCACAATCAATAAAATAAAAATAAGTGATTAGACTTAAAAAGTCTAAGTATATTTTAGGGCAATTATTATATTTTAAGTTTTGAGTGAAATCACATTAGCCATTTACGATTGCTTAAGAGGAGCACAAAGCAGTAAAATGGAAAAGTAAAGTAAATTAAAGTAAATAATTGTAAGCAACAATCAAAAAGATAAAAGTAGTAAAAAGAGGAAAGCTGGTGACAACCTGCATCAAATATGTAAGTAAGGAAAAGCAGGTATGGCTATACTAACAAGAGTGCAATGAAAATAGTAAGCAAATATGTACAAATAAACATATGCTAGGTAACATAAGAGGAAGCAGTGTAAGCATAAATATAAGTAATAGCAACATACATTGCAAATAAGTAAGTAAAAGAACTGTAAATATAGGTGAACCTATAATATATGGAAGTAAATATATTCTAAGTCTCAAGGATTGAATATACAGTAAAGGCAATCATAAATGACTGAGTAAATATAGTCAAAAGACTATGACTCACAATTAAAAAACTATGAGAAATATAAGAATAGACATAAAGGATTATAAAATGTTATGTTATTGATCTTATAATATGTTCTGTGGGCATAGAACATTTGAGAAATCAAGCACGTCTGCCTAACCAAGTAAGGGGGGTTTCCCAAAAAACACTTACTCTCCCTCTAGGATATGTGTGGTCTCCTTATGAAACCATGGCGTGCCCTTCAGTAGTCAGTCACTTGAAACCCCAAAGTAAATATTAAAAGTTTAATTTATACATAATGTTTTTATGAATGTATTCAAGGATTTAGTCTCAATGTGTTGCAACATTCAAGGATGTTCAAATCTAACTATAAACTATGTGATATCATTGTTATCTACTTTAGTTATCTACCCTATTATTGGAGTTAATCAATATTCTCCTCTTCCTTCTATTTTACTATTTTCTACTAAGTGATTGTTTTGCTCATTCTGGAACCAAATTAAATAAGTTACCTATAGCTTAAACATTAGTGATAATAGATATACCTTAGTAACAAAACATCCAATTCTCTGTGGTTCGATCAATCCCAGAAACTCAAACTTTCCACTTATTACTTCAGACCACGTAAACTTGCGTGTGAGCGCAGACGTGTATTTACAGTATGTCAAGTTCTTGGCACCATTACCGGGGAATTGGCACTTGTTTCATATTAAGGAGAACCTATCAGTAATTAGTGATTTAAGTAATCTCTTTGCATATATATTTTCTTATTTCTTTAGTTTACCTTTTCTTTAATTTTTATAAATTTTATCTTATTATATAGATTACTCAAAGTTCATGGGTGTGCACAATAGTAATCAAAACTCATGTATTTGGTGTGGGGGAACACATTTAAGTCCTAATTGTAATACAAACAACTCTTTTGCACCTTCCAAAACAAGATTGATTAATGACATTAAGTTTGATAACAACTTGCAACACAAGTACACTCACTCTGATATGAATATTAATAACACAAATTGGTCTAGTGAGCAGTCTTACTTAGAAGAATCAGAGAAAGATTTTAGTGGTTATGTGAACAACAATTTGCACAAAATTGAACCAACCTTGATTAGGCATGAGTTGAATCTAGAAGACCAAGAGCATATATGTAAATCAATTGAGGCTAAGTTAGAATTTATATTGCAACATTTAGCTAACCCCATCCAAGAAGTTATCATAAATGAACAGATAACAGTTCAAGCTGAAGAAGTGCTGATTTATAGTGAAGACACCTTAACTCAAACAAATAGTAGAAATGAGAGAGAGGTGGAGTATCAACTTGAATTGGATAATTTAAAGGTGCAATAAGAGTTTCAAATTGAAAAAATTGACCAAGAGTGATCCAAAATTTATGTCCCATACACACCTCAAGTATTTTCAACTGAATGCTCAGTAGTAGGTGACCCACCATGCGAGAACAACCAAGATGAACTGATTGAAATTAATAGGAGGACCAATAAACTAAGTGATTCTCAAGGTAGTGATATTAAGAAAATTATTATCTCGGACATCTCGACTATCAACAAACCCCTTCGCAATATTGATAGTATTTGTGTGCAATTTGAATTTGTAGAGAATCACCTTAAGAGTAGTCCTGAAAGAACTGAGCCTTATACAGTCTTACAAAATGAAATGGAGGATGATAATAAGAAAAAATATGAAAAGTTTGATAACAAGTATAAAGGGAGAAATGAAAGAAATGGAAAGACAAATAGAAATAAAACTTATTATAAGATTGAGGATACTGATTCGCTTATAAGAAGAAAAATAGTATAGTTGGTGCTCATGATGACCCAATTATTAAACTAGCTCGTACTCATCCTAAGGAGTTAATGAAAATCTGAAAATAAAATTTGAAAGGATATAAACTATTTTTGGTCAAGCTGAGGATATTAAATTAAGCGCTGGTTGGGAGGCAACCCAACAAATAATTTTATATTTTCTTTTGTTTCAGATTCTGAGTAGTACATGTGTGCGTCTATAAAGGAGAAGAAGGATTCTCGAGCATGAATGTTGTAATGACAATATGTCATTATTCATATCAGGTTGTTTTATTCCTTACTACTCCTAGTAAAGTATGTTCATTTTGCCTTTTTAAAGAAATAAATTCTGGATTATCATAGTCCCAAAACCTTGCCATAAATTGCAAATGACAAATTCTTTTGAATTTTTCAAGAATAAAAGTCACAAGAATATCAATAAAAAAATGATTTGAAATCAAAGGGTGCTTAACAAAAAGTGATTAAATGCAATGATATCATTAAATCTTTTAACAAAGGAATGATTTAAGGTTAATCAAATCTCTAAAAATTCAAATTAATGCTAAAGACTAAGTGTGGGGGAAGGAATTGGACTAAAAAACTAATGATTAAGGTGAGTAATCTAAAAGAGTGTGTTAGGCTCCCGTAGGACTTCATGATCACAAAGATGTGAATTATGGATGAAGAAAAATATCCATCCCTAAGAATGAAAAGTGAAAAACATAAAAATAGGAACGATGAAAAATATCTTTCCCAAATGAAAGAAATGAAAAGGATGATGAAAAATATTTCTCATTTAATATTTTTATCTTTGTGATTAATAAGAAAGAGCTCATATGGCACAAAACTCTTGATTATTTCATTGCCTCTCTAGTCTAAGTATTCCAAAGAACCTTCCCCATTACCAAGTAACAAGCATAAATACAAATACTTGGAGATTAATTTATTAACCTTGCTTCATATCCAATATTTGAAAATTTAGTGCCAAATGATTTTGGTCATTTCAGTTAAGCACATGCCTTGAATTATAAAATATAAATCTCATTGATATCCTTTATTGACTATCATACTTAAAAAATAAAAAAATACCATTTTGAGCTTACTAGAGGATGAGCAAAAATTTAAGTGTGGCGGTGTGATGAATCCATAATTTATACCCTAAATAAAGGAAAATTTCATATATTTCTCATATCAAAACTGCTCCTTAATCCAATTTTGTCTATTTGCTTCAGGAAAAATGCCTACCCAACGAATTCAGAGCAATTTGGAGAGTTTTCCAAAATTTTTAAGGGAAAACCGCTGCGCGCTGCAGCAGGCCATCTTGCGAATCGCTGGCGCGATCGCGCACTACAACAATTTAGTTTGCAAACTGCGAGCGCGATCGCGCGCTGCAGTGGTGGAGTTTGCGAACCGTGGGCACGATCGCACGCTGCAGTGGTTCAGTTTGCAAACCGCGGGCACGATGGTGCGATGCAGTGGTTCGGTTTGCGAATCACGAGCACGATCGCACACTGCAGCAGTTCAGTTTGCGAATCGCAGGCGCGATCGCGCGCTGCAGCGGTTCGATTTGCCAGTTTGCGAACCACGGGCACGATCGCGCGCTGCATCTGTTCAATTTGCGAACCGCAAGCACGATCGCGCACAGTAGCAGTTCAGTTTGTAAACCGCAGGAGCAATTGCGTGCTGCGGTGGAGCATTCTACAAAATGCCGGCCCGATTGCGCGCTGTAGTGGGCCTCTTTGCAATTTGTTTCTACCACAGCGCGTTGCAGCGGCCGCCAATTTTTCTATCGGACAAGTGTATTAATTGCGGCTAGGACAAGACCCCCGACCAGCCTCTTGTCTCCAGTCATCATTTCCTCTACAGCAGCTCCATTTTTAAATGGAAAGCAACCTCTTTGATGTGATGAGAAGGACAAAACAATGGAAAATATTGGTCACCTCACCCATCAATTGGAATTTTCCATCGTTACTTAGATTTTTTAAAAGGCATTGCTGATTTTGATCTTGAGTATGAGAATGCAGCCCCTCATCTATAAATACCTCCCCTCTTGACTAGAGGAAGGTTCCAAAATTTGCTCACTTCACTAAGGAAAGGGGATGCATAGAAGAGAATAAAAACTCCCAAAGGGTAGAGAAGCTCAAGTTGCTAAGGAGAAGGAGGAGAAAGGCAGCACTAGTGACCTAAGAAAGGCACTTCAAGCAAGGAGAAGAAGAGTTTGGAGAACTTCCAAGGAAAGTTCATAGTATTTTCTAAACTCTTGTTTTGAATTTCTCTTCTTAGTTGATCATGAAAGGGTCTTAATCCATGTATGTGTTCTTTTTCATCTCTTTTGTAATGGAGAGCTAAACCTCCCTTGGGGAGGGTTGGGGTAATCCCACATGTTTTGATAGTTACTATAAATGTATGAGTTTTGCTCAAGTGTTAGTAAAGATTGTGATCTTAATGCCTTGTTAAGGAGATGTATAATTTTATTTTGGACTTAATGTGAATCAAAAGACTAATATGTCTTGTGCTCCATCGCTTACCTTGGTTTATGAGTGCACGAGAGCTTGGAACTATGTGAGAAAGTTCATGAGCTTAGTGCACCTTAATCTAAGCTCAACTAATGGGATGACGCATGTGATGCTAAGACCCACTATTGGAGCTCCGTTGCTCAACATACTTGAGAGAGGGAATGGAATAATTGTGTGCTCATGAACAAGGTGACATAGTCATTGAGCCCAATAAATCCAACCCCTCATCTCAGCTATGTGTGATGCGTGTGGCGCTCTTAGTGGTAATCAATGCTTATAAGATCTTAAAAAATTAACAACCCTCATCTCCATGATCAAGAGATGAGATAAAAACTACAAACTTAAAATCTTATAAGGATCTTTGTGCTTAAATAGAACTGACTGTATGTTCATTTCAAGCACAAGATTTGAACTTGTAAATCTTTGAGATAAACCTCAAAGCAAAACAATGTGCACTTGATTAAAATCAAAGCAAATGAAAGATAAACGCTTGAGGAGGCATCATATTTAAGTAATCTATCATGTCATATGGGAGGCACCCAACTCTCCTCATCCTTCTATTTGACTATTTTCTACTAAGTGATTGTTTTGCTAATTCTAGAACCAAATTAAACAAGTACCGATAGCTTAAACATTAGTGAAAATAGATATACCTTAGTAACAAAACATCCAATTCTCAGTGGTTTGATAAATCCCGGAAACTCAAACTTTCCACTTATTACTTCAGATCGCGTACACTTGCGTGTGAGCGCAGACGTGTATTTACAGTATGTCCAGTTTTTGGCGCCGTTGATGGGGAATTGGTACTTGTTTCGTATTAAGGAGAATCTATTAGTAATTAGTGATTTAAGCAATCTCTTTGCATATATATTTTCTTATTTCTTTAGTTTACTTTCTTTTAATTTTTATAGATTTTATCTTATTATATGGAGTACTCAAAATTCATGGGTGTGCACAATAATAATCAAAACTCGTGTATTTGGTGTGGGGGGACTTACAAACAACCCTTTTGCACCTTCCAAAACAAGACAGATTAATGACATTAAGTTTGATAACAACTTGCAACACAAGTACACTCACTCTGATATGAACATTAATAACACAAATTGGTCGAGTGATCAATCTTACTTAGAAGAATCAGTGGAAGATTTTAGTAGTTATGTGAATAACAATTTGCATAAAATTGACCCAACCTTGATTAGGCAAGAGTTGAATCTAGAAGACCAAGAGCATTTATGTAAATCAATTGAGAATAAGTTAGAATTTATATTACACTAATTAACTAACCATGTCTAAGAAGTTATCATAAATGAATAGATAAAAGATCACGCCGAAGAAGTGCTGATTTGTAGTGAGGACACCTTAACTCAAACAAACAGTAGAAATGAGAGAGAGGTGGAGTATCAACTTGAATTGGATGATCTGAAAGTGCAACAAGAGTTTCAAACTGAAAAAATTGACCAAGAGCGATACAAAATTTATGTCCCATACATAGCTCAAGTCTTTTCAACTAAATGCTTAGCAGTAGGTAACCCACCATGCGAGAACAACCAAGATGAATCGATTGAAATTAACTAGATGACCAATAAACTAAGTGATTCTCTGGGTAGTAATAGTAAGAAAACTATTATCTCTGACATCTTGACTATCAACAAACCCCATTGCAATATTGATAGTATTTGTGTGCAATTTGAATTTGTAGAGAATCACCTTAAGAGTAGTCCTGAAAGAACTGAACTTTACATATTCTTACAAAATGAAATGGAGGGTGATAACAAGGAAAAATATGAAAAGTTTGATAACAAGTATTGTGATGGCCCTGCCTCACCACGGTCCCGTTAACTATTAAGTTAACATGATTACGGTGGAGGGGTCATCTAGATGACAAGGTCCCTACTTAGAATTGGAGTAGACACACATTCTAATCCAACATAACTAAGGACTTTGCCATTTCTCCAAATAATCCATCACTATGATCATACAAGTAACACAAAGATCGCAGAAGCATAAAATACAACATCCATCCATATAATACAACAATCCAGAATAAGTAAAGTGCTAAGAAAGTAAAGAGAATCCCTATATTATTACAGCATTTAAAATAGTTTAAAAGAGCTGAAAAGTAAAACACTCATCCTCACAAATGTAGAAAGAGAGCTAAGTCTACAAATCTTCTAGTACATACTCCTCCTCCAATGGCAAGCCCTCCACTGGATCTACTGCTTCCAAGAAACTGAGAACCTATCATTATCGATTTCATAATGATAGGCCCCCAGCCAACAAAAGAAAAATCTTAGTTAGACAATTGTCTAAGTACATGTTAGGCTGCAAGTTTAATATGTTATTTAGATATCACCCTAAACAAATACAATGCACAATAGGATCAAGTAAGCGTAAGAAAGAACAAGACATAGCTATAAACAAACAGTTTATAACTTAGCAACTAGGAAGTAAGCACATACCTCCTCCAAAGCAACTGCAACAAGGTCAGGTAAGTATAAACAAGTGACTAGAAACAAAATACATCATAAACAGGCTTATGATCAATATAATTTACATAATAATCGACATAAGGTAAGAAAACATGTGAACAAAACAAGCATCCTATAGCAACAAGTAAATATAACATCCTATGAGCAAGACTAGAAAATGCAGTAAGGATTATAAGTAACATAAATGCAGGAAAGTAAGCTAAAAGCAGTAAATTGAAACTATACTAGCTACTCAGGCTAACCTACTGAAAGAAATAACAACTCTCTTAGCCTGATGGGCTAAGGCAAGAGAATATAAGTAGAAGTATACTTAAAATTAGTACTGCCATATCAGAACAAATGACTCATCAAGTCACAAATCCAAAATATTATTCTCTTTATTCAATAACTACTAAATGAAATACTAGGTGGCTTCACCTACAAACTAGTTTTCATTCTACTAGGTTGAATCAACCCATCATCTCTCTCCGACAAACTAGTGAGTGAGACACTTGGTGGCTTCACCAACAAACTAGTATCTCCACTACTAGGCCGAACCAACTGAAGAGGCAGACTAATTAGGCCACAAAATGCCAATGAAATGAAATTGGTATTTATGCAGGTCAAAGTTGACACAAGATACTCATCAAATATGTTATGCACATAATACATGTCCAAGGTATAAAGCTCAAGTAAAAGGTATGCAAAGCATCAAAATCAATGTGTGCAAAAGACTCGACTAGGACACATGTGATATCCATTGTTGTCTACTTTATTCCTTCTATATACTCTAAGTTATATAAGTTTCAGAATCATCAATTCTTACACAGTCTGTAACTTAGAATCATGAACCTATAAGTTGAAGATAATTAGGACTGGCCAAGTCCTAACTATATATAAATTAAAATATGACTACCTGATTTAAATAAACAAATCATCGACCTAATTTGAAAATTTAAACCATCCCAAGCAATCTTGATTAGCTAAATCAAGATGGAAGGATTAAGAATTAGACTCCAAATGATGGGGTCTAATCACTCAATCCGAAGGTATAACTAAAGGTCTAAGGCTTAGAACCCAAATCTCACTGATTAAGTTAAGGCAAATCCTAATGATAAATCAACTCATTAGAATATATCTCTATTCTTAGTTCTCAGGTTTAAAGATAAAATAATCATTAAATAAACTAAGAAAATCTATAAACTAAGAAACTCAAGATTTCATCTACTGAGTAATCCAATTTACTCAATAGATGAACTTTAACATAAGATCTATTCCTAATCCTAGGAATTTAAAGCTCTTAAGTACTAAGAGTATCTCTTATGACACACATCCTAACTAGTGTTATAAGACCTAAGGGGAGATCTAAGAATAGTTAAGGAAGGGAAGCACTCAAATTTTACTTAGGAATTTCCTTAAGGACTTTAAAATGAGATTTTGATCAAAATCAAATTAAGGCTTGAACTTACTTAATTTTTGTTCTAAATAGTCTATTTACTGATTAAGTTATTTAGAAAGTGATTTTAGGGCTTTAAATTATTAAACCCTAATTTTGGGCAAAATGACCATTTTGCCCCTACTTAAGGGTTCAAAAGATCAAAATTTGATCTAGGATTTCAAATTCTGAAATTTTCTATTGGCAAAGTGTTTCTTACTATTTAATATGAGATTAGATAGTGATTACACAAATTTTGGGTAATTATTAAGCCTTATGAGATCAAATTAATGAATTTGACTTATAGGGGCATTTTGGTAATTTGGTTAAATAAAATCTAAATTTTATTTTAGTTTATTGTTAGTTACTATTTAATGTTTCCATAGAACTTAAATTTGCTAAATTTTGATAAGTGTTGGCCAAGTTATGGTCAATACAAGCTTAAGGGGTAGAATGGTAATTATGAGTTTCTTAATTAAGGGTCAAAAATCATAACTTCTCCAATTGGTGTCCAAATTAATAAATTTTAGTGGCTATAGATCACAATTGTTCCACTTATTCTAATGACTAGTGGTAGGCTCAATTTGGACTCTAATTGGCTATGTTATGTCCTAATTAAGGTTTAGGGTGATTAGTGAGTGATTAATAAATTAATCACCAAATTACTAATTTAACCCTACAGTTAGGTTCTAATAGGTTCTAGGAGTTATCTGAAACTTAATTTGTACAATTTGGATTATTAGATTTACTAATATTCACCAATCAAGTTTTAGGGTAATTATGATTGATTAGCAAATCTAACCATTGGATCTATAATATTTTTACAGATTACTGTAAGTAGGTTTTTATGATCTAAATTGATATTTGGATCACCTAATTTGGAGTTCAATTGACTATCTCATGGTCAATTGAAGTTCTAGGGTTAAATGACCTAATTAGGGTTAGGTCCTAAAAGTTATTAGGCAAATACTAATCCAAACAGCAAAGTGAATACTACTAAATTAATCCTTATGGTTTTCTGATCATTTTGAGACCCATATTGGGTATGATTGGGATTTTGTGTGCAAAGTTATACGGATTTGAATGAAATGACAATTTTTTTCTAATAATTCAAATACCTAAAATGTCACTAAGTGAAACATTAGTCATATAGCAAAATAATTGGCATCATTAAATTCATTGTATTTTTTCGATAAATTTGATATATTTATTTATATGATTTGAACTTGTATTTTGTGAGATAGAAGAGTCTAAAGTTTGGTAATTATTTGAATTAATTATATTAATGTTAATATGTTAAAGTTAAATATTTCTATTTACAATTAATTCTATATTAATTATCATTGTCTAATATAATTAATATATTATTATATGTTATTAATTAATCATATCCATTTTTCTAATTATATATATATATATATATACATATATTAATATTTGTATAAATTATGTATGCTTTTTTTAACATCATTTATATATATAACATAATTTTAATCATCAATAATCACTGCAGGATGTAGACAGAGGCGGGCCACACGATTGACATGGCAGGATACCACTGGTCGAGATAGCCGGAGGGGTCCCACTGTTGCTGTCAACAGAGACAGCAGTGGGCCCCACGATGATGACTCTTCGGCAAATCAACGCTTGCCAGCTATACGCGCGGGTCCCACTGTCTCAGCCAATACCACGCCTCGAACCAAATGGTGCCCGGGTCGACCCGGCCTGGCCCAAAAATCTTTTCGCCTTCCCTAGACGACCATTAGGGTTTGAAGCTGCCGGTGTTTCCGGCCATGGCTGGACCCAACCCGCACACGGATGGATAGATATCAACGAAATCCATCTAGTATGCGATATGTGATTGATAAAGATAGTCCGAGGTGACAACCAGCGCTAACCCTAGAATGTTGTCTACGGAAAAGATGCCTTATCGAGGGTCAATGTATCGATTCAATGTATCGATATTTGGATTCGATCGGATTCAATAATAATGAAATCAAGACTGTAAGATAGGTATTCAAAATTGCAAAATTTAGAAAAGTTTAAATGGAGATAAGGATCGGAAGTACCTTCTATCGACGATTCGAAGAGATTTTGATTCGATCACAATTCTTCTTATCTCTCCGAGGGTCCAACGCAAGAACTCTGAGAATGAATATGATTTTAATTCTATGTTGAATGGTGGTTTACGTCGGCAGAGGCAACACTTGGCGATCAGGCCGGCTGCGCTCGCGAATGGCTGCCACGCGAGATGCGCGTGGCGAGGATCTGCAGAGACGACTCTGCGACCGTCCGATCAAATCTGATCGGACAATCTGGAACACAACACGTCGAACCAAACGGCGTTAGGGAGGAGAAACGACACAGGTTTTATGCTAATAGCGTCGGTTATTTAAAATTAATATATTAATATTTAATTAATTTTAAACAAATTTAATTTATTAAAATTAATTAACTAAATGAATTCCAAAAATTTTCAATAAATTGCCCCTAACTAATTGAGGGGTGAGGAACGCAACGACGTAATCGGATTTTCAATCCGACGAGTATTTAATTATTTGATTTTTCAGGTATTTAAATAATATTAAAATATTCAATGAAATTCAACGACTTCCAAATGCATCCAAAACTTCACCCCTAGCTAATTTGGGGGTGGTGAACGCAATGACGAAGTCAGATTTTTAATCTGAGATCTAGATAAAAGTGAATTTCTAGGGTTTTGGGATTTTCTAAAAATCAAGATTTGATCCAATTGGTTCTAGATTTGACCTAGATCTTAGAGATGAGCTCTAAATGACTTAGTTAGTGTACTAGAACCTCAATTAAGACTTAAATTAGTCTTAATTGACCTAAGTAACAACCTAGGTTGTTACAAGTATAAAGGGAGAAATGAAAGGAATGAAAAGACAAATAGAAATAGAACTTATTATAAGATTGAGAATATTGATTAGGCTTATAAGAAGAAAAATAGTAGAGTTGGTGCTCATGATGACCCAATTATTAAACTAGCTCGTACTCATCTTAAGGAGTTAATGAAAATCTGGAAAGAAATTTTGAAAGGATAAAAACTATTTTTGGTCAAGCTGAGGAATTAAACTAAGCACTAGTTGGGAGGTAGCCCAACAAATAATTTTATATTTTCGTTTGTTTCAGATTCTGAGTAGTACATGTGTGCGTCTATAAAAGAGAAGAAGGATTCTCGAGCATGCATGCAGTAATGACAATTTGTCATTATTCATATCAGGTTGTTTTATTCCTTACTACTCTTAGCAAAGTATGTTCATTTTGCCTTTTTGAAGAAATAAATTATGGATTATCATAGTCCCAAAATCTTACTATAAATTGCAAATGACAAATTTTTCTGAATTTTTTAAGAATGGAAGTCACAAAAATATCAATAAAGAAAATAATATGAAATCAAAGGGTGCTTAACAAAGAGTGAGTAAATACATTGATATCATTAAATCTTTTATCAAAGGAATGCTTTAAGGTTAATCTAATCTCCAAAAATTCAAATCAATGCTAAGGACTAAGTGTGTGGGAAAGCATTGGACTACAAAACTAGTGATTAAGGTGACTAATCTAAAAGAGCGTGCTAGGCTCCCATAGGACTTCATGATCAAAAAGATGTGAAATGGGGATGAAGAAAAATATCTCTCCCTAAGAATGAAAAATGCAAAAACATAAAAATAAGGATGATGAAAAATATCTCTCCCAAATGAAAGAAATAAAAATAGATGATGAAAAATATCTCTCCTTTAATCTTTTCATCTTTGTGATTCATAAGAAAGAGCACATATGACACAAAACTCTTGATTATTTCACTACCTCTCTAGTCTAGGTATTCCAAAGAACCTTCCCCAATACCTAGTAACAAGCACAAATACAAATACTTGGAGACTAATTTATTAACTTTGCTTCATATCTAATATTTGAAAATCTAATGCCAAATGATTTTGGTCATTTCAGTTAAGCACATGCCTTGAATTACAAAATAAAAATCTCATTGATATATTTCATTGTAGCTCCCCGCCTCATCGCCGCGCGTGCAAAAGAATTAAGTACAATCATATCGGCGGCGGAGCGGTGCACCACTCGGGGAGGAATAACCCGTCTCCCCGAATGACTGAAAACTAAGCCCATCTGAGGGGCTGCTGACTCAACCTCAAGTAAAGTTGAGAGCTAATACTTAAGATAAGAGTAGTATCCTTATCCTAAGTATTAGGCAAATATATACATTGGATTTAGAATACAATAGGAATCTAGTATATGTATAGTATATCAGCATTTCCAGTATACTGATCACATCAGAATACTAAGTATAAGTAGTATATAACAGAGTGCGGAAGCTTAAAGCAAACATCCAGAAAACATTCATCATAGAAGTTGAATAAAAATATTCATCTCAGAAAAGAAAAGAAAATACATTCAGAATTATTACAAATAGTTTACTGAAATAGACATAAAACTAAATACTGAACTGAAAATACTAAGCAGAAAATAAATCTGGAGGAGAGTGCACTAGTACTCCACGGGCTCCTCCTAAATCTCCAGGGTGTTCTCCTATCCTGGCTCAATATACTGCTCAGGATCTAGCAAATTGCTGAATCCTAAAAAGTACCCCGTGTTAGATAATAAGTCTAACACATCAAAACTATTCTAATAATTCTAGTTATCCATATAAGATTTGCATAATATAATTAAATCTGTTAAAATACTGTAAAGATAACTGAAAGCATAAACTGTATGAAAGTGTACAAAACTGAAATAAGGTAAAACTGGACTATAACTGAATACTGAAAATAAATCAAAATAGTACTGAATATAAAACTGAGTAATCTTATGTACAACTATACGGTATGTCATTGAAACTGTGCATCTGAATATGCCACAATACTATATGCTATTGATATGCCACCAAAATATTACTAAACTGTTATGAGTAGTACGGTCCAATGTATATATACATCCAATTGGGAATACTGTTTACTGATGATGCTGATGCATCCTGAAATTCCCCAATCAATGTATGCAACATTCTGTAACTCAAAGATCATCACTGATACTTATACATCATTTTGATACTCACACATCATGCTCATGCTCATGCTTCTAAACTACATAAGATAAATCCAAAAAATGCTTTAAAATTTGATAGTGAATCCAAAGTCTCCATTGTGCAGAATCCTGCTAAAAGGATTCTGACTCCTTAATTCTAATCTTGACGATTAGTTAAAGTTGAGAGTTTACTTAAAAATCATTAGCTGGGATGATCGTATACACATATTTAGCATGTTTGCAAGAAAGATAGATTTAACCCTTAGCTTATTTAAACTGTACTTATCGAAGCACACTATGATAGGTGGCAGTACCCGGTCACAGTTTACATCTCAAGCTAAGCCTCTAAATGCCCTAATTACAAGCATACTTAGTGGTCTACACAAAGTGACTTAAGATACTTAATTTGCTTAAACTGCACTTATTGAAGCGCACTACGATAGAAGGCAGGACCCGGTCGTAGTTTATATCTCAAACTAAGGATCTTGTTCACTAATTGTAACACTCTTAGTCTTTAAAGATTTACTCTAATGGGACTGTATTTATCTAATCCCTCAAGATAGCACCTGGTCATAAGTCCACATTAGAGTGAATTAACCAATCTTGAATATTACTAAATTACTCCAGTATTATGGGTATACCCTACTATACCCAACCAATAATCTGGGTTCAACAGATTCTATTTAATCGACAAGGATTTATCAGATCTATTAATCCTTACTCTAAGTAGGTGTACCCAACATAAGGCCCCAAGGATGTGATCAAAGGATCACTCAACATAGGTTGCTATCACAAGGAATGAGCCATATTCTAAGTACTTTAGGTGGTTCCTACCACAAGGTATCAAGTTCAACTTCTAAGGTTATGAAGGATCAACTAGGTTTCTACCTCAATAAGTTACAAAAGTCCTTCCTACCTCAATGTATCATTAGTTAAGGTCTTTAACCATTTCAATGATGAATACTATAATAAGACCCTTAAAGTCTCACTTTTCTACTTCTTAAGATTTACTTGTTATACTTAGGATAAGGTGATCAGATCAGATGATTAAAATTCATTTGATCCTTTCCTATTCTACAATCATAGGATAAAATCAAATATCTTATTAGAGTTAGATCATTGCATAAATCATTACAACTTTTATTTCCATCTTATGCTAATTGTCTTATATAAAAGAAAATCAAAGATCTAAAGTTTGGATTCAGATGGTTCAATCACACACATTCAATGTTATCCTTAGCACTTCTAAATTGATGATTTAAGATCAATATCAAATCATATGCATTATTAGAATAATGTTAATTAAATTATCTTACAATCAAGTTAATTAATTAAGTGATTAAGGTTTATATCTTAATCAAGACAAGCTAGGGTTTAACCCCGAATCTTTCTATCATTTAGACCAATGTTAATTTAAAGGTCAATAACAAATCAATGTATTATTAGTATATTATTGATTGCAAACTCTAAGTTTGGATTAAGTATCATCTACTTAATCAAGTTATCAAGATTCTTATGTTTAAGTTTAGTTTACATATCAAGATGTCCCATTTAAATGTTAAAGTTTTCTAACATACATCCTAATATCATAAAGGCTATAAATGGAAAGATGACATAAAATAAAAAGGTGATTAATGCTAATCAAATCCTAACACAAACAAAGGGATTAGCACTTAATCACAATTCTAAAAGATCTAAGTTTCAGGCCATTAGGTTATTAAGGTTTACCTATTTGATACATACTTTTAAGGACTCTATTACTTAGCATTTGACATGGCACACATTTAAAGTACATAGTAGATTGTTGAGCACATTAAGAATGGCAAAGTTTCAAATTTAATTTTAACATAGAATTTTATGCAATGTTAAATTTTAGCTAAAATCAGTTCAAATTTAGTATAACTTAGCCCCACTAGGGTCCTAGGGACCTTAAAATTCAAAAACAAAAAAGTTTTGGCTATTTCAGCCAAAATTGGGCAGTTTTCTGAAAATTTTGGGAAAATTTGCAAATTTGGACGCTGCAGTGCGCTGTAGCGCTTTTCGCGTGGCAGCACGCCATAACATTCTTAGCGCGGCAGTGCTGCGACCCGCTGCGGCCCACTGCAGCACGCTATAGCATGCTGTAGCGGTCCATTTTTCAAAAATACTGTTTAAATAGTGAAATACTGATTTTCCTAGGATTTTAATGAAATACCGCTGTAGCGGTCTATTTTGTGAGTTTACTATTTAATTACTTTTTCATATTTTTATATAATTTCTGCTGAAATGCCGCTGCAGTGTGCTGGAGCACGCTGCAGCGGCCTAGCTCTGCAACTTCAGGCGCTGCAGCGCCAGACAACATTTTTCGCCTGGATGAAAACTCTGAGGCCTATTTTCGAGCTCAATTACTCTCAATCCAGAAAGTCCCATGAGTGGTGCCATATATTAATGGAAAGGTATTTCTGATATCTTTCCATCGACACCAAAATTAGCATAAACAAAGTATCCTAGCTATGCTAAAAATGTAGATGAATGATAGGGTGTGCAGAGTAAATGAAAAACAGAGCACCACATTGTATATCTTGGAGAGTGTTGTAATGGCTTGCACACTTAAACATGGCTATCTAGAGATGCAATAAGCATAATAGCAAGATGAACTATATAAGGAGAGAAGCAAAGGGGTACCTTTAGTTCTTAAGAGGGGAGGGAGAGAACTTTATTTTCTTCAAAAGCCTTGGAGGTAGAGAGCTGAACCTCTTCTTCTTCTGCACTAGAGCATCAATGGTAGAAGGAAGGAGTGGAGAAAATTTCAACAAGCAATAGAGGAATGCTGATCTCCTCTTTAAAGATGAGGAGGAATGATGAGCCTAGGGATAGGCCATCATGAGGTCTAGGGAGAGGGGGAAGGAGGGAGGAGAAGAGGCCATTTAAAAATCAGCCTAAGGGGCATGGGGTGCTGGCTGAGGTGATGGCCAGCCGAAATGGGGATTAGAAAAAAAATGGGGAAATTGCAATTTGGGGCTTGATTAATTACTTATTTATTTTCCCTAATTATATGAAAATTCAGATTTTCGAAATGCACTCCAAAAATTCCCAAAATTCACCCCTAGCTAATTTAGGGGTGAGGAATCCAATGGCAAAGTCAGAATTTAATTCCGACGATTATTAAATTATTTCATTTTTCGGTGCATTTAATTATATTAAAATATTCACGAAAATTCGACGACTTCCAAATGCGTCCAAAATATCACCTCTAGCGAATTTGGAGGTGACGATCGCAATGATGAAGTCAGATTTTGATTTTGAGGTCAAAATTAATACCTCAATTTTCTAATTAATTAATTATTAAAAAAATCCAAAATATTAGATTGAACTCCAAATTGCTCCAAACCTTCAGGGTTTGGTTCCAATGACTTGATAAACTTAATGGAAAGATAATTATGCTATGATTATGCTAAAATTAAGCTGGGTAACAACCTTGGGTTATTACATTCGTTGACTATCATACCTAAAAAATAGAAAAATACAATTTTGAGCTTACTCGAGGACGAGCAAGAATTTAAGTGTGGGGGTATCATGAATCCATAATTTATACCTTAAATAAAGGAAAATTTCATTTATTTCTCATATTAAAACTGCTCCTTAAACAATTTTATCTATCTGTTTCAGGAAAAATACCTATCCAATGAATTCCGAGCAATTTGGAGAATTTGCCAAAATTTTTAAAGGAAAACCACTGCCGCGCACTGCAGCGCGCTGTGCAGCGGGCCATCTTGTGAATCGCTGGTGCGATCGCACGCTGCAGCGGTTCAGTTTTGGAACCGTAGGCGCGATCGCGCGCTGCAACGGTTCAGTTTGCGAATCGCGGGCGCGATCGAGCGCTGCCGCTGTTCAGTTTGCCAACTACGGGCGCGACAGCGCGCTACAGTGGTTTAGTTTGCGAACCGCAAGCGCAATCGCGTGCTGCAGCGGTTGAGTTTTCGAACCCCGGGCGCGATCGCGCGCTGCGGCGGTTCATTTTGTGAACCGCGGGCGCGATCGCGCGCCGCGACGGTTCAATTTGTGAACCGCGGGCGCGATCGCGCGCTGCGGCGGTTCAATTTGCGAATCGTGGGTGCAATCGGTGCTGCAGCGGGCCTCTTTGCACTTTGTTTCTGCCACAGCGCGCTGCCGCGGCTGCTAATTTTTCTGTCTGATAGGTGTATTAATTGCGGCTAGGACAAGACCCTCAACGAGCCTCTTATCTCCAACCATCATTCCCTTTACTGCAACTCTGTTTTTAAATGGAAAGCAGCCTCTATGATGTGATGAGAATGATAAGACAATGGAAAACATTGGTCACCTCACCCATCAATTAGGATTTGCCATCATTACTCAGATTTTTTAAAAGGCATTGCTGGTTTTGATCTTGACTATGACGATGCAGCCCCTCATCTATAAATACCTCCCTTCTTGACTAGAGGAGGGTTCCAAAATTTGCTCAGTTCACTAAGTAAGGAAAGGGGCTGCATAAAGGAGAAGAAAAACTCCCCAAGGGTGGAGAAGCTCAACTTGCTAAGGAGAAGGAGGAGAAAGGAAGCACTAGCGACCTAAGAAAGACACTTCAAGCAAGGAGAAGAAGAGTCCGGAGAACTTCCAAGGAATGTCCCTAGTATTTTCTAAACTCTTGTTTTCAAATTTGCTTATGAGTTGATCATGAAAGGGACTTTATCCATGTATGTGTTCTTTTTCATCTCTTTTGTAATGGAGAGCTAAACCTCCTTTGGGGAGGGTTGGGGTAATCCCACATGTTTTGATAGTTACTATAAATGTATGAGTTTTGCTCAAGTGTTAGTAAAGAATATGATCATAATGCCTTGCTGAGGATATGTATAATTTTATTATTGGACTTAATGTGAATCAAAAGACTAATGTGTCTTGTGCTCCATAGCTCACCTTAGTTTAGATGCTAGATTTATGAATGCACGAGAGCTTAGAACTATGTGAGAAAGTTCTTGAGCTTAATGCACCTTAATCTAAGCTCAACTAATGGGATGACACATGCGATGCTAAGACCCACTAATGTAGCCTCGTTGCTCAGCATACTTGAGAGAGGGAATGGAATAATTGTGTGCTAATGAATGAGGTGACATAGTCATTGAGCCCAATGAATCCAACCCCTCATCTCAGCTATAAGTGATGCGCATGGCGCTCTTAGTGGAGTCAATGCTTATAAGATCTTAAAAAATTAACAATCCTCATCTCCATGATCAAGAGATGAGATAAAAACTACAAACCTAAGATCTTATAAGGATCTTTATGTTGAAATAGAACTGACTGTGTGTTCATTTCAAGCACAAGATTTGAACTTGTAAGTCTTTGAGATAAACCTCAAAGAAAAACTATATGCACTTGATGAAAATCAAAGAGAATGAAAGATGAATGCTTGATGAGACATCATATTTAAGTAAACTATCATGTCATGTGGGAGATACCCAACTCTCCTCTTCCTTCTATTTGACTATTTTCTACTAAGTGATTGTTTTGCTCATTCTAAAAACAAATTAAACAAGTTACTGATAGCTTAAACATTAGTGATAATAGATATACCTTAGTAACAAAACATCCAATTCTCCATGGTTCGATAAATCCCAGAAACTTAAACTTTCCACTTAATACTTCAGACCACGTACACTTGCGTGCGAGTGCAGACGTGTATTTACAGTCTATCACTTACAAATTCATCAAATGTCTTTATCAATTGATATATAATAATATATAATTAAATGAGGTTTTAAAAATAATAACATGATTAAGCTCTTATACATGTGACAATAATTTATAGATATAATTATAATGTTATAAACAAAAATCCTATCCTATTACTAACACTACGCTTATCTAAAGTATCTAATAAACTCTTCTGCTCTAATGGGACATCTGAGTACATACTAAAGATCTCATTACTACACTTATTAGATTACTAGATTCCTATGACTTAGATTACTTGTAGGCTTGGACTCTTTAGCTACTTAGCTTAATGTTTCACTATACTTAAGGTATGGGTTTCTCTTGACTTATACTATCCAAACACTTAAGTTAACACTATCCTTTAAGCATCCCATTTTTATTTAACATTAGAAAGGATCTATGCATAAGAAGGTTCAATCATTTAATTACTTAAGTTGTCTTAGTCTTAAATATGTTACTAGTATTTTCTTACTAGATTATCCTTAATCTTACTGGTGTACAGGGTTACTAGCTTATTATTGGCAAGACTTAAGGTACGTCACTATTTAAGTTATAGTTGTCTAATTTACCCCACATAAGCTTATTAATCTAAGCATTAAGATTCTTATCTTAATCCTAATGTTCCAAGCCTTAATGCTACAATCACTAAGTTCTTAAGCTTCACTTCAATATTTAAAACTAAATATTCTAAGCCTTTTAACACTTAAGGCAATATCTAGCCTTAGCTCAATCACTTAGTCATTTTAAGGGATTTTAAGTCTCAATAATGTTCCATCCTAAGTAATTTAAAATTTTACACTTATCATACTATGTCCAATCATACTATACTAAGTAGGTGCACTTGGTCACTTAGGTTATGTATTAAGACATTAATTAATCACTCATCCTTCAATGGTGATTAAATCTTAATATCTTATAAGTATTCTCTTGGCTATAGGTGATACACTAAGGATTTGTTAGTATTATCCTAAATAATTCACAAGATCTAAATATAAAAGTTATATTTATTCTTTCTCCCAAATGTTAGGATTCAAGCTAAGTTTACAAGTACTAGACTAGTTAATTGGAGGATATTACTTCATTCAATTGTAGTATTTATGAAAGATAGTAATCTCATTTTAGAGTTATTTGGAAGATAAAGTAATGCTTAAGTATATATGCAAGTTAATTTAAGAGCATATCTTATTACTAACTTTTTATTTCTGAAACTACAGGACTTACTATTTTAATTTAAGATACTAGGCTTGCGCTAGTGGTTAGTATTCTTTGCAAGAAGGTTGGTTTGTAAGATTTCTTGCCTTAAGCTAATTAAGGCATTTAAGATTTAGGGAGATTCTAACTCAATAACTAAATAAATTGACGAACTACAACTAATGCAATCCTAATAGTAAGGTACTTAAGTGAAGGCATTCAAATCCTTAAATTCCAGGTTCACATCAGGCATTAGGATTTCTAGAGTTTTGCTAAGTGATTAGGCTACTAAGCTGAGTGAATGTCATTAAGTCAAATAATAGGATGACTAGGGTCAAACTTACTATTAAGAGATGTAAGGAATTAAGTTAGCCTCTAGCTAATCTTTTAAGGGTTCTACAAATGAATATCCTAATCCTAGGGAAAATGACTAAACCATATTCAACTTAGGGTTTAGGATCTACTACAATCTATGTATTAAATCAAGCAATTGGGACATACAATATCAATTCATTTCTATGCTGAGGCTCTTTACTAAGTTTACTAGTGCTAAGACTAGACTAGGATATTCTAGTTGTTTTCCTAATCAAAATGTCATCAAATGTAAGAACATATTATAAGGAAAGTTATCTTAGGTGTCCTAGTATTTAGGAGACCTAAACAAGCAAAACCCTAATTTTGGATATTTTATATTATTTTATTAAGGGTTAAGAACTCATATTTTCTATTCAATATCCAAATCATGAAAACATGATGGCTATAACTTCCTTATAGCATAATATGTGCAATGACACTAAGTAGGGTTAAATCAGACATCAAATGATTAATATAAACACTAATGACTCTTAATAACACTTTAAAGGTTATTAGAAAAATTAATTATCAAAAAATTAATATTGTATTGTTGACCTAAACATTATTGTGATCAAAATGACATATTTGTTCGTCAAATTTGGATGCAAATTGACTAAGCTATGGTGCTTACAAAATTAGGTTAAATACGTAATTAACTAATTTATTAAAATAGTGATTAGTTAAATTAATCCTCAAACTAAAAATCTAATATCATATTATTGATCTTTGCATTTTTCTAATCACTTTGAGATATAACATCGATATATTTGGACGTGTATTTTAAAAGTTATGAGGCTTTAAATTTTTTAAGAATCAATTTATTAATTAATTATTTATTCTCTAAAGGAGTTATTGTTCAAAGGAGCAGGAGGCGCACGCGGGCAAGGTCGGGCCAACGTGGGCTGGGCCCAAATTTTGTAGAAATGGACATTAGGAGCTAGGGCATCAAAATTTTCCTTGCTCCGGTGATCGTTGATGGCCGACCTGCATGTCGATCGAGCACCTTGCAGGTTGCTGGAGGCCTTCCCTTGCATTGGGAAAAGTGATGCCCTAGGTCCCTCGTTGTGTACACTGGTGGGGAAACATTGTATAGAACTGTAGCTTATCATTGGATCGAGTTCCAACTGAGCATGATCAATCTCGGTTGGGGCTTAATAAACAACCTTATATACATGGAATGACCAAACGAAACAGCTGCATAATGAAATTGTGAAAAATAGTCAGGAAGGGAAGTACCTTAGTTATCGTTTCATCACTTTAGGTTAGGTTAAGATCGACACCTACTATAGCTCCAGCGCCTTCTAGACCCTCCCAAGCCTCGGCTTTGCCCAAATGCATCTAAAAATGAAAGGGTATTCGAGGTAGAATCCATGGATAAAGTGCTTGGCAATCGGCTGTAGCACGACATCACTTCTTCGCTCAAATGATCGCGAGACCGCAAAGACATATAGTAGAACGACCGCAGCAATGCAATCAACTTGATCGGGCGACAGACGACTAGGATTCGACTCGTAAGGCTGAATCACGCCGTTAGGTTAGGTTAGTATAATTAATTTATTTAAAAAATATTTTAATAATAACTACAATTTTAATTAATTAGAATTAGGTAACTAAACAAGCTTTGAAAAATCCCAAATATTCACCCTTATCTAAATCGAGGGTAAGGAACTCAAAAATGAAGTCAAATTTTTTATCAAAGATATATTTAATTATCTTACTTTTCTGAGCATGACAGACTATAAATACATGTCTGCACTTGCACGCAAGTGTACGTGGTCTGAAGTAATAAGTGGAAAGTGTGACTTTCCGGGAATTTATCGAACCACAGAGAATTGGTTGATTTGGCACTAAAGTATATCTATTCTCACTAATGTTTAAGCTATAGTATGTATTAGTTGGTTGGTCTAAATTTGGCACAAATATTTACTAAGTAAAATAGCAAGATTAAAGAAAGAGGAGAGTTGGGACCATCCCACATGCAATGATATAATACTCATGTAAATTTATTTCTCAAGCTTTATCATTTAATTTAATTGAAATCAAGTACACATTGTTGTCCTTTAGTCTAGCTCAAAGGCTTACAAGTTCCAATCTCATGCACAAAATGAGCTCACATTCTGTTCTACTTTAGCACAAAGATTCTTGTAAGATTCTTGAGATTTAAAGTTAATTCATTTTCTCTTTATTCAAGGAGAGTTTAAATTTTCTTAAATCTTAGGATCTCACAAGCATTGATTTCCACTACAAGCATCACTCGCATCTCACATAGTTGAGATGAGGGAATCACATGTTGGGCTCAACGACTATGTCACTTAGTTCATGAGTACTCAACACTTCATTACTCAATCTCAATTATGTTGAGCTAAGGAGCTCATTTAGTGGGTCTTAGCATCACTTGCATCAACTCTTTGGTTGAGCTTAGATTGAGGTGTATTGAGCTCAAGAACTTTCTCACATGATTTTTAGCTTTCATGCACTCAAAATCTAGCATCCAACCTAAGGTGAGCAAAGGACCACAAGACAATTAGATCTTGGATTTTTTAGTTCTTTTCTCATAAACAAATCAAGACTAATTAGATGAATATTTCTTAGTAAGACATTAAAATCACAAATACATTATGCTTGAGGGAAAACATTCATACATCAATATTATATCATGCAAAATGGGACTTCATCCCAACCCTCCCCAAGGGGAGTTTAGCTACTCATTACACAAGAAAATAAGGAGGACACATACATAGATAAAGACCCTTTCATGGTCAACTAAAGAGAAAATACAAGATTGAGTTTAGAAGATACTAGGAATGCTCCATAGAAGTTCTCTGGAATTCTTCTTCTCCTTCTAATTATCCTCTCCTTAGGTCGCTAGTGCTGTCTTCTTCCTCTTCTCCCTTTACAAAAGCTTGCCTTGCCACACTTGGGGAGTTCTCTCTTCCTTTGGCTCTCCTCCTTACTTAGTGGATTTTTGCTAAAATTGTGAACCCTCCTCTAGTTAAGAGGAGGGATATTTATAGGAGGGGGGAGGCTGAATTCTCCTCTTCATTTGCAACCAAATTTTCCATAAAGGATTCTGAATTCATCATTGCAATATTTTTCCATTAATAGTGAGGTGACAATAATCTCATTTCTAATCAATTAAGAAATTCTAAAGAGGATGATTCAATTCAATTAGATGATCTAAAGTCTAAGATCTGGGATCTAAGATCTATGATTTGATCACTTTAGATCTAGATTAAAAACTAAACTTAGAATTTTTAAGAGAATATTCACTTAAGATTTATAGCTTATGAATCAATTTAATAGAGTAATGAAGCTAAAGATTTAGTATTAAAGATATTTAGGTTTGCTCTCTTAAGGAAGTAGTTTTGAGTACTCTTAAGATCTTAAGATCTTAATTATATCTTTTTAAGATTCCTCCACTTAACCTTATATTATTAACATCAGATTGCAGAAAGGTGTTAAGGTATTAACTAGAGACATTTTACTAAATTTCAGGGCTTAAAGGGTGCTTTAAACTATTTTAGGTCAACATGACCAAAATACCCCTCATAAGGTTAAAAATGGGATTTTAAGATTTAATCAACTAAATTGATTCAAGTCTATTTTAATGAGTTCTATATTAATTAGTGAAGTAGGAGACACACTTATCTTAGGGTTTAGTAACATAATTAGCCTAATTAGCACTAATCATATTTTAAGGCCAATTTAGATGATTAAGGAAATTAGGGCATACTAGGATGATCCAAATACATTTGCAGGCTCTACTATACTTAATAAGATATTAGGAACTAGATTTTCCAAAGTCAGAGGTTAATCTAAGACTTAATTCACTAATCAACTTTTAGGGTAATTAAGAGGTGATTAGAAAATTTAGAGATCATAAACTTTTAATGGTCTACATAGGTCCTCTATGGTCTCATGGGCAATCAGAGACCTTAATCAACATTTTTGGATAATTAATGAATTTATTATGATTTAAATACAATCAGAGAAGGATTAAGCAATTATTTAAAATCTAGCCATTGGATCCTTGATTTTATTTTATATTATTATTCCTTGCATTTTTTGATTAAAATAGTGTATTGGATCATACCATTTAGATAAGTATAACTAAAGTTATTTAAATAATTTATTCTATATTTTTATTTAAATTGGAATCATAGGGAATCTATTTATCAATTATTTATCCTAAGAAATATAATTCCAAATAAGTATTATTTAACCGCGACCCAAAATTGAATCGCGCAGGTAAGGAGAGGTACGACCCGATGCAGTGGTGCATCGTCCCCGCTCCTAATGCCTGATACTTACTCCTTTAGGATTAGCTTAAAATGTGCGATTATCCACACACATGCCAAGCTGCACCCTGATCTCAATGGCTACACCTTCAGGGAACTAAGACGCATCGATTGAGGTAAGAACCCCCATCCAGGTCACACTGGATTGCTGGGGTGCTACTCAATCGAGACGCTCTAAGAAAGGGGAGTTAGGGTTCACTGTGAGGAAGTAATTCTCCTCATTGAGGCCACTAAATGGATGGGGCTCAATCCCTACACCATCAATGAGGTGAGGCAAGTCGAACCCCCAAGGTTTTATAGCCTGGGGTGTAGCCAATCGCTGGGTCCTTACTCGAACTCAACCATGGCTTGACCGCTAGCTCAATTGATTAATACGATTGATCGTAGCTAGCTCAAGCCCTGGGAGCATTAAGGTTAGGTTCCTAGAGGGCTAAGAGATCTATACGACATTTAGAGGCAACAATTGAAGAGCTGGAATTATTGAACCGAGCTTATACAGCTTAGTGGGAAGTGGCGGTACCTGAAGACGGGGTTGCAGGCATGACCAAATGGAATTAGGAGGCTTCTGAGCTCACCAAGCTGTAGGTGCAAGATCAAAGAGATTCTGAACACCAGACGAACCCTCTATCAGCGGCACGCAACTACTAAAATTGACGAGAATGCCGAGACGATGGGGAGCTCCTGCGGGCTTCAGTTGAGCAATTGAGGAATCACAGTGAGCAAAGGGACTCACTGTGATATCCTGAAGGTATTTATAGGTGTTAGGAGGTGGATTCCAGAGCTCAGGCTCCATGGCATTGGCTCAGACCAAAGGTAAGGCTCAGCCTAAATGTTAGGGGCAATTCAGGATAGCTACTACCGGTAGGAGGTCGCACCGAGGGTAGGAGATAAATTTGGGTATCTTCCCGTACTGCCACGGGGGCTGGAAGGGGATCTGGCTATCGGGGGGGACCAGTGAGCGACAGGTGAGAGGTAGACGAAGATCCACAGTGCTTGGGTTTATGTTTGCCGTCTGATGGATCCACCATTGGTTCCGGATGGCTCCGATGGAATGCTTAAGCAAATCAAACGATTGACGTCCGATGCGCAAGATGGATCCGACATTTAGGATTAGATCTTACCATGGAGGAGATCATGTTGTTAGATGGATTGCGCCAGGATAAGTGCAATTGCATCCATCGGCTATATCCCATGCGCCGCTATCGGGACCCACAGCAGATCTGCCGTGGTCTCGATAGCAAATCCCAGATATAATATATATATATATATATATATATTTAATTTAATTATTATTAATTCATTTAATAATTAACTTAAATTCTAATTAATTTTATAAATCCAATTTAGGATTAAATGAGCTCCAAAAATTTACCCTTGGCTAATTAGGGCATGAGGAATTCAAAAATCAACTCTGATTTTAATTTGGGAATCACATTAATTTAGGTATTTTTCAGGGCTCAAAATAAGAAAAATACCAAAATTCTCAGTTTTGCTCCGATTGATCCCAAACATTTAGGGTTAGGTTTAAATGATCCATTGAGTCTAATTGAATCAAAATTAGAACTTGGTTTAGCTTAATTAATCTAGATTTAGCTAGGGTAATAACTAGGGTTGTTACACCAACCCACCTGAAATATGCATATTTGGGGTACAATCAAATTTTGATATCCTCGAAAGACCATGAGAAGACAACTTTTGCCTGCCCCTACGACACCTTTGCCTTTAGAAGAATTCCTTTAGAATTATGTTGCTCCTACCACTTTTCAATGATGTATGATGGTAATTTCTCTAACATGATCGAAGATTTCTTAGAAATATTAATGGATGATTTTTCTGTAGTTGGTAGATCTCTTGACCATTGCCTAGCAAATCTGAGTAAGGTTTTAAGAAAATGTGAAGATATAAATCTAATTTTGCATTGGGAAAAATGTCACTTCATGGTAGAAGAAGGAATTGTCTTTGGGCACCTAATCTCTAAAAGTGGAATCGAGGTTGATAAGGATAAAATCAAAGTAATTGAAAGACTTCCTCCTCCCATAAATGTATAAGGAATAAGAAGTTTTTTGAGGCATGCTGGATTTATAAGAGGTTCATTAAAGATTTTTTGAAAATAAGTCTACCCCTTTGTTGGCTATTAGGAAAAAATGTGGAGTTCAAATTTGATGACGAATGCTTAAAAGGTTTCATCACGATTAAGAAGGCCTTGATTTCTATTCCCATAATTTATGCTCCAATTTGGGATCTCCCTATTGAGGTAATGTGTGATGCAAGCGACCTTACTTTAGGGGTAGTCCTGGGACAATGAAAAGAAAAAACTTTTATTCGATCTATTATGCGAGCAAGCTCAGGGATGATGCTCAAAGAAATTATGCCACAACAAAAAAAGAATTATTGGCTATTGTCTTTTGCATTTGATAAATTCCAGTCATACTTGATCGGTTCAAAGACCATTGTCTACGTTGATCATGCGGCTATAAAATATCTCCTTCATAAGAAGAAGCAAAGACACATCTCATACGTTGGGTGTTACTTCTCCAAGAGTTGACTCACCATTTATGTTATTAGTGAGACCATTTATCACAGTTGACTCACCTTACTCATGGCGAGGTTAATGATATTAGTGAGACCTTTTCGGATGAAAATCTTTATGCTATTACATCGATAAACCCTCCTTGGTATACATATTTTGCAAACTATCTTGCAGGTGGGGTCATACCAAAAGATCAAAATTTTCAACAAAGAAAAAAAATTTCCCTGACATAAAAAACTATTTTTGGTATGACCATTTTCTTTATAAATGTTGCACTGATCAACTACTAAGAAAATGTGTCCTAGAAACTGATGTCAACAACATCCTTTATCATTGCCACACCTCTCCTTGTGGAGGACATCATGGGATTGATCAAACTGCTGCTAAGGTACTTCAATCTAGTTTCTTTTGGCCAAATTTATTTAAAAATGTTGTTGATTACATTAAGAGCTGCAATAAATGCCAAAGAACAAAAAATATGAGTCTAAAAGATGAACTACCTTTGCATGGAATTTTTGAAGTTGAACTTTTTGACAATTGGAGGATTAATTTCATGGGCCCATTTCCTATGTCCCAAACAAACAACTATATCTTAGTAGGGGATGAGTATGTATCAAAATGGGAAGAAGTTATTTCTTGTGTCAACAACGATGCTAAAATAATAATTAAATTTCTTAAGGAGTATATGTTGGCAAGATTTGGTACCCCTAGAGTGCTACTAAGTGATGGAGGAAAGCATTTTTGTAACAAACATCTCGAAACTCTACTTAAACATTATGGGGTAAAACATAAAGTAAGGACAACCTATCACCCACAAACAAACAGGCAAGTTGGGGTCTCTAATAGAGAGCTAAAACAAATTTTAGAGAAAACTGTGATCCAAAATAGAAAGGATTGGACTTCCAAACTTCAAGATGCCCTATGGGCCTATAGAACTGCATTTAAAATTCTTTAAGGAATGTCCCCATACAAACTCATGTATGGAAAATACAGCCATTTACCGGTCAAATTAGAACACCAGGCATTTTGGGCTATTTAAAAATTGAATCTCGATTTTAAACAAGCTGGAGAATGACGAATTCTGCAATTGAGTGAACTTGAGGAAGTTCAGCTTAATGCCTGTGAAAGTGCCAAAATATACAAAGAAAAAACCAAAAAGTGGTACGACAAGTTGATAAAACCAAAGCATTTCCAACCTGGGATGAAGGTCCTTCTATTTAATCCAAAGCTGAGATTGTTCCCAAGAAAGTTAAAATTAAGGTGAACCGATCCCTTCACTATAGTGAAAATCGATCCCCATGGAGGAATAGATTACTTCAAAAGATGATACATTTAAATTTAATGGGCAGCATTTAAAACCTTACTTGGAAGAAGGAAATTTGCAAGAAAAAGGAGGATGGATATTGAAAGACCTCCTAATGGACGGAATCATATAGACAGATTTACAAGTGTCAGGCTAATGTCGTTAAAACAAAGCGATTGGTGGGAGGTAACCCATGCTAATAAGGTTGTAGTAGTTTTTCTTGTTTTGTTTCCTTTTGTAAGTTTTTGTTTATCTTAATTTTTATACTTTTTGTTTTCCCTTCATTAAATAAATCTTAGTGAATCATTTTTCCCAATTTTTATGCCAATGGAATATCATTATCTCTAAATTTTTTCTAAAATTTAAATTTAGCTTAATTCAATTGTGATAAAACATGTGAAGAGTTTCTCTATTCCGAATTACTTAATGAGAGGTGATCAAGAAAACAAATGGTTCTAAAATTTTTCATGCTAAGATGTTTTACACTAATTTTACTATAAGTCTCCATAATCAAAAATTGTATGATGCTATAAATCTAAGTGTGTGGGTGTCATTAGGGAACTTGATTGAGAAAAGCAAGAAATAGTGAAACAAAGAATATGCTAGGCTTCTGTAGGACTTACAGAACGCAATGAAAATAGATGGAGATGATGAAAAATGTCTCTCCCTTGAATTGAATGCAAAATGAAAATCCAAGGATGAAGAAATATATCTCTCCCCAAGTAAAACAAATTGAGAAAATAGGATGAAGAAAAATATCTCTCTTGAATGGCATTATTCATTGTGGTTTAGAAGAAGAAGCACAAAATGGCACAAGATTCTAAACACACCGAAATTTGCTTTGTCTTAGTCAAGCAAACCTACAAACCCCCCCCCCCCCCCCCCGATAAATAAAGTTAAGCATCGAACATTTAGAAAACATAGGCTTAATTAGTCAAAACAAAGGAAGATATTAGTATGAGACATTTCAGAATTTGAATCTGTGTAATCACCTTGTTACGTAATACATGAAATAACAAAAATACTTCACACATATCCTATTGAAATATGCAATCTTGAAAATAAGAAAAATTCATTTTTGAGCTTACTCGAGGACGAGCAAGAATTTAAGTGTGGGGGTGTGATAAATCTATTATTTATAGCAAAATAAGTAAATAAAGCAAACAGTTTTATGATAGAAATGTATACTTTGATGCATTTTTGCTGCTTTTTTTGGAAAAATTATGCAAAGCAAAATCTAGGCCAAAGGAAAAATTCTGGAAGAAAATCACTACGGTGCCCACAACGTTCTTAAGCAATCTCAACTTGAGAGCTCCCCACTACAACGCACTATAGCAGTCTCAACCCGAGACTCTGGCGCTACAGTACGTCACAACAGAACTTACTAGATCCAGGAACTTAGCAGAACTTTTATGGTCTCGGTACAGCATGCCGCAATGGTCTCAACCCGAGACTTTGGCACTACTGCACGCTACAGCAAATACAAATAGAGAGCTCAGTGCTACCGAGTGCTGTAGCAGATTAACATGATAAAAAATTGTAAGGAAATTTAAAGCAGCTTGTGCCACAACGTGCCACAGCATGCTTAAGCATGCTAAACCCAAGAGCTCAGTGCTATGGCGTGCCGTAGTGCAACAGTAATTCAAAGCAACCGACTACACCACGCCACAGCGACCTTAACCCAAGACACAGGCTCTACAACGCACAGCAGTGGGAATTCACTATATATTTTGAGGCAAAACCACTGCAACGCGCCCAAGCATGCCACAACAATCCTAAAACGAGACGCGGTCACTGCGGCACACCCAAGCGCCCACAGTGCGCCGCAGCGGTTCTAAATCGAGATGCAGGAACTGCAACATGCCGTAGCGTCCATCGTAATCTCAAGAAAAAATGAGCATTTAATTCAGCATAAGGAAGACCATAAATTTCAAATCCTTTGTCTTCCCCAACTGCCATCAACACAATTTGCATTAAATCTTCTCATTTTCAAGAGAATAAAAGGAATATTCATTAAATAGCCATTAAAGAAAAAAAGATGAAAATATTGGTAGAATTAATTCAATGGGTTGAAAGCTGCAGCTATAAAAGCCATGGAAACACACTTAGAGAGGGTTCCCCTCTTTGACATTCTCGGCTCTAAAAATTTTGAAGTTGCATCCAAGAGAGGAAAAAGAAACCCTACCCAAGGAAGGAGAAGGTGACCACCAAGGGGAAGCAGGAGGAACTTTCAAGGAACCACCAAGGGATGATGAGGTTGCAGAGCAAGAAGAAAATTGGTGAATGCTAAGGGCTATTCCTAGTATTTCTCTTAATCTCCTCTTTGATTTTTTTGCTGGAAAAACCATGCAAAGGTTCATTTTCTTGTTTGGTATTTCTTCTATTTAATTTGCGATGAAAGGCTAAACCCTCCGTGGTGACGTTTAAGATAATTCATGTAATCAATTTTAGGATAATAGGTGTTTGCACTCATTTTCTTCAATGAATAAAACTCTTAATCAATTTTTAGTTTGGATATAAACTTGTTTGAAATCATGCAGTGTGATAAATGTTTTATTAAATTAAATGGTTATTAATAAAAATACTATCAAGCCGGCCCATCACATTAAAATTAGGGGCATGCACATAAAGGTCATCTCCGCGAATATATGTGGCAATATTTGCTATGCCAGGATTCTCAGTGTAAACACCTTAGGATTAATGTGATCTGTTGAACTTGGTAACTTAACCCTCTTAGAGCTCCATAGCTCACCAATTGGTCTAAAGCTAGGAATATGTGCATTTGTCTTAGAGCCCAGTGATAAGCTCTTGAGCCTAATAGCATTGTTTTATGAGCTCAGTCGAGAGATTAATGCATGTGAGCCAAGTGCCACCAATTACACTCCGTAGCTCATCATAAGTTAAATGAGGAAGAGGAAGAATTGTGTGCTTGTGGATGAATGTGACATAATCCATTTAGCCCAATAATTCACTACCTTAGCTAAACTGTGAGGGAAGCACATGATGCTAATTGAATGGAATCAAATTTGTGTGATCCCTAAATTTACAATAATAAATTTGATAACTTTAATGTAAGAAATCAGATTTGACTCATATCGATCACACAAGGGTCTATGAGTCAAAATTGAACCTTCTTAAATTCATCTCGTGCACTAGGCATGGAATAGTTGGAATTAGAGAATCAATCTAAGAAATGCTATTATCACTTGATTATAATTTGTGTGAGAACAAGTATCATTTAAAGTTAATGGATAAGAGTATTTACACCAATTCCTTAATAAATTGTATGATAAAATCCAACTCTCCATTTTTATCTAAAAAGTATGTTCTAATTAAGATCTTTGTATTGTTAAATTAGAGCCAACCAAACCACAACATATCATTAGTCTAGACATTATTGAAATTAAATATACCTTAGTAACAAAACACTTCGTTCCCTGAGGACAATAAATCTCAGAACTCACTTTTCATTATTACTTCGAATCACGTACATTTGCGTGCGAGAGCAGATGTGTATTTACAATCTATCAGGGTAGAATAATATTTTGTTGAGTACTTCTACGCCAATGAGAGATACACCACTTGCTGAGATCAGTATATTTTGTTTTTATTTCAGAGATGAAACCTAATGAAATATGGATAATATATTCTTACACTTAGTGATTGGGATCATAAATGTTCTAGAGATTGAATCAATAAGTAAATAGGAATGCTCCCCTTATCTGGCACCTTATACGGCACCCTACCTTGTCATGGTCCTGATAACAGTTAAGTTAACATGATTATGGTGAGATGGTCACCAAGTGACCAATTTCCTCATTTATAGTTAGATTAAGTATTCACCCTATTCCCTTATACCTAAGGAAAATTTACCACTAACTGAGATCTTTCACCAAATGATTATACATGAATACAAAATAGTAATTGTCTACCTCAGCATAAAATGTGCAGTAAAAGAAAATACAATCAGAACGTGTATTGTTACAACATTTGAATAAGTTTAACTAAAATGAGAATAAACACTTAGACTCACAAGATAATAATAATAATAAATAATCATCTTCAGCAACAGGATGCTCCTCCTCCTGAATTAGCTCCTCTCCTGGCTCAACAACCTCGAATAGCTTAGAATCTGCCATTGTCAGTTTCCAAATGATTAAGTGGGTTGCGAACCAAAATCCACAGATGAATTAGAGGAGAAAGCGTGGGGCAAAGTGAAACTGGCCCGATTAGTATGCAGGCAGACCAAGATGTAGTCGCACAAGTTAAATAAGACACGGCCCGGCTTAGAAGATTCACCTCCATCTTCGGTAGGTAGGGAAAGAATCACCATCGATGATTTAGAGTTTGCTCAGGACCAAGCTTGAGGCCACATACTGCAGAGGTTCAAGGATCAAACAGAGATCTAGTCTTATTCATCCGCCGAGGATTGGAGTTCGATTATAATTGCTCTCTAATACCTATCAGACGAACCCCTTATTCAACGTCCGGTTGCCGATAGAGTGAAAGCATTGAGCTTAATTAAGCTAGATGAAAGGCTAACACAAATCACATTCTATTATAAACAATGATAGCTTGAATGGATATTAAGATATTGGAGGATAAAAATTATGAATTAAAAAGGAATAAGCAGTAGAGGTTCTACCTATTCACAGACAATAATAAGGTTTCGATCGAAACTTAGTAATCACCTCAATAGCAATGGTTCACATGGACATATGCTTACATAAATAAGAATTGCACAATGGAAAAAATAAGCTAAATAGATCTTAGGGAGAGCTAGTACCTTAAGGTTCTTCACGGCGACGAGCTGGATCGACGAAAGCGAGAGCTGGAGTTCGGTCCTCTGGCCTTAAATTGAAAAGGATGAAAAGTATAATTAGAAGGAGAAATGAGATTAATGGAGGCATGCGATGGATTTTTCGAAGAGGAGAGGACTGCCACCAGGTGAGCAGCGGTCGCCTCGTGTCACCTGCCCTCGACACGTGGAGGAGCGGGCGAGTGATGCGATGGAGATGCTGCTCAGGTCGTTCGATCTGAATGGCCCGATCGAATGGTCTAACTCGACTTACAGATAATGGGCCTGACCCACGGATGAAGACAGGCCAAGAGAAAATTGGCTCGAAACCGATTATAGGAGCAGTACCCACCCGATTTAGGGATATTTAAATAACATATCTGTATTTATTTATTATTTTTAATTTCACAAATAATTTTTAAGCTAAAAAATGAGGTTAGAAAATTGTGAAATATTCACCCTTATCTAACTGAGAGGTGAGGAATGCAATGACAAAGTTAAATTTGGATTCTGATGAGCATTTAATTTTTCTATTTTGGGGGTATTCTTAAATATATTAAATATTCGTTGAAAATCTAACGACTTCCAAATGCTTCCAAAACATCACCCCTAGCTAATTTTGAGGTGATGAGCGCAGTGGCGAAGTCCAAGTTTTGATTTGAGGTAAATTTAAATATGTCAAATTCTAGAGATTTCGATATTCCTAGAATTAGGGTTTGATTCAATTGACACTTGATTATGACCAAAACTTCAAGGTGTAGTCCTAATGACTTATTAAGAGTAGTAGACTCAAAATCAGGACTTAGTGTAGTCTTAATGACTTATTAAGAGTGGTAGAATAAAAATCATGACTTGGTCTAATCCTAGTTCACTATAGTGATGTGGGGCCATGTACCCTTTGAGGTCATGCTAATACTGAGATTAACATAATTACAGCGAATACGGTTTTCAACTATGGCAAACATCCAACCTAAAGTCGAGTTAGGTATAAACCAACCCGTCTTAATTTGAAAACTTGTAACTAGAAAATGAAGATCATACATGAAAATATCAAAGTAGCGGAAGGAGAAAAGAGTATAACACCCACATCACATCATAGTACAGAAAATAAAAATAACTCAACTCAATATGAAAAATGCAGAAGGCAAATACATCCATAATATGAAATTATTACAAACCGAAATTTAAAAGCAAGAAGAAACATCCATCCTCACAGCTGAAAATAAAGCTAATTAAGCTAAAGTAATAGGAATGTTGATGAATCCATAAATTATATCTAAAATAAAGGGAAATTTCATTCATTTCAGATCTTTAAGATGCTCCTAAAATCAATTTTTTTATTCTTTTTCAGGGAAAAGGCATCCAAGGGAGTTCTGAGGCATTTCTGGAAAGATTTAATTTTTATTAAAGAACATCCGCTCCAGCGCGCTACAGCGCGCCACAGCGGGCTACAGCAGAATTATTTAAACTTTAAAAATGGGGGGCTCAACTAATTGAATAGTGATTTCTGCAAAATCAGCCACTACAGTGCGCGGTCGCGCACTGCAGTCGTCTACAGTGGAAGTATTTAAACTTTATAAATGGGGGCTCAACTAATTGAACAGTGTTTTTCATAAAATGAGCCGCTACAGCGCACTGTCGTGCGCTGCAGCGATTAACAGCAGAATTATTTAAACCATATAGATAGGTTGCTCACTAATTGAACAATGTTTTTACAAAATGAGCAGCTACAGCGCGCGGACCGCACTACAGCGGTTTGCCGCGGAAATATTTTTTGAAAAGTGAAGTAATTGAACAGTAGAAATGCAAAATGGCCCGCTGCAGCGTGGTGCAGCAGGACATCTTCCAATACTCAAGCGCGGTAGCGCGCGGCAGCGGGGGACTTGGCAAATTTGCTAAAGACCATTGCGCGCAGCAGCGCGCTGCAGCAGCCCGCCGCAAATTTTCTCCAGACAGCATTTATTGCGGCTGGGGACATGACCTCTATCCTGAACTTTGTCCCCAGTCATCATTCCCTGCAGCTGCTACATTTTATTTGAAAAAGAAGGTATTGAGGTGATGTTTTGGATAAACAAATGAAGATATTTGCCACCCCACCATCAATGGAGGATTTTGCCATCATGAGTTCAGAAAATGGAAATGCTAGTTTTGAATTGAATAAGAAGAAGGCAGCCCCTCTCCTATAAATACCCCTCCTCTTGACTTGAGGAGGGTTCACAATTTTAGCCAAGAAAATCCACTAAGTAAGGAGGAGTGCCAAGGAAGAGAAGAACTCCCCAAGGGTGGCAAAACAAGCTCTTGCTTTAGCGGAGAAGGAAGAAGGCATCACTAGCGACCTAAGAAGGGAACATTGAGAATGAGAAGAAGGATTCCGGAGAACTTCCAAAGGAGCGTTCCTAGTATCTTCTAAACTCTATTCTTGTATTTTCTTTTTAGTTGATCATGAAAGGCTCTTTATCCATGTATGTGTTTTTCTTCTTTTCTTTTGTAATGAGTAGTAAAACTCTCTTGGGGAGGGTTGGGGTGAAGTCCCATGTGCATAATGTAATATTAATGTATGAATGTTTTCCTCAAGCATAATTTATTTTGTGATCTTAATGTCTTGCTAAGAAATACTTTATCTAATTTAGTCTTGAATGTGGAATAAGAGTAAGGAATTAAAAGTTCAAGAACTAATCATCTTGTGCTCCTTAGCTCACCTTAGGTTGGATGCTAGGTTTTGAGTGCATGAAAGCTTGGAACTATGTGACAAAGTTCTTGAGCTCAATGCAACTAAATCTAAGCTCAACCAAAATGTTAATGCAAGTGATGCTAAGACCCACTAAATGAGCTCCTTAGATCAACATAATTGAGGTAGAGGAAGGAAGTGTTGAGTGCTCATGAACTAAGTGACATAGCCGTTGAGCCCAACATATGAATCCCTCATCTCAACTATGTGAGATATGAGTGATGCTCGTAGTGGAAATCAATGCTTGTAAAATCCTAAGATTTACTAATCAAGCTCTCTTTGATCAAGAGAATAAGATTAAAATTTAAACCCAAAGAATCTTACATGAATCTTTGTGCCGAAGTAGAACCGAATGTGAGTTCATTTTGTGCATGAGATTTGAACTTGTAAGACCTTGAGTTAAACTCAAGGAAAACAATGTGCACTTGATTTTAATTAAAATGAATGATAAAGCTTGAGAAATTAATATACATAATTGTTATATCATGGCATGTGGGATGGTCCCAACTCTCCTCTTTCTCTCATTTTGCCCTTTTTGCTTAGTGATTATTGTGCTAATTTTTAGACCAACTCATCCAAATACATTGTAGCTTAAACATTAGTGAGAATAGATACACCTTAATGACAAATCAACCAATTCTATGAGGATCGATAAATTCCCGGAAATTAACACTTTCCACTTATTACTTCAGACCACGTACACTTGCGTGTGAGCGCAAACGTGTATTTACAGTCTGTCAAATTTTTGGCACCGTTGCCGGGGAATTGGTACTTGATTTGAATTAGGGACAATCTATAAGTAACTAGAGATTTAAGCATTTAATTGCATATATTAGTAGTTTTACATTTTTTGTAATTATCAAAGCTAACATTTTACCTATTAGTTATTTTATTTCTGCAAAACTATTGATCTATATTGCTAAGTCATTCTCGATAAGCCATATTGTTAGTTGTATGAGTAAAAGAGTTTGTACTAAATATCTTTTTGATCCCGAAATAGATAGAACATACTTACAAGCTAGGTGAGAACGAAACCTATCAAACCAACAAGCCGTTATGGATAATTGCATAAAAAATTTAGAAGAGCCTAGGGGAAAAGCACTTAGAGACTATGCACTACCCACTGTTAGGAGAATCCCCCATGCAATTATAAGGCCAAATATTGAAGCCCATAACTTTGAAATAAAACCTTCCACACTGAGTATGGTACAAAATAATCAGTTTAGAGGATTAGCCATTAAATATTCTAACTCACATATTTCAATTTTCCTTAAAATATGTGATACCTTCAGATTTAACGGTGTCTCCGAAGACGCGGTTAAATTGCAGCTTTTTCCTTTCTCTCTGAGAGGTAGAGCCAAGAGTTGGCTTAGCTCTTTACCGAGTGATTCTATCTAGACTTGGGATGATTTGGCTACGAACTTCTTAGCCAAATACTTTCCTCTGGCTAAAACTGCACGATTGAGGATTGAGATCTCCAACTTCACTCAGTTGGAAGGTGAGACTCTGTATGATGGGTGGGATCGCTTTAACGAGTACCTCAGGCATTGCCCACATCATGGGTTCCCTCTTTGGATGCAAGTGCAAACCTTCTACAATGGTTTGAAGGCTCCAACGAGGACACTCATTGATGCAGCCGCCAGTGGTTCCATTAGTGGAAAAACCCATGAGGAAGCTTACGACCTCTTGGAAGAAATGGCCAATAACGCATACCAATGGCCTTCTGAAAGGCTGAAAAATGAATATGTGAAAGTAAATGAATCTAACCAAATAACCCTCTTCAACGAGAAATTCATGCCTCAAATGAAAGAATAGAACGAATGAATGTCAACGTGGTTTCAGAGGTACTCTGTGAATTTTGTGGGGGTAGGCATAACAGTGAGAGTTGTAATTTAAACAACCCCTCCGTGCAAAATAATACTGAATAGGTAAACTACCTCAGAAATAATAACCAGACGAACAACCCCTACTCCAACACATATAACCTAGGGTGGAAAAACCACCAAAATTTCTCTTGAAACAATAATAATAATATTGCTAATCAATATGGGGGAAGTTCATCCAACCAGCAAGGCATGAACTATGGAAACAATAATAACAACTATCAAAATAATTTAGAAGGGGCCTTCAATTCATTCAAAGCCAAAACAACCCAATTTATGTGCCGCACTGAAGCCAACATAACACGCCACGAGGCTTCTATTCAAGCCTCCCTTAGGAATAGAAGCCTCCCTTAGGAATATAGAGACACAATTGGGACAAATCTCCAAGTAGCTGACCTCTCGGTAGCAAGGGGCCTTACCCAATTCAACTGAAATAAACCTGAGGGAATTGGTGAGTGTGATACATTCTGAAAATATGTCAGAAGGAATGAATAAAGAGAATGCAACAAATTCTAAACTAGAGGAGTTGGAAATAAGGAAAGGGAATGACCATGAAAAGCTAACCTCCCCAAAATGTGAAGATCCAGGGAGGTTGAGCATTCCATGCATAATAAGAAATGAAGTATTTGTAGATCCCTTGTGTAATATAGGTGCTTCAGTAAATATTATGCCCTACCACATCTATGAACATTTAAGGGTAGGAGGGATGGAATATACCTCAATAATTTTGGAGTTTGCTAATCTAGAATCCCTTACCCCTTTAGGAATGATAAAGAATGTTGCAGTTAAATTAGGGAATTTTATAGTTCCAACTGACTTTGTGGTGTGTGAATGGGGTCAATGGAACAAAAACTCCACGATTATCTTTGGGAGACCCTTTTTAATGAGTGTGAAGGCTGTCATCGATGTGAGTCACCGTGTAATGAGCATGAGTGTTAAAGGAAGAACAAAAATGATTGATCTTAAGCCAACTATCTTTAAAACGAAAGAGATGGAGGATGAAGTGCTAAAAAGGGTTAGACAAGAGAGGCTATAGGTCGATGATGTTCTAGAAAACCTCACAATTGAAGTGAAACACTCTGATGGCTACTCTACTCCTTTCACTGAAAGGGGAGCAATGAAGGAGTAAAAAAGAGAAAAACGCGAGGAGGGAAGAGAAAGAAAAAGACTCCCCCAATTTTAAAACTGAAAAAATGCATCCTTTATTAGTAGTTGAAGATCAAGAAAGTACGAGCCACCATGAGGGTTGTGCTCACTCGAACATCTCTAGCTTATGGAAAAGGAAATCACCGGATCCTACAAATTGATCATTAGTTAGTATAGCTAAGGACGTGAAACTAAGCGCTTATTGGGAGGCAACTCAACCCAAAAAAAAAAAAAAAAAAATTTTTGCGCTGCTGCGGGCAAACCACACATGTTGAGCATCGCGGCGGCACACGGAAATCATTTTCCGCTCCAACGCGCTAACGTGTAAAATACGCTATCGTGCGCTACAGTGTTTGCCCCAGTTTTGAAAAATTTTTCTGTCTCGGGAAAATACATTCAACAAGTCATGCCCTTTGGGTTCCCAAGGCAGTCAAAAAGTTGCTGAAAAAGCGAACGAATGCTGCCCAAGAAGAGAAGGGGACCGAAAGGGGATGCATCTGCACCTTCCGACTCGTGCCTCATGAACCGACTTTTGGTGCGCCTCCACAATCAGCATGCGGAGCTTAGCAAGGCTCTTGCAACCGATATGGGGTTCTTCAAACAGGAGATCGGCCAACAGCGCAAGTTCCAATATGAATTCCATGAAGCCCTTGGGATGATGTTAGAAGATTGGAGCTTGCAAGGTAGACCGGACGCCTCCGTGTTGCCAAGGCCTCCTATCGGAGCTCCCATTCTAGAGACGCGCTACCCTACCGAGTCGGCGTATGTAGAGGAGGAGGATGAAGAAGGAGAAGAGGATAACTAAATAGGTTGTATTTGTTCTTTTCTTTCAATTTTTCTTTTTTCTTTTGTATCTTTATTTTTAGTATGTCTTTATTTTGAGATTTCAATTTTTGAATTTTTCTTAACCCCTCATTTTTATGGTATTCTTAAGTGACATAGTTTTTCTGAATTTTTCAAAAGAAATGAAAATCACAAAAATGTAAAAATCGAATTTGACATAAGTAAAATAATGGGTAAACAAAAATGATTAATTGCATTATAAGCAAGAAAATATTGTACTTGAGGAATGAATGGAGGATAATCTAATCTTTAAAATTTTAAATAAATGCTTGAACTAAGTGTGGGGGAAGGCATAGGACTTAGACTAAAAGATGTGGTATGTATTCTAAAAAAGAGTGTGCTAGGCTCCTGTAGGACTTCATGCTCACAAAGATGTATATTAGGGATGAAAAAAAATGTCTCTCCCTAAAAATGAAAAGAGAAAAATATTTATATAAAAAAGGATGATGAAAAATATCTCTCCCAATTGATCAAAATGAAAAAGGAAGAAGAAAATTATCTCTCCTTCAAATTCTTTGTGATTCATAAGAAGGAGCACATATGGCACAACTCTCAGAATCTTTGACCACTCCCTTAGTCTAAAATTCATAATGACTGTACCCATCACCTAATTTCAAACTTTGAAAATTCAAAAATTTGGAGATTACTTGATTAAACCACCTTATTGCCACAAGTAATAACATTAATTTTGCTAAAATGTTCATTTCATTTTTGCCATGCACACATCTTGACTTATACATATTCTTATAAAGGGAAATTTCTTTCATTTCAGATCTTTAAGATGCTCATAAAATTAATTTTTTAATTCTTTTTCAGGGAAAATGCATCCAAGGGAGTTCTGAGGCATTTCTGAAAAGATTTAATTTTTATTAAAGTACATCTGCTACAGCGCGTTGTAGCGCGCAGCACCGCAGCGGGCTGCAGGAGAATTATTTAAACTTTATAAATTGATGGCTCAACTAATTGAATAGTAATTTCTGCAAAATGAGCTGCTACAGCGTGCGGTCACGTGCTGCAGCGGTCTGCAGCGGAAGTATTTAAACTTTATAAATGGGGGGCTCAACTAATTAAACAGTGTTTTATGCAAAATGAGCCGCTACCGCGCGCTGCAGTGGTCAACAGCAGAATTATTTAAACCATATAAATAGGTTGCTCACTAGTTGAATAGTGTTTTTTACAAAATGAGCCGCAATAGCGCGCGGACGCGCGCTGCAGCGATTTGCAGCGAAAATATTTTTTGAAAAGTGAAGTAATTGAACAGTAGAAATGCAAATGGCCCCCTGCAGCGGGACATCTTCCAATGCTCAAGCGCGGTAGCACACGACAGCGAGGGACTTGGCGAATTTTCTAAAGACCATTACACGCCGCAGCGCACTGCAGCGCGCTGCAGCGGCCCACCGCAAATTTTCTCCAGACAACATTTGTTGAGGCTGGGGTCATTACCTCTATCTTGAACTTTGTCCCCAATCATCATTCCCTGTAGCTGCTACGTTTTATTTGAAAAAAAAGGTATTGAGGTGATGTTTTGGGTAAACAAATGAAAATATTTGTCACCTCACCATCAATGGAGGATTTCCCTCTCCTATAAATACCCCTCCTCTTGACTTGAGGAGGGTTCACAATTTTAGCCAAGAAAATCCACTAAGTAAGGAGGAGTGCCAAGGAAGAGAAGAACTCCCCAAGGGTGACAAAGCAAGCTCTTGCTTTAGAGGAGAAGGAAGAAGGCAGCACTAGCGACCTAAGAAGGGAACATTGAGAAGGAGAAGAAGGATTCCGGAGAACTTCCAAAGGAGCGTTCCTAGTATCTTCTAAACTCTATTCTTGTATTTTCTTTTTAGTTGATCATGAAAGGCTCTTTATCCATGTATATGTTTTTCTTCTTTTCTTTTGTAATGAGTAGCTAAACTCCCTTGGGGAGGGTTGGGGTGAAGTCCCATGTGCATAATGTAATATTAATGTATGATTGTTTTCCTCAAGCATAATTTATTTTGTGATCTTAATATCTTGCTAAGAATTTCTTTATCTAATTTAGTCTTGAATGTTGAATAAGAGTAAAGAATTAAAGGTTCAAGAACTAATCATCTTGTGCTCCTTTGCTCACCTTAGGTTGGATGCTAGGTTTTGAGTGCATGAAAGCTTGGAACTATGTGACAAAGTTCTTGAGCTCAATGTAGCTAAATCTAAGCTCAACAAAAGTGTTGATGCAAGTGATACTAAGACCCATTAAATGAGCTCCTTAGCTCGACATAGTTGAGGTAGAGGAAGGAAGTGTTATGTGCTCATGAACTAAGTGACATAGTCATTGAGCCCAACATATGAATCCCTCATCTCAACTATGTGAGATGCGAGTGATGCTCGTAGTGGAAATCAATGCTTGTAATATCCTAAGATTTACTAATCAAGGTCTCCTTGATCATGAGAATAAGATTAAAATTTAAATCCAAAGAATCTTACAAGAATCTTTGTGCCGAAGTATAAGAGAATGTGAGTTCATTTTGTGCACAAGATTTGAACTTGTAAGACCTTGAGTTAAACTCAAGGAAAATAATGTGCACTTAATTTTAATTAAAATGAATGATAAAGCTTGAGAAATTAATATACATAATTATTATATCCTAATATGTGGGATGGTCCAAACTCTCCTCTTTCTCTCATCTTGCTCTTTTTTCTTAGTGATTATTGTGATAATTTTTATACCAACTCATCCAAATACATTATAGCTTAAACATTAGTGAGAATAGATACACCTTAATGCCAAATCAATCAATTCTCTGAGGATCGATAAATTCCCGAAAATTAACACTTTCTACTTATTACTTCAGACCACGTACACTTGCATATGAGCGCAGACGTGTATTTATAGTCTATCAAATGTTCCCCTCCAAGCCAAGCTCTTCTCCAAAAGCAACCTCGACGAACAGCTCCAAATCTGACATTGTCGGTATCACAATGCCAGGGCCCAAGCCAAGCAAGGAAAAACTTATAGTTAGACAAATTGTCTAAGTACATTTTCGGCTCATGTAAATGGAACTGTACATTTAAGCTATCGCAATTTTCTTACTAAGCATGCAAGTAATTAAGGTGCAACAAGTCATAAGAAATAAGATAGTTATAAATTAAATATTTATAATTAAACAAAGCAAAGTATATAAATTAGCATACCTCTACCAGAAGCTGTAACAATGTTAGGCAATAAATATATAAATAATTTAAAGGTACTGAAAGTAAGCCCACCCTAACTTGCTTATGATCATATAAATATGTGTTTATTTGCATTAAAGGAATCTGAATTGAAGCATAAGAAAATTGAAAAAAATAAGACTAGCATCCTAAATATGCAATACTAAACAAAATATTGAACTGATAGTACTGAACTGAAAAGAACTGCAAAAGCATACAAAAAATAGTAAAAATGCAAATAAAACACATGGCCAAACTAGCCACTAAATTGGAACTGAACTGAAAAGTAAAAGTATGCCTAAAGTAGTATTGCTATAATAGAAATGGTCCAAAATAGGGCCACTGTATAGAAAGTTCAATATGTATCCCCTAGGCATCCTCAGAGCCAGGTCCTAATTAACCTTATAGAATTAGACATGTATCCCCGTAGCCAAGCAAAGCGCTAGGTCCGAGTCTACTCTATATCTAAAAAACTGAACTGAAGAGGCAGACTAAGTTAGAATACACTTTACTGTACTGAGAACTGAATTAATTGAATGAATTGAATGAACTTAAATTATGTTTGGGCAATTTCAAATCTAACATATGATCTCATCAAATATCCTATGTTCAACTAATATGTCCAAGGAAAAAGGCTCAAACACAAGGTGTGCAAAGTAATAATAGTCAAAGTAAGCAAGATACTCAACTAAACATATGTGATATATGTTGTTGTCTAATTTAATTCGTTCTATCTATTCTGAGCTAGTACAGGCTTAGGATCTCCAATATCTAACTAGCCTATAAAATTATAGATCTTACGACATTAAAGTTAACATTTGAACATAACAATTCTAATTCAAAATTAGAAGTGACGACTATAAAGAGATAAATGAATAAATTAACGACTCATTAATGTATTTTAAAAACTCAAACTCAATCATCAAGATTAAGGATTCTGGGTTTACACTCCAACTTGGGGTTCAATCCTGAATCCATGGTACTAATCTTTTAAGGATTTAAGGGTTCACACCCACCCTTATCTAAAGGTAATGAATCTTAGAAGTTGAAAAATTAAGAAACTATGATCTTAAATAAAGGCTAAATATATAATTATAAGATAAAATAATCAACTGAGAACTTAAGAATCTAAGATCTAAGTTCTAGCTATAGAATAATCACATTATTCTACAGGTTGAATCAACTTAGGCCCACTAAAAGGATTCAAAAGGATTAAATCAAATAATAATTTCAAGAATAAGGTAGTATAATTCAAAATTACTATGGATAATCACTAAGGATCTAAGATCTAAGTCTTAGGCTTAATCACTTAAGACTTTAGTTTTGATTTAGAGTTTGAGTTTTCATTAAGACATTTTCTTAAGCATAATATTATGATTAATTTTGATATGGCACTTAAAACTGGTTCCATAAGATTATATTCCATCATTCAAGAATAAGATCACTTTAAGAGCTTATGATTTACTTAAGAGAGGCTTTAAGAAGGATTTAGCTTAAGCCATTTATATTAATCAATTAGGTCTAAAAGCTAAACAAATGATCTTAATACATTACATTACTGATTAAGAATATATTAATGACATTTTTATGGTTTAATGGTTCTTAAACAAACTTATGGTCAAAATTATCAAAATACCCTTCAGAAGGCTAAAATTGAGATTTTTAGATTAAAGCATCCAATTTGACTTTAATCAGTTCTAATATGCTTAATATTGATTATTAAGGGAACTGAAACCTCTAACCTTAAGTTTGAACTTAAGATTAGATTAATTGGCACTAAGCACTTCTTATGGCTAAGAAAAGTGATTAAGAAAATTATGGTTTAAAATGGAAATCTAAACACATAAGCAATTTCTAATATACTTAACAAGATAATAGGTACTTGGTTTATCAAAATCATAAGATTAGTTAATTCATTAATCACTAATCAATATTTTGGGTGATTAACAAATTTAGAACTCATAAACTTTTTTTAAAGGAATAATTAAGTTCTCTTCTGTCTTATGAACAATTAGAGACCTTAAACATGGATTTTGGACATTTAATAAATTATTTAGTCACTAATTAAGATTAGAGAGAGATTAGGCTAAATCAAAAAATCTAACCATTAAAATTAGAATTTTGTTGAAGATTATTGGTCCTTATAATTTTCAGATCAAAATGGTATGGATCATACCATTTAGATAAGAATTGATCATGTTATTTAATTCATTTAGTTTGAATGTTTTTAATTAATAAAATAATATGATATTTAATTTAATGGATTTATAATTGAATTTTTAGAAGGAAAAAAATTCCTAATTAAATTAAATAGCTTGGCCCATTTATCAAACTATGCGGGTTCGATTGGGGCCCAACTGAGTCGGCACTGACGCACCACGCGGGCCTGGGCTGGCCCAGCCCGATGCGGTAGTATCATCATCCTCAACACACCCATCGACAAGCTGAAGAGGGACAACAGTCCTGAACCAAATTCTCAGTGCACAGGGCACGCCAGCAGCTCTCATCGATCGGTACACCATCCTTGAACCTAAGCACACCCAACGAACCTAGAAGCCCTAATCATAATGACCTAGATCTTTGGATGACTACTCAGCCTAAACTTCTATTGATGGGCATTTAGGGTTTGCGATAACTCCTCACAGAGATGATGCCATGACTCGAGGTTGATCCTAATATAATCAAAATGCAGAGAGGGATTCATTGGGTGAGGAATTGGGCGAGCAGATCGACTAATTGAGTGGGATGTTATTCCTAATTGAGTGTGAACATGAGCTAAGTCTACATCGATCAATTTGAGCTAAATTAATCAACAAGGCTCAAATTGACAACTGCTACTCATTAGCAATTATTCAATGATGCCACCTAGCACCTAAGGACTTCAGTTGCTAAGTATTTTTACAGTCCAATGGCTGACAAACAGTGCACACTCAGACGTCCATTTGACACCGTTTGGTTCACTGCCAGACCTTGCCAGCACCTTAGCCAGTCATTGAGTAGTTAGAGTATGATCCTAGCACAACACGTAGGGCAAAATTAAGCAAAAGTTGAGCTGAACTCATTTTGATAGGAGTATGGGTAGAGGTTGTTCCTGGGAATGCATAAAATGAGTCAGGTCAAGTTGGCTTGGAGCTTGAAACAATCACAAGACTCTAGGCAATCACAGCAGTCACTTAGGGAGGTCTGAATGCTAGACACACACCCTCTATCAGCAGTATGCAATAGCTGGAGCCTCAGGGGAGATTCGAGCAACACATGGGTGAATTTAAGATGACAGGGAAGGTGAAGACAATGTAGCATCATCACAGTAAGCAAAGGGACTCACTGTGAAAGATCCAAGGTGATTATATCCAGGGTTACAAAGAAGGTGCTTTGGGCTTAGCCTCTAATTGCCGACCCGAGGGGAATTAACTTCTGGCCCAACCCATGACGGGTAGACATGAGAGTTCACCTCCCATACCATTGCGATTTGAGAAGGAATGGGGGACAGGATCGCACACATACTACCACGATTCAGGAGTGAGGTGTGCTGTCGGGACAATGTCCGGGAAGTGGAGACAAAGCTAAACAAGACTCGAGGAGGGCTCAGTCGTCTGATTCACAAAGCCATTGGGATTAGATGGTCTGATGATTCATCTAGTTATCAAAATTGCAGGCATGTTTACAGCCATGGGATCAACTATTCGATCTGACGGGTATTAGAGACTTGTGGCGCTACTGATCAGCATCATTTGATTCTATGCCACAATTCATGCAAGGGCATCTATTAGCTAAGCAGGCTGTGTCACTATCGGGACCCCGCAGCGGATCTGTCGCGGTCCTGGCAGCAAATCCAGTGGATAAATTAATCAATTTATTTAATTTAATTATTAATATAAATTTTTTTAATTATTTATAATTAAATTTAATAATTTTTAAATCCAATTTAGGACTTAATAAGCTCCAAAAATTCCCAAAAGTTCACCCTTAGCTAATTTGGGTATGAGGAATTCAAAAATGAAATCAGATTTTAATTTGGAGTCAAATTATTTTTGCTAATATTCAAAAGAGCTCAAATGAGCTTCGATGAATTCCAAACCTTTAGGGTTAGGTTTAAATGACCCAATGAGTCTAATGGACAGAAAATCAAAACTTGGTTTAGCTTAAATTAAATTGGTTTAGCTATGGTAACAACTAAGGTTGTTACAGGTTACAACATTGGGTTGTTACGGACTCCCCTACTTAAGAATGATGTCATCCTCAATATAACTTAAGTAGAAAGAATGATGCATGACTAGAAATAAATCAAGAATGATAAAGAAAAATTGAGGAAGTACGAGAATTTTCAAATAACGTTGGATACTTTGATTAAATATCTGTTTCTTTCACCCAAGTGGTTTCTTTAGGTGAACGATTCTTTCACTTGAACTTGGAGCATATGGGTGATAGGCTTCTTAGCTGATTCCGATCCTCACCCAAGATTCTGATGAACCTTTCAATGGATGATAGATTTGATTGTATTCCCACTGGGGTAGATGAGGATAAGGTAATGAGACTCTCTCTCAAGCACTTCATGAGTGAGAAAATGCGAAACACATTGTGTACTACATTTAATTTATTGGGCAACTTTAGTTTATAGACTGATGATCTAGACTTGGATAGGATTCAAAAAGGTTCATCAATTCTTGGACAATGCTTTCTAGTTAATCTAGGACGACAAATTCCTTACTTTTTGGTAGACAATATCATCTTCTTAGAATTCAAGAGGACGATGACGAGGATCATGATACTATTTATTTTGGAAACGATCACTTTCTATAACTGAGAGTTGATTCATAATAGATGATTTCAAACTACTTAAAAGGAACTAAGGCTTAAGAGGTTTTTGAAGGCTCAAAGACTCTAAATTTAGAATCCAACAATGAACTTTAAGGTTTAAGGACCTTTGAAATCCTACCTTACAACATAAGGCTAGGAATTTTAACCAAGGTTCTAAGCTTAAGAAAGCTAACCAAACTAAGTGATAACCATCACCCAATAAGGAAGACAACAAAGAAAAGAATGCTAACATTCAACCAAGCTTAATGTAACTTTAAGGGATTAAATATTAACTTCTAAATCATAACACATGACTTGGCACTATAAGGTAAGACAACTACTTAGTAGGTGATGTCGCATACTAAGCATGGGATAAACTAAGGATCAAAGATCCTAAAGGCTATACATTTAAATGATGCTCATCACTTAAGAAAGCTTAGGCAAACTAGTTAAGTCACTGTAATACTTAAGCAAAACTTAAGGATACTAGCGATTCTAATTTAGTGAATTGGAATCCAAAAGGCTTGGCATCAAAGAACTAGTGTTATTTGACTACTTACTAAATTAGAATCTAAAATTAAAAGCTAGCTAAAGAACCAATATTAGACCAAGTCTAATAATGAAGCTAAGGGAATGGTTGCTAAACTCTACTTAAAGGATAAAATTAGTATAAACTAACTATATGAATTAGTCCACACTATGTTTGAACTAACAAAGAGACATTCATCTCAAAGTAAGGGGTTTTATTGAGGCAAAAAGGATCAGTACCATTCATGATTCATAGCCTCAAGGTTAAGGTAGAACTTAAGACATTAAGTCATACCTGATGACTTAACACCAAAGATTTAAGAGGTTACAAAAAGGTTACTAACACAAGTCATAAACTATGACTTAGTTAAGGCAAGGAACTTGCTCATCCATAAGGATAAGTGTCAGGAAGCTTAGTAGGGACTAAGGTTACAATCATAAGTCATACTCTATAACTTATACCAAAGGTTTTAGAATTAGATGCTAACATCTGAGTCACAAGACATGACTTTGATCACTAAGGATCTAAAGGTTAAACTTAACTTAGTTTGAAGGAGAGCTCATTCCAAAGGAATGATCAATTAGTACTTAAGTTACATCATAACATAGGCACACCTTTGAGGGCTGAACTTAAACTACTTGGGAAGGAAGATTTTCTTATTCAAAGGGAATAAGATCATCCATAAACTAACTATTAAAATTAAGTGACTCTTAGCATTTAATGAAGATTATACTATAGAAAATGGAATTATCATCCAATTAAGATGAACAAGGGAAGAGATTAGGTTAACTTATTAAGTCACCACAAATGATTTAACTAAAATGGGTTTTCAAAGGATAATTAAGATTTCTAATCCAAGAATTAGAATTCAAATGCTTTGCGACATAAAGGAAGGCTTAATCTTCAACGAACAAAGATTCTTTGACTTAGAATGGGTTCTATGTTTAATAGCTAGTTAAAACACCTTCATCAGACCAAGTCTCATGAGATAGGTTATATTATAACCTATACTCATGAGCTTACATACAAATGTTAGAACAATCTAACCATGATGTAACCTCGCACTAGGAAGGGCTAAGGTGAATTAACCATATAGTTAATACACTCTAAGGCTTCTTCCATTAAATAGGTATTCATCTTTGGCTAAGGGGTGATACCAAGATAAGGAGGGTGATTACCCAATTTGGGTGCTTAGCCTTAAGAGAGGAGAAGTTTGATGCATCAAATCACAAAATGTGACTTTATACTTTAAGGTTGTAAGGGTCAACAAAATAAATCAAGGCGATGGATTACTCATCCAATTAGGATGGGATATTAGGAAATTGATCATACGGCTACTACCAAGAGTCATAATTATGACTCTGTTAACTAAGGTCCTATGGTTATAATTATCCATTCTAAAGGATATGGATACACACATCCCAAATGAATGATGTGTTTGAAATCTAAGGAATAAGCTAGGCTAACACTTCAAGTCACAAATGTGACCTATCCAATAATAGATTCAAGTATTCAACAGTTCAATTAACCTAAGGAGTGAGGATTTAATCACCCCATTAGTTAAGACATTTCTTAAAAGAGGAACTATTACTATAAGTCACAAGAGTGTGACTTAACCATATGGAATATAAAGTTTGATTAACTAAGCTAAGGAAGAGGTAATTGCCTAATCAAGGTATGGACACTTTGAATACAAGATTAGGCTTACTATACGAGCAGTATATTCAAATTAATGGGTAATCCTAATTAGGAATTTAACTTGCCAAACCAAGGTAGAGATATCTACACCATATGATAATTGGGTTAAGTCAAGCTGACCCAACACCAAGGCTTAGAAATGACTTTAGATGGCAAGAATCAAGGTCTAAACCATTGGGATTAACTTAATCTAATTTCAAGGGTGAAATGATCATCCTCAAAGCATGAAACTATTTTTGATTTGCATGGTTCCATAACTAAAACTTTTGTACTAATCACAATTTAAGACTATTTTCAAAATTCTAAATATTATTATATTTTTAGATTCTATAAGCTCTCATGAGATTACTGAGTCTGGCTTTTTGAAGCAAAGCTCCAACCATATCCATAAAAGATTTTATATCTTCAAGATGTTAAAGGAAGAGTTGTGTTCTTAAACAGGGTTCTTAAATGAATAGAGATGTGATGCTGTTTATGAGCGATTTTGATGTTGAGGGGGATAATAAGCATAAGAACCATAAGCACTAGTGAGAAGTCTTTGTTGCCTTGATCAACAAATAGTCTTTCCATCTATTTTGTCTATTTTAGATGAATATCTAATAAGAATATAATAGTTCAACCAAAACTTTGATCTTTTCCAGAAGAACTATCAGATGAAACATAATTGGAAGGTACCGGTCCAAGATTCATTTCCATTGGATTTGAAAATAATTCGGTTAAGAATTTGAGAAGGAATTCAAAATGTCATTGAATTGTATTAATCATAAAAGGTAGAATGTGACTTTTTTGAGATAAGGAAGATATGATTTAGAACATGGAAGAAACTACTAGAAATGATAGAAAATTTATCCTTTGCATTTTGCAACTAAAGCGAAACTCAAATTAGTGTAAGTAACATCACGATGTTCTCTTTTACATTTTCTCGTGAGTTCCCAAGATGTAGTATTCCACCAAGCTTCCGCTTTCTCTTGTAGAAGGAAAGTTACCAGTAAAACATGAACGTGATCAGGGCCCTCAATTACATCTAAGATAAATTCTATGCGCTTTAGCCATTCCTTATTCAAATGGGAAAAAGTCAGTCTTCTTAAGATGGTGTGCTGAAAAAGTTTGTCCATTACACGAATTCTCCTTTCTGAAACTCCTTTAATGAATCTTCCATCTTCTTGGTCTATTTGGTAGTTTAATTCTTAATATGATTCAAACATTTTAGTATCGAGGTCAAGACCTATTATTTCAATTTCTTTGGTCCTATAGATTTTATGAATGTTTATTTAACTTTGTTTACTAATTATTACTCTTAAGTTCATTCTCACTTAACTTTTGTTATCTATGGAATACTTTTCATTTCCTGCCTTTTATCCTAAGCATATGATTATGGTAATATGGATGTCTTTCAATTATTCATTTAGTAACTGTATGACAGAAGAACAATCCATTAGGTAATAGGAATGTAAATTCTAATATGACACATTATGATGTTCTCTAATACAAACTATGGCACCCTGCCCCACTATAGTCCTATTAATACTTAAGTTAACATGATTGCAGTGAGATGGTCACCAAGTGATAGATTTTCTCATTTATAGTCAGATTAGGTATTCACTCTAATCCTTTATAACTAAGGAATTTGCCACTAATTAAGATCTTTCACTAAATGATTATACATGAATATCAGAGTGCATAAATAAATAACAAGCAACACCACTTAACTATAATACAGAAAAAGAAATTGTTTAACTCAGAATAAAATGTGCAATAAAAAAAAATACATCCAGAACCTGTATTATTATAATATTTGAATAAATTTAACTGAAAATAGAATAAACACTCAGCCTCACAAGCAAATAATAAAGAAAACTAATGATCCTCATCAACAAGACACTCCTCCTCCTGAACTAGATCCTCCTCCTAGCCTGACATATGCTTGAACAAAATAGGAATTGAACAATGCAATGAATAAGCTGAATAAATCTTAGGGAGTGCCAGTACCTTAATGTTCTTTACAGTGATGAGCTGGATTGATGAAATTGAGAGCTAGAGCTCGGTCCTCTGGCCTTGAATCAAAAACAATGAAAAGTATGATTAAAAGAAGGAAGGAGATTAATGGAGGCAGTCAGCAGATTTCTCGAAGAGGAGAGGACTGCGACCAGGCAAGCAGTGGTTGCGGCACATCACCTGCCCTCGACACGTGGAGGAGGGGACCAGATAAAATTGGCCCAAAATTGGATATATTAGCGGGACCCACCTGATTTAGGGATACTTAAATAATATATCTGTATTTAATTATTTATTTATTTATTTATTTATTTGTAATTTCATAATTACTTTTAAGCTATTAAATGAGGTCAGAAAATTGTGAAATATTCACCCCTAGCTAATTTAGGGGTGAGGAATGCAATAGCGCAGTCAAATTTTGATTTCGATGAGCATTTAATTTTTTTATTTTTTGGGGTATTCTTAAATATATTAAAATATTCATCAAAAATTCAATGACTTTCAAATGTTTCCAAAATATCACCCCTAGCTAATTTGGGGGTGATGAGCATAATGGCAAAATTAAATTTTTGATTTGAGGACATCTTAAATAAGTTAAATTCTAGGGTTTCTAGAATTCTTATAATCAGTATTTGATTTAATTGATACCTAATTTGGATCAAGAGTTCAGGATATGGTCCTAATGACTTATTAAGAGTATTAAAATCAAAATTAAGACTTAGTTTAGTTCTAATTAACTAGAGTAACAACCTTAGATTCTTACACCTTATGATTTTCCCTGATACCAATTATAATGCCCCGCTCCTCCTCTATGTACAGCAAAATAATATTAGTGATAGAACGGGTCATTACTTGATGCTATAATAAGAATCTAATGACGTATCCCTTCATACTGCAACAATAATAATTATCATGGCTAATCTTTAAGACAGGTGAACTACCCTCATCTTAAGCATTAATTAATGTTACTGATACATATTGGCCTTAAGATAAATGAGAAAAATAGCTATTGCAAGATTAATCTTTGAATATAGATAGATGACATCACAATACTAGTATAAGATAGAATATAATTATCCAAGTGTGGAAACTTAAACATCTATCCATAACATTCATCATAGAAGCTAAGTAAGCATTCATCTAAAAAAAAGAAAAATACTCCTAAATTTAATTATTACGAACCATAATTTAAAATGAGCAAGGAAGTAAATCTCTCATCTCACAGTAGAAAATAGTAAACTAACTAAAATCAGTGTTGCATCAACTACTGCACCTTTGCCTCCTTCTAAAGCTCTTGAATGTTGTCCAAAGCTGGCTTCTCAAACTGCTCCAAACTTAATATATTGGTTTCTCATGCTAGGGCCCCAGCCAAAAAATAGAAAATCTTATGCTAAACATTAATTCTAAGTACATTTTATGCTGTAAATAGTATTTTCATGCATTAAAATGAATATTTCTTAACTTTACATCAAAATAGAAATCAAACTATAGAAAACTAAATCAAAACTAAAACTATAAAGGCAAATATTAAAACTATAGATAGAGTAACACTGAAATAAAGCAAGTATGCTGAAAGTAAATCAACTGAAACAAATTGTAAGGCGAATAAAATATGAAAACTAAACTATGCTGTCTGCCACTATATTTGCATCTAAATATGCCACTGTATATATCATAAGTATGCATGGACATGATGTAGCATAACATTCCATGTTTTTTAAGCGTTCACCGAATCCTACTGCTAATAGATTTTAATGTGCTATGCATCGAAACGCTAATGATATGTTATGCTTATACAATTTATGCTATGCCAAGATTCAATGAAACAAATATTCAAACAATTAAGTCCAGAAAATAGAAAGACACACTCCTTTTTTATTATCTAACCTTGTGGAGCCCCGATGCTAGTGTGGTTATGCTAACACTAATATTAATATGACTACGGTAGAGTGGTCACTGTGTTATAAATCCTCAATATAGTCAGATTGGGTATCTTTCATAATCCACCGATAACTGCAAACTTTCTTACATATTTCTATAATTTATTCATTAAATATGCATACTTAAATAGTAGAGTATAGAAGCAAAGTATACAACATCCATATCCATAGTGCTTAAGCAAGAAAACATAGCTTAACTCAAAATAAAAGTGCAAAAAAGTAATACATTTAGATTCTAAATTATTACAATACTTAAATAAAGTTTAAATGAAAGGAAACACTCATCCTCATAAAAAGAAATAAAAACTATCTAAGACTATGCAATAGTACGAAGTTTCTCCTCTTAGCTAAGATCCTCACCTGAACTTACTTCTGTGAACAACTATGAATTTGACATATTGGTTTTGACATGCTAAGGCCCCATCTAAAAAAAGAAAAATTTTACATTATACAATTATTTAGGTACATTTTAGGTTGGTTTAATGAATTCTACATTTATAAGATATCACACAGCAACAATAAGAATATGGTGTAATAAGTCACAAAAAATGGAAAGCTATAAATAATGCATATATAACTTATCAAAAATGAAGTATGTAAGGAATATATGTCAAACCTGAAGTTGTAACAAGCTTAGGTATATGTACATATAGACTATAAGGTAACTGTAACTACTAAAAGAAAGTCCTATTATGCACAAGATCATTTAATTATATGCTAATTGCACAAAAAGTAATATTGAGTTGCAATACATTTAAGTAGACCAAGTTAAATAATTTAATCAAAACTAGCATCCTAACATGTATATAAGTAATAGTAAAGGGCTGCACAAAACTTGAAACTGAAGTAAAAGTGTGCAAAAATAGAAAATAACTGATATATGGAAATACACATTTGTGTTTGCACACAAGTGTACATGGTCTGAAGTAATAAGTGGAAAGTTTAGTTCCTGAGATTTATCAAACTTCAGGGAATGGTTCTTTTAATACCAAATTGTATTTTCTTTCACTAATGTCTAAATGACAAATTTGGTTTATGATCCCTAATTAGCAATACACAAGACTTGAGTAAAGATACGATTTGATTAAAAAGGAGAGAGCTGAGATTTCATTGTAAAATATGCAAGGGTTAGTTATATGATTTCATTATTTGAATGTATACACTCAATTTATTTACTTAATTAAATCAAGTGAACACTATTTGGAATTGAAGTATCCTCCAATTACATTGGGTTCAAGTTTAGTGCACAAAGAGAACTCCTTTTAGGTTCCTCCTTAGCACATCGAATCTTATGAGATATGATTCAATTTGTTAGATGGAATCATGTCTAGGTTACCAAAAACATCTTTTAATTATAAAAATCTCACAAGCAAGATTCCATTTACCTTGCGTCATGCGCTCACACATAGTTTAGCCAGATGGGGGGATGCCTTGGGTCAATAAATTATATCACATCATCCATTAAAGTTCCCAATGTCCTATCATCCCTTTTACTTTGCTGAGCAGCATAGCAAGGTTAATGGAGAACTTGGTTCTCAAGCGTCAATCTTTTAGGAGAGCTACTAAGGGAGGGTGCAAGTGAGCCTTGAGATTTCTGTCACATAATTCTCAGCTCTACTCGTACTATTTTCCTTTCTCTTACCCAATTAATGAGCATTGGAATACAAGCTCTTTTAAGAAATAAGAATTTAGTTCATCTGAGCATTCATTCAATATTAAAATTAATAATACAAAAATAGTTTTTTGTTACACGTAAACAATATCATCATACACCAATTTTTCCCTTACATAATTCTACAACTACATCTCAACCCTCTCCAAGGGGTTTTTAGCCTTCCATTACTATGCAAGAAGAACATACATGCAAAGAAAAGTAAACATCGCCATCAGTTCATGGCAAGAAATTAATCAAGGGAGTTTAGGAGAAATACAAGGAATCACCTGGAGGTTTTCTGGGGTTCTCTTTACTTTTCCTGCACTGTCCTCTTGAAGCTCCACCCTTCATAATTTGCTGTCTTTTCTTCCTCCCTGTTCTTGGTCCTCTCTTTCCCTTGGAGAGTTCTCTGTCATTCTCTTCCTGTATCCTTTCTCTTAGTCTTTTGAGTAGCAAAGGTTGGAACCCTTTCAAGGTCTGAGATTGGCCCTTAAATAGGGATGCACTCAGCCTCAAAGACTTTAATGTGTGACTCTTCCTCTTCCTTGACTTAATTCCAATCTCTTTTAATGCTTTCATCTATTTAAACTTATTGGCATTCAACAGGGATTTAGTTTTACAATTTTTAAGAGGCTGGGGAGGCCAAAGGTCACATTTTATGGCCTTCCCCAAGCTTCTTAATTGCTATTTCTGGAAATTCTGGGTTGTCTGCTACGGCTCGCTACGGTGCACTGTAGCGCACTGCGGCGAGCTGGTATAGTGGTGTTTCAAATACTATTCCGCTGCGGCGTGCTGCGGCAACAATGTTTCAAATCCTGTTCCGTTGTGGCGCGCTGTAGCAGATGTGCTCCAAGCACTTTTCCTGCACATAAATTAGTATCTTTTTCGTTTGGTCGCTGCAGCATACACTGTGGCGCGCTGCGGCGTGCCACAGCGGACAACATGCAGGATCACTATTCAATTAGTTTAACTATAGTTTTATAAAATGAAAATTCACCCATTGTGGCGTGCTGTGACACGCTATAATGGATAAATTTTGTTGGATCACGGTTCAATTAGATTTACTATAGTTTCATAAGAATAGAAATTCACCCGTTGTGGTGTGCTTCGGTGGAGAAAGTTGAGTAACACTGTTCAATTACTAGTTCTTAAGGTTTTAATAAATCAATGAGAAATGACGCTGTAGTGCTCTGCGGCGTGCAAACTTGCGTATTACTGTTCAATTATGTGTTTATATAGTTTTAATTTATCCTTATCGATATGACGCTGTGGCGCGCTGTGGTGGGCCATGGCGTGCTGCAACGGTCTTGCTCCAGGTCTGTAGTTTTGCTTCTAGGTAAAGCATTTTTAAGGGGACGTCATGGCGCGCTACGGCAATTTTTGTCCAGAATTTGGTAAATCAGCCTTTGCAATCTATTTTCTTTATTTTCCTAAAAAGACATCAATTTCTACTCAAAGTATAAGGAAATATATGGTGATATGAATGTTTAAACACTATATTTTTGCTACAAATTCTGGCTATATCAATAACATGTACAACTGCCATATCCAAAAATTTGCTAATCAAGTCACTATAACTATACTGTAACATAGTTGTCATTCAATAAATTTTGTTCCTGAAAGCTAAAGAAAAAAACTAAACTGTACTAAGAGGAAAAAAATGCTTATACAATTAAATTTCATTATTTTGCTTTACTTCTATGGACATCTTCAGAAGTAGTTGAGGATTCAAGCACATCCACAAGACTGAAGTGGGTTCCCAAACTAGACACAACTCTCCTTAATGAGTATAATCAAGTATCCTTAATTCTCCTTACTATCTGTCCATTAGTAGTAATGTGCATACACAATCACAAGTTCTGATAATGAACCCAATGTAAATGTTATCCAAATTTTCTATATTTTCATTTCATGTATCAAATTTGTCTTATATGGCAAGTTCAAAGCAAGAAAGCTCAAAGATAAGGAAGGCAATGCAACAATGTCAAGAGTAAGCAAGCCTCAACTAAAACACATGTGATATCAGTTATTATCTATTTTATCTATTCTATCTATTTTGAGAGAATTCAAACTCAGGATCTCCAATATCATACTATCAAGTAAAATCTCAGATTCACGGCCCTAAGTTTAAACAATAGAACTTAACAAGTTCTCATTAAAAATTAGATAATGTCATCTACGAAGGTTAAATAAATAATCAATCATCCTAATTTGATATTTTATTAACACAATACTAATCTTGATTAAGATAAATCAAGATTAATGAATTTAGAGTTAAACTCCAAAATTAGGGTTTAAACTCTAAACCCAAGGTGCTAACATCTAAAGATCTAGAGTTTCTCACAATTCTAACTCTTCATATTTAAAATTCTTAAAGGAATGAAATTTCATTAAAATTGAATTGCTAATCTTAAAAAGGCTAAAATACTAAAGTCAGAAGATAAAAAAATCAATATTATACACTTAAATGGAAATCGATACTTGCTTAAGATTCAATCTATTGAGTAATTCTGTTACTCAATAGAATTACACTTATGAAGATCTAAGATTACAATACTTAGGAAATTTTCTATGGATTTAATATATGAATTAACTTAATGATTTACTTAGGGAGATCATTGGAAAAGTCCAATAATTGACTAAATTGATTATTATTGATTTTATAAGCATTTCTTAGCATTTCTTAGCATTTAAGGAGGTAATAATATGAATAATAAAGCCACGTTAGGATTTTAATGCTTCACTTAATTAGACTTAGGAAAAAATTGGGGCTTAGCCTTCAAACCTAATTTCACAAGTTTAAAGGATATTAACTTAGTCTTAAACATTCATCTTATTGATTTTACATTCTAGGGTTATAAATTGAATCTACATAAATATAATAGATTCCTCACTTTTTAAGAAGAGGATAGACACCTAAAATATCTTATTTGGACTCAAATTAATCTTAATGAGCACTAATCATAATTTAGGTCATTAAAACATGATTAACCAAATTAATCTTAATGAGCACTAATCATAAATTAGATCATTAAAACATGATTAACCAAATTAATTTATAAAAAATAAATGTTAAACTTACTAATGAGTTCTATATTACCTAAGGAGTTCATGGATAATAAGTTCATTAAAATTAGAACCAAATTAAGCTAATTATTTGCTAATCAAGGTTTAGAGTGATTAAGAAGTGATTAGTAAAATTAAATCTCAAAAAATATTTCTGACCATATAATTAAGTTTTCCTTTATCTAAGGAAGAATTAGAGACTTCAATCATATTTTGGCCAAGAAATGAGATTAATATTCACTAATAAAGTTTTAATGGTAATTAGGATAAATTAGAAAATTTAATTACATAATCTAAAATTTTCTTGCAGTTTATTATTCCTTACATTTTTTAGATCAAAATGATATATTGGATCATACCATTTGGATTTAAAATGAGCATTTTATTCAATAAATTTAATTGAAATGCTTTAATTAATTAAACCATAGGTTTTAGATATTTAATTTCTTTAAGATTTCTAAATATAATAAATCAAGTTATTAAGATAACCCATTATCAAACTACGTAGGTCGGGGCTGACCCAACCCATTACTGTGCTCCTTCCGAGTCTGCCCCCACCCCCCATCAGACCGTCTAGGGTTAGGCTCAATAATTAAATTCTTGAACACTAAACCATACTGCCACCTCAATTCGATTGCTACATCATCCCATAATTGAGACACATCTAATGTTCTAAGAAGCCCTAATTAGGGAGGTCAAATTCGATGGGGATTGATCTCCCCTAATTCAACCTTACCTGAATTCTAGGGTATACTGCGGGGAGGTAATTCTCCCCACAAAGACCACCAACCTGCTGAACCTTGATCCCTACACCATCACGGTGTAAAAGAATATTAGAACTCCAAGATGGCTCAGCAGGGTCACTAGGTCCTTATTCAAGCTCTAGCATTATTCAGTCTAAGCCTAGGCCTAGGGAACCTAGCAGTAGCATCAATAATAAATAACATGTGATTTAGATAGCAATTGAGCTGGACTGAGGCTTTTGATTCTAGTGGAGTGACTTCACCTCCACTAGAAAACTACTATATCCAAACCGTGAGTCCTTGTTGTCTGAGTTGTGCCAAATAGTCTAACTCAACTCAAATTGATTGCTAAGTTGTAAAGCAAACTCACATCAATTTGTAAAGTTAACCTAGAATGTAATTGAATTAACATTGAGTCCACACAACTCGATTAGGAAGAGGTTGGTACCTAAACAGATGAATCTCAAAGACAGAGAGTTGATTAGCCATCAGATGGGAGCGATGAATCCGACGCTTAGGATTAGTTCCTACCATGGAGGAGATCCCGTTGTTCGATGGTTTGCGCTAAGATGTGCACTATCGCATCAGGTGGCTCAAACCCATGCACCGCTGTCGGGACCCCGCAGCAGATCTACCGCGGTCCCGATAGCAAATCCCGCGAATTAATTTAATTATTATTAATCCATTTTAAAATTAATTAAATTTTAATTAATTCCATAATCCAATTTAGGCTTATATGAGCTCCAAAAATTCCCAAAAATACACCCTTAGCTAACTAAGGTGTGAGGAATTCAAAAATGCAATCAGATTTTAATTTGGAGATCAAAATAATTTAGGTATTTTTCAAGGCTTAAAAATAGGCAAGAATACCAAAATTCTCAATTTAGCTCCGATTGATTCCAAACTTATAGGGCTAGGTTTAAATGACCCATTGAGTCTAATGGAATTAAAATCAAGGCTTGGTTTAGCTTAATTAATTTGGATTTAGCTAGGATAATAACTAGAGTTATTACAGACTCCCCCACTTAATAACGATGTCATCCCTGACATCACTTAATAAAGAAAGTATTGTTGGAACTAAAAAATTTAAATAAAACTGACAGAAAAGAAAAGAACAGTACCTGGATTTGCAAAGAGCTATGGATATTTATTGTGCATATCCACCTCTTTCTCCTAAGTAGATTCTTCTAATAATCAATTCTTACACTGGATTTTGACCATGGGAATTGAGCGATTCCTTGGCTGTTTCTGATCATGAGCCAAGATTCTGACTAGTTCTTTGGCATAAGAAAGGACAGGTTAGATTTCTACTACTGAAAGTTGAACGAGATGAAAAGGGTCTTTGATACATCTTTTTAGTGACGATACATGAAACATATTATGGACAGCTGCAAATTCATCAAGAAGATTTAACCAGTAGGCAGATGATCATATGTTGGTTAAAATCTCACGAGGTCCAATATAACGGGGACTAAGTTTCCCTACTATACCAAATCTGTAGACACCCTTCATTAGACTGACTTTCAAATAAGCAGAATATCCCAAATTGAATTCTAGGAGACGATGATGAGTATCATGATACTTGCTCTGACAATCTTGAGCTGAACAAATTGTCTACTGAATTAATTAGATCTTCTTGTTAGTTTCCTCAACTAAGTCTGAACCTAAAAGTTGAGTGCTTCCTATTTCTGTCCAAGCTAGCAGAGTACTACATTTCCTATTATACAATGCCTCATAAGGAGCCATTTTAATACTGGCTTGGAAACTATTATTGTAGGCAAACTCCACTAATGGAATATGATCTTCCCAGGAACTGGCAAAATCAAAAACACAATGTCTAAGCAAATCTTCCAGAACTTGATTTACTCTTTCAGTTTGACCATCCGTTTGAGGATGAAAAGATGTACTCATGGCTAGAGTAGTACCTAGATCTTGATACACAGCTTGCCAAAACTTAGAAGTAAATCTGCTATCTCTATCGGATACGATTGATTTCAGAATCCCATGCAGCCTGACAGTTTCCTTGATATAGAGTTTTGCTAACTTCTCTACAAATCAGTCTGATGGATAGGAAGAAAGTGTGCTGATTTGGTTAAGCGGTCTACTATAACCCAGATTGCATCAGCACCAGATTTAGCACGAGGCAATCCCATAACAAAATCCAAATATATGTCAAATCATTTCCATTCCAGAATTTCTAATGGGTGTAGAAGACCACCAAGTCTTTGGTGTTTAGCCTTTACTAGATTACAGGCATAAAACTTAGCCACAAAATTGGCTACATCCTTTTTTATATCGGGCCACCAAAACAATTTCTTTAGATCCTGGTACATTTTAGTACTGCCTGGGTGAATGTGATACCTAGAATTATGGCCTTCAACCAACACTTAACTATGCATTGATTTAGGAATCCATAACCGATTTCCTTGATATATTATGCTATTATGCAATTGCAAATCAGGACGACGACCACCTTCAATATCTGCTTTGAACTTCAAATAATCATCGTCTTTGGTCTGCGAGATAGAGACATCTCTGTGGAAGGTAGGTTCCACATTAATATTTATTAGAAGTGAACTTAACATATCACCAATAACTGGAGAAATTTCAAGCTTACAAAATTCTTGTTCTAAGGAACTAGAGGTGATCATGGAAGATAAAGTAGCATGACGACTAAGATCATCGGCCACAACATTTGCTTTTCCTGGATGGTACTGAATACTGAGGTCATAATCACTGAAGAGCTCTAACCATCTTCTTTGATGACAATTCAGTTCTCTTTGAGTGAAGATATACTTCAAGCTTTGATGATCAGTGAAAATTGAATACTGCACTCCATATAAATAGTGATGCCATATTTTCAAGGCAAAGATTACAGTGGCAAGTTCGAGATCATGAACTGAATAATTTTTCTCGTGTGGTTTTAACTGACAATAGGCACAAGCGATTACCTTACCCTCTTACATTAATACACAACCTAGACCAATTCCAGAGGCATCGGTGTATACCTGATAGTCCAAGCCTTCTTTGGGCAGGACGAGAATTGGAGCGGTAGATAGTGCATCCTTCAGAGTTTGAAATGCTTCCTCGCATTCAATACTCCAAATGAACAGAATGGCTTTCTGGGTTAACTTAGTCAAAGGCGAAGCGATCTGGGAAAATCCTTTAACAAACTTTCTATAATATCCAGCTAATCCTAAGAAGATTCTAATATTAGTGACTGACTTAGGCTGAACCCAGTCCTGAATAGCACTCACTTTACTCTGATCTACACGAATACCCTAGGCATCGACTACATGTCCCAAGAACGCAACGGACTTAAGACAAAACTCACACTTGGAGAACTTGGCATACAGCTGATGTTCATGCAGAGTTTCCAATACTAATCTCAAGTGTTCTTCATGACCTTTTAAGGTTCTAGAATAAATGAGGATATCGTCGATAAAGACGATCACACACTTATCTAAGTATGGTTTCAAAACTCGCTGCATCAAATCCATGAAGATTAATATCACATTATTGAGTTCGAAAGACATCACTAGGAATTCAAAATGACCATAATGAGTACAGAAAGCGGTCTTTCCTACATCATCTTCTCTTACTTGTAATTGATGATATCTAGACCTTATGTCAATCTTAGAGAATATGACAGCTCAAGATAGTTGGTCGAATAAATCATAAATTCTAGGTAATGGGTGCTTTTTATTATGGTGGCCTTATTTAGTTCATGATAATCTATGCACATTCGCATAGATTCATCCTTTTTCCTTACAAACAGAATGGGTGCTCCCAAATGAGACATACTCGGCCTAATAAAGCCTTTATTTAAGATCTCTTGCAGCTGTTCATTGAGTTCTTGCAATTGTTTAGGTGCCATTTTGTATGGTGCCTTAGATATAGGCTTGGTACCTGGAGCCTGATCAATAGAGAACTCGACTTCTCTGGAATGAGGTACACAAGCAAATCTTCTGGGAATACATCGATGAATTCCTTAACTACTTTACAATTAGAGAGAGGTGTACTTTCCTTTGCTTTGCCCATCATGGTGACTAGAAAAGCATAACATCACTTATTGATCAATTTCTCAGCTTTGATAGCATTTATTAATAATAACTATGTACTGGTTCTTCCTATAAAAGTCTCAGACTTGCCCTGGGAATAGAGAGTGACTTTATTTTTCAAATAATTTATCACGGTGTTATTACCACTGAGCCAGTTCATTCCAAGGATGATATCAAAGTTTTTTAATGGTAGGATGATCAATTCGGAGTTAAACTCCTGACCATTTAATGGAATTTTGATGTTACAAAACTTATTGGCACTTAGTTGGGCTCCAAATGGAAGTCCAATGCTTAAGGATTTTGCTAAGTTGTACAGTGTGGGTTAAGGATATTGGTAAATCATTCAGAAATAAATGAATGACTAGCACCGGTGTCAAACAACACATTGCATGGCTGGTCATTAAAGTAAAGTGTGCCTAATTTATTCATATGAATCACGTTAACAAATTGTAATAATTAAAGTATAGGAATGTAATTAACAAAAGAAAAGTTTAGAAATGTGTACTTGAAACCACATTATTGTCCTCTGCGGCTTCGAGAGGGGTCAAAGCATAAACTCACGCAGGACCGGTAGGACGGTTGTTTGTCTGCCTCCTGGGGTTATTCTGGGACTTAGGAGCAGATGGCTGCGCTGGAGAAGCTTCAGGTGCGGGGGCTAGCATTGTGGCCAAATTTGGCTCTCTCCTGTTTAGTGGAGTAGCTCTAAACACCTGGTTCTTTTGATATGGTTTCATTGGAACTCCATCCACTCTTTCTGTATGGGTATAGTGGTCGAACCTGTGGCCTATACGTACACAATTGTAGCACTTATGGTTGAAGTGGTAACACTTGCCATATGGGTAAGGCCTATTACAGCCTTGAATGGGCTCAGTAGTCAGTGCAGCTTCCAGTTGATAGACTTTTGCAAAATTAGGCATGTGCCTCTTGAAGGTTTCATGCTGGTTAGAAGTTGGTTGTGCCTTCCGCTTGAGATCCTTTTTTGATTGATGATGCTTAATCACTTTAGTTGTCTCCACTAGCTCAAAGAAGCTAGTTAGGCATAGTGGAACGATCTGATCCTTCAGTGATTCTCGGAGTCCACAGAGAAAGTGGTGGCACTTAGCCAGTTCAGAATGAGTAACTTCTAGAGCAAAGCAAATCAACTTATGAAATTCCCTTTCGTTGTCAACAACATAACGTCTCCCTTGAGTCAACCTTATAATCGTGTCTGCAATGATGTTTTGTGCAGACGGGGGAATGAATTCAGTCTTGAATGCTTCAACAAACTCGTCCCAAAGGATGTCCTCAAATTTATAGTTAATGACCTCCTCCCCCCCAATATTCTGCTTCCGCATGAAATAGGTGTGTAGTGATATGGACGGCTTCAGAGTTTGGGATCTTTAAGATCCTTTTCTACTGCTTTCAGCCAGTCGGCTATGTCCATTGGTGATAGGTTTCCACCAAATGAGGAAGGCCTCAGTCTTAAGAAATTGTGGAGAATACTATCCATCGAGTAATGGGAAGGGAATGTATGTTGCGGAACAGGGACAGCAGGAATAGCAACAGCAGCTGGAACGGAACAATCACTCAGCATCTTCTGCATGATTATCGCTTGTTCGGCTTGGTTTTCCAGCAAGGTTGCTACCATTTCCCACAGATGAGCCACTTCATCGGTAGAACTACTGGACGTGACAGTATTCTTGATAGGAGTGACCGTAGGTAGTGATCCATGATTCATTCTAATTAAACAATGCAAACTGTATTTTAGAATTTTCTTAAAGGAAGACAGTTATTTAAAGTTGTGATAGATATCCGAGAAATTTCATTACTTGCTGAAATAAGGGATTACATATTTATTGAAAAATTTCAAAAACATAACTCTACTAGAATCATGTAAGTCAAAAGATGACAATTGTTCTAACTAACACTCAGAAATCCTTAATATACTCAGCCCTAAAGGCCACAGAAAAGTCCTCAAAAGTCACTTCTTGATGCTTCCTTTCGAGCCTTGTAATTGTGTCGTACCACTAGACTCCTCATAGTCCAGCATCAGATCCATCACAATGTCCACATAGAGTGACTCCGGACACTCTATATATGTCAAGATTGACTCCACTCGACTCAACCACTCCTTGGCATATATAGGAAAGTCAAGTCCTCGATACACTGCTTGATGTAGAAGTTTGTCCAAGATTAAGGTCCCTCTAGTTGAAACTCCTTCAATCTGCCAGTTACTCTCTTGTCTCCATTTGAAACTATAGCTCCAAGCCAAATTTAAGGTATGTAGATAATAGTCCATGTCAGACTCTCTAGAATCCATTTTGACTCTAAGAGGAGAAGTTACTAAGTTTTGTTAAACTAGAGATAATGATCAAGATATGAGTATTTTCATTCAACAATTATTCAAAGAGTTACCGATAATACTATGTTATGGATGTTGCATATTGATGTTTGCAACTCAGAAGAACAGTCAATTAGGTAGAAAGGAATCACAGATCCCATTCTGACAACTTATAATGTTCTCTGATACCAACTGTGGGATCCCGTACTTTCCCGCGGCTATGCTAATACTGATATTAGCATAATTGCAGGGAGTATAGTGCTCCAATCCGGTGGCAAATCCCCAAATCAAGTAGAGTCAGGTAGGACCCAACTTGCCTTAAGCCAAGGACTTGTCACCCCGTAGGAGAAACTGTGAACATACATCAATACAAATCAAAGTGGCAGAAGCAAGAAACAGATTAACATAATATCCATAGGCATAATATAGTATAAGAAAGTAAAAGAAATAGTAACTTAGATTAAATGTAGAAAGTAAATACATCCAGAATTTAATTATTATAAACTAAATTTAATAGAAATAAAGGTCTCTCAATCTCACTGCAAAAAGAGAAAAGATATCTAAGCAGCACTAGGAAGATCCTCCTCCTGAATCGGCTCCGATCCTATAGCACTGCCGACGAACAACTCTGAATCTGACATTTGTCAGTATCACAAATGTCAGGGCCCCAGCCAACAAAAGAAAAAGGTTATAGTTAGATAATTGTCTAAGTACATTTTATGTTATTTAAGTGAACTGAGTATTTAAGATATTATACTTAAAGGTTTTAACATGCAAGCATTAAAAAGGTGCAACAAGCTACAAGAATGGGGTAGCTATAAGCTAATCATTTACAGCTAATCAATAGGTATGTAAACTAACATACAAAAATAACAACTAAACATGGTGAGGCTAAAAGCAAATGTAACTGTAACTACTGAAGTAAACCAGATCCTAACATGCTTATGATTGCATGGAGACATGCTGAGTATAATAAGAACATAAGTGCTGAAATAGACATACAATTTTATCATCCTAAACATGCCAATATTTTAGTACTAAACAATAAGAGTGTATATACAAGTATGCTGATTGACATGAAAAAGGCCACTGAGACATGTGGATAAATTAAACTAAGTATATGCATAAGCAAAAATAAAGCCATTGAGACATGTGGCAAAGCAAGGCAAGTACTAAAAGAAAGGCCACTGAAGCATGTGGCAGAGCAAAACAAACACTGACAACTAATCTAAAGTAGCAGCAAGCTTAAGACATACTACTGCCATAACATAATAGGCCATACAAGGCCTCTGAACTGAAAGTTCAACATGTATCCATCCTAGGCATCCGCAGAGCTAGGTCTGAGTTGAACTTATAAAATAAGACATGTATCCATCCTAGACATTGATCAAGCTAGGTCCGAGTCTGTTCTATAATAAAATTAGAACTGAAGAGGCAGACCAAGCTAGGATATACTATACTAATTGAAAGCACTAAAAGAACTGAATGAATGCTATGCTTTTCAAATACTAACTTAGGATGTATCTTCGATATCCTAAGTTTACCTATTAAGCTCAAGGAATAAGGCTCAATATTTAAGGTGTGCAGAGCAATCAAGTCAAAGTAAGCAAAAAACTCAATCTAGACTTATGTGATATATGTTGTTGTCTACTTTATCCAAATCTAACTGTTCTGAGAAGATACAAGTTTAGGATCTCCAATATCCAGCTATCGAGTAAGATCTCAGATTTATGACCTTAATGTTAATATTAGAACTTAATAAGTTCTAATTCATAATCATATAACGACTATAAGAAGTTAAAGTAAACAAATCAATGACTTAAGTATTATTGTTTTTCTCTCTTAACCTAAGTCTTAATTTAGTAAGTCAAGACTTATGGATTCTAGATCCAAACCCGACTTGGTGCTCAAATCCTGAATCCAAGGTAATACTTTAAAACCCAAATTAAAGATAAAGAATCTTATAAGTTGAAGGATTCAGAATCTATGATCTTTATGAAAGGCTGTGCTAATGTTATAATATAAAATAATTATTAAGAACTAAGAATCTAAGGTCTATATTCAATCTTTAGGATAATTACATTATCCTTTAAATTAAATCAACTTACACCCACAAGGAAGGTTTCAAAAGAGTAGACAATTAAATTAAGTAAGGAATTCCAAAGGAGGTGGTTCAATCTAAGTTGAAGATCTAAAGTTTAAGATTTAAGATCTAAGATCTAATATTTGATAACTTTAGATTGAAGCTAGATTTAAACTTAAAATTTTACAAAGGTATTTCCTTTAGAATTCAAGCTTATGGACCAACTTAATTAAGTTACTAATTAAAGATCTAGTATGTAAAGGTGATTATGCTTAGCTCTTATGAAAGAGGGTTTTAAGGATACTTAAGATCTTAAGATCTTAATAAGACTGACTTAAGTTTTCTTCATCATAAAGGTACTAATATTCTAACTAAAGATATTTTTATTGAATTTTCAAGGTTCAAGGGGTGCTTAAACACATTTTGGTCAAAATGACCAAAATACCCCTCTTAAGGCTAAAAATGGAATTTTAGTATTTAATCATCTAAATTGAATCAAATCTGGTTTAATGAGTTCCATATTGGTCAATGAACTAGGATACACACTTATCTTAAGTTTTGATAATCTAATTTGTCTAATTAGTACTAATTACCATTTAAGACCAAATAAGGTAATTAAGGAAGTTAGGGCATATTAGGGTGATCCATTTATATTTATAGGTTCTACTATCTTTAATAAGGTATTAGGAACTTAGTTCACCAAAATCAGAAGATTAATCATAGTTTAATTCACTAATCCCTAATTATGGTAATTAAGAGATGATTTATAAAATTAAGGTTCATAAAATACTTTTAATGGTCTACATAGGTTCTTCATGGTCTCATAAGCAATCAGAGACCTTAATTAATATTTTAAATATTAAATGAAATTATTATGATTTAAATAAAAACAAAATTTTAAACTATTGGATTCTTGATTTTATTTTATATTATTATTCCTTGCATTTTTTTAATTAAAATGGTATATTCGATCATACCATTTGGATAAGTATAATTAAAGTTATTTAAATATTTTATTCTGAATGTTTATTTAAATTAAAATCATATGATTGGATTTTCCAAATTAATGTCCTTAAGGAAATTAATTCAAAAAAAATCCCTTATTAATCCGGCCCAAAAAGCAAAAGGCGCGGGGCGGAGTCTGACCGACCCGACACTATGTTTCGTTCCCACAGCACTTCCCCGATACCCGGCAACTAGGGCTAACTTCAAATGCAAAATTCTCCTTGCTCAGTCCATGCCACGCCCGGATCTTGATGGCTACACTATTAGTAGTGTGAGACGCGTCGACTGAACCCAAAATCCCTATCTGGGATGTGCCGGATTACTGGGGTGCTACTTGACCGAGACATCACCTAAGGCGCATCTATGAGGAGCTAATTCTCCCCACCGCATCTATGCCAAGGGCCATGGTCCAACCCTACACACTCAGAGATCAGAGGAGAAGCAATTGGTCCACTCAGCAAGTTTGGAGGATGGGTGGATCACTGAAGTGCTACTGACAGGATTTCACAGATGCGGGCTGCAACTGGTCGATCGATTTTAGTCGTATCGATCGACCTAATCAAACCCAGATTGCTATACCCTTACAATCACTCATGAAGGATATGGGTTGTCGATAGAGGGCTCAGAGGCTTAGCGAATCGCCACAAATCACTGGTCTAAGGGTCGACTGCCAGTGCACTCTCAGACGGAATTCACCCTGTCTGGTCCACTGCTAGCCTCTACCAGAGCAGTAATTGCCCACTAGAACACTAAGGCAAAATCGTAGCATAGCATCTAGAGTAGGGATAGTGCTAGTCGAGCTGAACCCAGCTCGATGGAGAAGAGGTCAGAGGCAGTACCTTGACAATCGGGAAGAAGATGAGTCGAGTACCATCATCGGTCTCTAGTGATTTCTGAGCTTTCTACTACAGATTGGGGGTTTGAACTCCAAACCACACCCACTATCAGTGGAGGAAGCAGGTTCAATCACCAGGAGTGCTGGGAGGGCCGAGATCAGAGGTGAAAGGAGAAATTGAGGCTCACAGTGAGCAAAGGAGCTCACTGTGGGATCAATGGAGGTACTTATAGGCTTAAGGGGCAATGAAGGGTGGATTCCAGAGCTCGGGGATGGAAGGAGGCAAATATAATATTAATCCTGCGAATTAAAATTATATATATAATTATTTTTATTAATATTAATCCATTTAATAATTAATTAAATTCTAATTAATTCTATAATCTAATTTAGGCTTATATGAGCTCCAAAAATTCCCAAAAATTTCCCCTTAACTAATTGAGATGTGAGAAATTCAAAAATGCAATCAGATTTTAATTTGGAGATCAAAATAATTTATGTATTTTTTAGGGCTTAAAAATAGGCAAATATACAAAAATTCTCAATTTAGCTCCGATTGATTCCAAACTTATAGTGTTATGTTTAAATGACCCATTGAGTCAAATGAAATCAAAATCAAAGCATAGTTTAGCTTAATTAATCTGAATTTAGCTATGGTAATAACTAGGGTTGTTACATTAGGAATCTTTCCACCAAGAGCTAGTCCAAAATAGGAGTCAAATAGATTAAATCATAATTTTGGGAAAATCCAGAAACCCTAGAATTTGACCTATCTAAATTGACCTCTGATCAAAAGTTAATTATTTTAATAATATTTAAGTACCAAAAAAATTAGGAAATTAAAATACTTGTTGAATCAAAAATCTGATCTCACCGTTGCATTCTTCACCCCTCAATTAGCTAGGAATGAATATTTAAAAATTTTTATAAGCTAAAAAATTAATTATAATTAATTAATTAAAATAATTAATTATTTAAGCTTAACTGGTCGTATCCGCCTTCTTAATGGGTCGGATTTGCCCCATTATTGGATGCGGATCTGTGGCTTAGCGGGTTGGGTCCTTATCAGATCTGGATCCGCTTCGTTCGATCCATCGGATCAAAGCGGATCGAACAGTCATGAGGGCTCTACCCTCATCTTCTTTGCCTACCCTCCACGTGACATCCAGCCACAGCGCGCACCCAATCCAGGCCCCTCGCACGCCTCACCGGCTCTGCCCGAGGGTCCATAAGTACCCTCCCGATGCTCTGAGCCTCCCCATTTTATCAACTGAGATCCCTAGGTAGCGTCCGAACCCTCGAACTAGGTTCTTCCTCTACAACCGTTGAAGCTAAGGTACCTCAATCCCCTGATCCTACCATTCGATCGTTCCATTTCTTGATCGTAACATGATTGCATGCTATAGATTAGAGACAAGATGGATCGATCGGGTTGGATCAAACCTGATTGATTGGATTTAGGGTGAGATCCACTGTGCTTATCGTTAGGTTTTGTCTCGTCGAACCCTAACGACTAGGGTTGGCATTTTATCACCGTCCCATGCTCCTCTGCAACCAATCTGAGTGCCATTGGGTAGGCCTCATCGAAGCCTACCCTCGGCCATGCAGCCAGACCCCTCCTGCACCGGGAAGGTGCCAGTGGGCGAGCCCAAGATCTCGCAAGGCAGGAGGTGGTTGATCTGGCTAGGGTCAGATCGGGTTAGACCCGACCCGTGCCTAGCCCCGCCACGCAAAGTGCGTGGGGCCTATAGCGCCACGTGGCATCCCCTTATGGGGTGACATGTGGCATGTGGGACCCACTAGGTCGCATTGTCTGATCAGGGGCCCCACAATCAGCTCAGCTGATGCTAAGTGGGGCCCGCATCTGTTGGATCGGTCCTATTGGGGTCGATAACTGGGGCCCGCGGCTCTGCCCCAGCCAATTAGGTGCTGTCACGTGTCCCGCCGCCATCATTTCCTGTAGAAAACTTATTTATAAATATAAATATACATTATATATATATATATATATATATGTTTATACATAATGTATATAGTTTGATATATATATATATGTATGTATATATATTTATAGATATATAATTACTATTAATTATACTTAATCAAATTAGTTTAACTAAATTTAGTATACAATTAACTTATGATTAATCAGTAATTAATTAATAGGATTAGTTTAACTGCAAATTAGATGAATTAATTTAATTAATCATATTATATATATATATATATATATATATATATATATATATGTGCGTGTTTGTGTATAAATATATATATGAATTACTTAATTATAAACAATAAATTAGTTTAATAAATTAATCTTATTAATTAACTTTAGTTAATTCAATTTTATTAGCATAATTACTTAAGTTAGTTTAATTAAAATAATAATTCATTTAAAAGAGTAGGTTATGATAAATTAATTGAATATTTAATTAAATTATTGGGATCAATAAATTTATTTAAATTGTATATTTGAATAGTAAATTTAAATTAAATAAAATTAATTCAAATCTTGAAAGTCTCATAACCATAAAAATAATGATCCAAATATATCAAATATAGGTCTCATATAACTCTAAAAAATAAAAGGAATCAAATATCATAATTCAAAAATTTGATTTGGGAATATTTAACCTAATGTCATTTAGGACCCTCACCCTAAAATGACCAAAATCCCCTTGTAATTCAATTGACCATGACTTAGTCAATTAAACTCCAAATTAAGAAATTTAAAGCACTAACTAGCTTAGAATTTTAGTGCCAATAGCAAACTAAGATAATATTTAGGTTCTGAACCCTAGAAAAGCAGAAATAACCAAAATACCCTAACCCTAATTAGGCCATAGCTTGACCAATTGAAGTCCAAATTGGGTCTACTCCTATTTAAAGTACTCAGTGTATTATAAGGAAGCTATAGACACTGAGTTTGTTGAATTTGGACTCCAAATGGAAAAGTTTGGTTTTGCCCCTTAACTTTAAGAAAATTACTGAATTGCCCTTGAAACTTATAACATCCATAACTTAGCCATTTAAACATAGAATTTAGTGTTCTTAGACTTTATGGAATTCTTGAATAGCAACCAATAGTAAACTGTATAAGAATCTAGATTTCATTATGTGTAAATTACTAAATTGCCCCTTATGTCAAAATCCTTAGTTTGGACCTATAGAACCCATTTCTTACCCAAATTGAGTGTACTTAATATCTATCTTCAAGTTAGATAATAAGAAATCATTTGGAATTAAGAAATTTTAATTTAAAGCCCTAAATCAAAAAGTAATTTTTTGGACCCTTAAGTAGGGGCAAAATGGTCATTTTGCCTAAAATTTAGGTTAAGTGCCTTTAACCCCCAAATTATCTCTTAAATCATTAAAATCAATATTAAAATTTTATTAGGATTAGTTAAGTGAATAAAATCAGCTTTTAAATCAAATTTGGTTAAATTCCATAAAATTTCTCATAGTGTCTTCTTTACAAATTTATACTTCACATTATGACTGTTCTTGAGATTATGACTAGATCATAGGTTAGATTTTATTCATTAAAAAACCTTGGTTTTTATTAGTTTTTAGATTTTACAGCCTAATTTTGATTATTTTGTCTTTCAACCCTAGACTCATGATAGGAGAATCATCCTATTGAGTTTGACTTTGCTCAATAGGATTTGCCCTAATTTGTAGTTCACTCATAGTAAAACCCTAGATTCCTTATACTGTACTCTAGATTATAAATTAACCCAAAGTTGTGGTGTTTAATCCATAATCTCTAGTTTAGTAGATCTTAATCAGATCTTAACTAGAATGTTTTAATTCATTAAATTAGGATGTTGTGATTTATTACTTAATCTATAGTCACACATGATTGAACTAGATTAGAACCTGATCAGTTCTAGTCCTTTTGATTCTAAGTTACACTCGATAGTAAGAATTGGAGATCCTAAACTTGTGTAACTTAGAATAGCTAAAATTAGATAATAAATGATATCACCATATTTAGTAGAGTCTCTTGCTCACTTTTGAATTTTATTGCTTATGCATTCCTTGAAATTTGTGCTTTAAATCCTTGGACATATCATACAAGAACATTATTGCATGAAAATAAGAACTTATAATATTTAGGATAACTTTGCATTAGATTCAATTATTGGTTGACTTTTGCGTATAGTACCCCAATAGGCAGGGGAAAGTGAGATAATGATTACTTAACATCACTCATTGAGGAGCATATTATTAAGTTTCGAACCCAAATAGTCTTGTAGATGTGCTTAACTCTTCTGAAATTGTCCACAAAAGTAATATAAATAACTAAAATATGTTTTGCATGTGTTAATGCTGCCTCTCAATTCCGTTATATATATATATATGTATATATATATATATATATATATATATATATATATATTTTGCCTATCCTCCTTATTGACGCTAGGAGAAAATTCTTTGCCTTAGCCACTTATGTCACTAAGAATATTTTCTGCTCTAGCCTCCTTGTTGATACTAGAAAATTTTGTCATATTAGCCTCCTTATTGATGCTAAGAATCCTTTTAATTTCAGCATGCTAGATTTAGCCCTCATCTGCATGGCAGTTATTTCACAATTTACATTATTTCACTTATATTAGATTTTTTATTTCAGTTATACATTTTTAATTTACTTTACTTTAGTCAACTGGTTTTTATTTAAATTTTACACAATTTACTTGTTGTTGCTTACTTATATGTACCATAGTTGAATTTATTTTTTCTTAATTTGCATATGTCATATGATTATCAGCATGTTTATGATGTAGTATTTCTTTTCAACATTTTATTACCTATACCTATATGCCTAGCCTTGTTCTTAGCTTACTTTTAAGGAATGTCTTTTGCCTAATTTTTGCTTAATTATAAATGCTTTATTTATAACTTACCACTTTTTTATTTGATGTTTATTGCTCCAAGTTTGTTTTCTACTGCTTTAAGTTTAGGAAAATGGTGATATTAATAAATGAATAATAAAATTCCAGCCTAAAATGTACTTAGATAATTTGTCTAATAAGATTTTTCTTTTGTGGGCTGGGGCCCTAGTATTGTGAAACCGACGATATCAGAATTTGAGCAGTTTGAAAATCTAGTCCCTATGGAGGAACCATTTTTGGAGGAGGCACTTCAAGGTAGAACAAAAGATTTTTAGTTCTTTTATATTATTTATGAGGATGAGTGATGTACTTTCATTTATAAATTTTAAATTAAATATTATAATAATATAGGTACTCTTGTGACTGTGTTTTCCTTTTTTTGCACTATTATTTTTTGAGTTATGTTTCATTATGTCTCTCAGTTGATGTATGGTGAATTGGATGTAATATATACTTTATATGCTTTCGCAATCTATTCTTGTATTGATTTAGTGGTTGATAGTATGTATTCATTCTATGCACATACTTCCCTTATTAATGGATTGTGGATCTTACCTAATCTAGTGATTAGTGAGGGATTTGCCAGAGTGCACACCACCCCTTAAGTCTGATCTTATAGATTAGGGGGTGGGGCGCCACAATAAGAAAGTGAATCAAAACTGAAACTGTAAAGCTAAATATTAAAATTAGAGATAGAGTAACACTGAAATAGAGCAAGTATGCTGAAAGTAAATCAATTGAAATAAACTATAAGGTAAATAAAATATGAAAACTGAACTGTGCATAATAAATAAGTGAATATTAGTCACATCTGTTATCTGATTTTGATAATTTTGTATCTTTGTAATCCTTTGGCAGTAGGGGACCTAATGATAGCTTTATATTTTAGTTTTAAGATGCTTATTTTTTTATTATTCTTTAATTAGTTTAAAACCATAATTAGCCAATATCAAACATATTAGTTAACCAAACTTGATTTAAATGTTAATTTTATACTCATTAGATAGCAAGGATTGACTTAGCATAAGTTGATTTGATTCTTGATCTTTAATTTTGCATGATAGAGCCTTCAACCCTAATGAGTATTAAAGTGATTATGAATGTGATTGATTAACCTTATATGAGGGTAATTTTCTTCTAAATAAGATAGCTTGCATATAATGATAACTTAATTGATAAAAGATGCTTGATTGATCAAATAACCAAATTCCAAATTTTATGATTTATGTTATAACCTGATTGATAATTCTGAGAGATAAGATAATATGATTTGCATTCTTAATTTTTTCTCTTCAATCATTAATTTGTATGAAAACTCGCATCAACTAGACTATAATAACGCTAGTGTTATTACCTATGAATGGGTAGCCCATTTAGCTCTATTTCACTTCCAATGCTCTTTTAATAACATTAGGAGCCTACACTGAAGTTTCGTGTGGTTTGGAGATCATTGGCGATCGACAAATACTTTTGATTATCTCAATCAGCATGAAAACACCTAATTTAATTTGATCTCAGAATCAAAATTAGAGTTCACCATTAGAGTCCACACTCCCAAATTAGATAGGGATGGTATTTTATGAACATTTAAAAGTCACTAAAATTTTCTTAAATATTTTAATATATTTAAATAATCAAAAAATTAAGATAATTAAACTTCATTTTTGAGTTCCTCACCCCTCATTTTGCTAAGGCTAAATTTTTGAAATTTTTTAGAGCTCATTAGGTTATTTAATAAATATGAAGTTGTAATTTATTAATTAAATAATTAATTTAAATAAATATTATTTAGAATCACTCCAACGACCAATTGCCATTCTACAGGATTTGTTTGTGAGGAGCCAAACACAAGACAGTCGTGTAGCGTTATCTGGGTCACCACACTTTAATAAAAATATGATCCAACTGTACGCATTAGATCCTCTGAATCAACCATCGGATTGAGATTCCGATCCGACAGTAAGGATCAAATCCCTGTACATCCTAGTCTACAACTCTTTGCAATTATGGCCTGTAAGAAGCGCATGTGTCGTACACTCATGGTCCCTTTCTCATGGTCTTTAGGCCTCCTTCAACTCTCAGTAATCTCCCATTTTCCATCATTTGCTCATCTTCTCCATTTCTGCAAGCTTGGAAAAGTCTGAGAGCCCTGCAGTCGACGGGTCGAGCTCCACTAGTAAACCTAATTTTGAGAAGTCAAAGGAGCCATGTACCCCATCTCCTATTTTCCTAATACGAGCGTATACTTCTACTTTCGATTGTTCATTTCTGAAAGATTAGAATCTACGGGTCAATATTGATTGATCTCGATCGAGCCCGAGCAAGCTTGATCCAATCATGCTCCATAATAGTGCATAGTGGCATCGTAGGGTTAAATTTGGGGCATCATTTTTTGAATGATTGAGTCACCGTCAAAAAGAGCTTTTGAGTTCAAGTGATTGGCCTCGATGACAGCTTCACTCCAAGGGGTCGTACGCGCCCTGAGGCTCCTTGTGGTGCCCGAAGGCGTGTGTGCGATGATGCCCTAATTTGGATCGTGTGGTCGCCTATCTAAATGAAGCTCTAAGTAGTTGGGCTCTGTTGAACTAGCCAATTTAGTTTCCCTGAACCGCATCGCTAAGTCATGTGGTATGCATGGACATCAACGCCTAACAGATCTACCTTGTCGTTCATGCCTTCAGCTGACTTGCCTTGCTTTCTGCGCTGACAAGATGGTGATAAAAGGAATGCTTTAATTTAATAATAACAAAAAATAATAATAATGATTAAAAGAAGATTTTATTATTCCATTACTTTTAATATAATTATATAAAAAATGCTGACAAATGGTAAATAATTGGATGGTAAGTTCTGAGATTTATCATTCTCAGGGAACAGTGTGTTTTGATACTATGGTGTATCTACTTTTAATAATGTTTAGACTAAGAAATTTTAGATTTTTAATGGCTCCTAATTAATAATTCAAAGATCTTAATCTAAGATACTATAATAACCCTAGTTATTACCATAGCTAAGTTCAGATTAATTAAGCTAAACTAAGTCTTTGATTCCATTAGACTCAATGGGTCAATTAAACCTAACCTTAGAAGTTTGGGATCAATCGGAGCTAAATTGAGAATTTTGGTATTTTGCCTATTTTTGGATACTGGAAAATACCTAAATTAATTTGATCTCCAAATAAAATACTGATTTCATTTTTGAATTCCCCACCCCCAAATTAGCTGAGGGTGAAATTTTGGAAATTTTTGGAGGTCATTTAGACTTATTTTAGATTTAATTTAAATTAGTTCAATTGCCAATTAGGGTTCTAAACAATTCCTAATTGCATTTCTACCCTGCCTCCAACGGTCGGCTACCTCCAAACCGCAGGTGCCACCTGGGCCATTCCTTCTGCAGATCTGAACCAATGGCCCACACCTTCGATCGAATCCATTTTATCTCGATCGTTCCGCAGTTCCAAGATTCCAATCCAACGACATCTAGCAATCTGCCATAAGTATCCTTGATCAACTGTTAGATCTCCCGATCTTAACCAACGGCTGATCTCTTATCCGTGTTCATTCATTAAGTGTCGGGAGATTAGAATCATTCCACGTCAATTGATGATCAATCAGATGGCTCTGGAGCCCCCTGCACTGTGGATGATCCCCTTCCTCTCGCCCATCGCTCGCTGGCCCCCCCTACAACCAGGCATCTTCCAGTCCCCCGTGGCAGTACGAGAAAGACCATTTTTCCTCTTCTACCCCTCAGCACGACCTCATGCCGGTAGCAATTTTCCTGGATTGCCGTCGACCATTGGAACCAAGCCTTCCCTTCGGTCTGAGCCTTCCCCCATGCCCGAGCTCAGGAATCCACCCCCATTGCCTCCTTGGACCTATAAATACCCCTAGGACTTCATAGTGAGTCCCTTTGCTCATTGTGAATCCTCAATTGCCCATCTGAAGTCCTTTGGAGGTCCCTATCATCTCGGCAAATCCTGGCACCTCAGGAGCTACAAAATGCTGATAGAGGGTGCGTGTCTGGTGTTTAGACCCCCTGTTAGGTCACTGCGATCCTCTGAAAGCTCCAGCTACTCCCAATTTTCTTCAATCGTGCCTGTGACCCCATCTTTAGGTACAGCCTTTTCTCACTGAATTGAAAAAGCTTAGTATGTCAATCTGAGCTTTCAATTATTTCCTCTAGATGTTGTCTAGATCCCTTAGCCCTCTAGGAACTTAACCCAATCGATCCCAGGGTCTGAGCTAGCTCCGATCAATCGTATCGATCGATCGATCTAGCAGCTGAGCCATGGTTAGTCTGAGTAAGGACCCAGTGATTGGCTGCACCCCAGGCTACGAAACCTTGGGGGTTCGACTCGCCTCACCTCACTAATGGTGTAGGGATCAAGCCCCATCCATTTAGTGGCCTCTGTGAGGTGAATTACTCCCCTCACAGTGAACCCCTAACTCCCCTTCCTTAGAACGCCTCGGTCGAGTAGCACCCTGACGATCCAGCATGACCCAAGGAACTCTTAGCTCAATCGATGAGCCTCATGCTCCTGAAGGTGTAGCCATCGAAATTCAGGAATGGCGTGGTCTGTGCACGGTGAATTGCTCGATGGACGCTAGCCCTAATTCCCCCTATGTCGGGTATCCCCCGCGTGGAAGACGCAAAGTGTCGAGCCTGGTCAGACCCCGACCCGCGCAGTTTTGAATTTGGGCCACGGCTTAATAAATGAATTATTGGAATTAAAATTCTTAAGATTAATAATATATAAATAGATATCCTATGATCCTAATTTAAAAAAACATTCAGAATAAATTATTGAAATAACTTTAATTATACTTATTGAAATGGTATGATCCAATATACTATTTTAATCAGAAAAATACAAGGAATAATAATATAAAATAAAATCAATGATCTAATGGTTAGATTTTAAATAATTGCCTAATCTTTCTCTATTCTTATTTAAATCATATTAAATTCATTTAATATCCAAAAATGTTGATTAAGGTCTCTAATTACTCATGAGATCATATAGAACCTATGTAGACCCCTAAGAGTAATTTAAGATCCTTAATTTGGTTAATTACTCCCTAATTTCCCTAAAGTAAGATTGGTGATTTAAACCATAATTAGTCCTCTAAAATTGGTAAATCTAGTTCTTAATGCTTCATTAAGTATAGTAGAGCCTTTAAATATATTTGGATCATTCTAGTATGCCCAAATTTTTCTTAAGCACCTTAATTGGCTTAAAAATATGATTAGTGCTAATTAGGCTAATAAGGTTACCAAAACCTAAGATAGGTGTGTATCCTACATCATTAACCATCTTGGGACTCATTAAAATAGATTTGAATTAATTTAGATAATTAAATCCTAAAATCCCATTTTTAGCTTTAAGAGGGGTATTTTGGTCATTCTGACCAAAATGTGTTTAAGCACCCCTTAAACCCTAAAAATTCAGTAAAATATCCCTAGTTAGATTATTAACACCTTTCTGAAATCTTATGTTAATAATATTGATGCTAAGTAAAGAAATCTTAAGATCTTGAGTGTCCTTAGAACCCTCTTTCTTAAGAGTTAAGCCTAACTGCCCTTAAACCCTAGTCTAATAGCTCAACTAAGCTGATCCATAAGCTTGAATCCTAAGAGAAATATTCTGGTAAAACCCCTAAGTTTAGTTTTAGATTAAGATCTAAAGTGATCAAATCTTAGATCTCAGATCATAGACTTTAGACTTTAGATCTTCCAATCGAATTGAATTACCTTCATTTGGGATTCCTTACTTGATTAACTGTTTAATCCTTTTGAAATCTTTCTTGTGTGTGTAGGATTGATTCAATCTATAGAATAATGTAATTATCTTAATGTTTGAATATAGATCTTAGATTCTTAGTTCTTAATTGATTATCTTATCTTATAACTAGTAGAATAACCTTTCAGTTAAGATCTCAATTTTTGAATCCTTCAACTTATAAGATTCCTTATCTTTAATTTGGGCTTTAAGTGTGAACCCTAGTTCCTTATTAGGATACTACCTTGGATTCAGGATTTGAACACCAAAGTGGAGTTTAGATCGAGAATCCTTAATCTTGATATACTAAATCAAGATTTGGGCTAAGAGAGGAAAATAATAACAGTTAAGTCATTGATTTACATACTTTGAATCTTTATAGTCATCATATGATTATGAATTAGAACATGTTAAGTCTTAATGTTAACATTAAGGTCGTGAATCTGGGATTATACTCAATAGCTGGATATTGGAGATCCTAAACTTTCATCTTCTCAGAATAGTTAGTTGGATAAATTAGACAACAGTAGATATCACATAAGTCTAGATTGAGACTCTTTCTTACTTGACTTGATTGCTTTGCACACCTTGAACATTGATCCTTATTCCTTGAGCATAATAGGTAAGCTTAGGATATAGAAGATACATCCTAAGTTAGTATTTGAAAAGCATAGCATTCATTCAGTTCTTTTACTGCTTTTAGTTAGTAGAGTATGCCCTAGCTTAGTATGCCTCTTCAATTCTAGTTTTGTTATAGAATAGACTCAAATCTAGCTCTGTAGATTTTTAGGATGGATACATGTCTTATTCTATAAATTTAACTTGGACCTAGCTCTGCGGATACCTAGGATGGATACATGTTGAACTTTTAGTTCAAAGGTCCTGTATGGCCTGTTTCTGTTATGGAAGTACTATGTCTTAGGCTTATTTCTACTTCAGTTCAATTTTAGTATTTGTTTTGCTTTGCCACATGTCTTAGTAGCTTTGCTTTAGTGCTTGGTTTGCCTTACCACATGTCTCAGTGGCTTTACTTTTGCTCACTCATGTACTTAGTTTACTTTTGCCACATGTCTTAGTGGCCTTCTTTTTCATATTAATCTGCATGCTTATATAAATACTCTAATTATTTAGTATTAAATATTAGCATGTTTAGGATGCTAGAATCGTATGTTTATTCAGCACTTGTGCTCTTTATATATGCAGCATGTATCCATATGATCATAAGCATGTTAGGATCATATTTATTTTAGTAGTTACAGTTATTTTGCTTTTAGCTCCCCTTATTTAATTGATGCTTTGTATGTTATTTTTATATGCTTGTTGATTAGCTATAAATAATTAGTTTATAGCTATCCCATTCTTTGAAGCTTGTAGCACCTTGTAATGCTTGCATGTTTAAAACCTTTAAATGTGATATCTTAAATATTCAGTTCACTTAAATAGCCTAAAATGTACTTAGACAATTATCTAACTGTAACCTTTTCCTTTTGTTGGCTGGGGCTCTAGCATTTGTGATACTGACAAATGTCAGATTTGGAGCTGTTCATAGGCAGTACTGTAGGAGAGGAGCTAGTGCAGGAGGAGGATCTTCCTACTACTATTTAGATAGATTTACTTTCTTGTAGTGAGGTTTTGAGAGATCTTTTCTTTCATTTAATTCAGTTTATAATAATTAAACTCCGGATGTATTTACTTTATTGCATTTGATCTTGAGTTAATATTTCTTATACTCTCTTATACTATATTGCTCATTTTCCTTAGCTTAAAGCAGGTTGGGTCCTACCTGACTTTACTTAAGTTGAGGATTTGCCATAGTTGGAGCACTGTACTCCCCACAATTATGCTAATATTAGTATTAGTGTCACCACAGGAAAGTACGGGGCCCACATATACTATTTGATAAAAAAAGGGAGAGTTGGGTTTTCATCATGCAATTATTAAGGGACTGGTGTTAATACTCACACTCAATTAACTTTTAAGGAAATTCTTTTCATACAATTTAAAATCAAGTGAAGATAGTATTTCTTAGATTGGTCCTCTAATTGCAACTATCTTATATCTAGTGCACAAGATGAACACATAAGGGTTCGATCTTAGCACATAGACTCTCATGTGATCACATTGAGTTAATTAAGATTTCCTATGTTTAGGTTATCAAAATATTCTTTTAATTTGATGATCACACAAGCTTTATTTCCACCAACTAGCATCACGTGCCATATGCACAATTTAGATCAAGAATTGGATTCACCGGGCCACATGGACTATGTCACATCATCCATAAGCACTCGATGAGTCCTCTTCCTCCTTTAACATCTATTGAGCTGCGGAGCTTGATTGGTGGCTCTTGGTTCACATTCATCGACTTCTCGACTGAGCTCAAGGAATGGTGTAGTTAGGCTCAATTTGATTAAGGGAGCAGTTTTGGGATAAGAAATGAATAAAATTTTCCTTTATTTGAGAGATAATTTATGGATTCATCAGTACTCTTAACATGTGATGAATTAAAATATTTTAAAATCTTGATATAAAATATATGTCGAATTTAGTGGAACTAGAATAAATTGATATAGTTTAGACAGTTAAACTTCTGATTTGTGGAGGAAAATGGATATTTACTTTAATTTAAGATTATTTTCTGGTTTTTAAATAATTTAAAAGAATTGAGTTATTAAAACCTTGGCATCTCATGAATCACATAAGCATATCATTGCATTAGTGGAGCATTGTGCTCACCTAGGATCTGGTAGCGGAGCGTTGTGCTCACCTAGGACTATTAGCAGAGCGGTTATGCTCACTTAGGATCTGTGGGATGCCTTGTGACATCAAAGTTATGCATATTTGAGGCATAATATTCTGTGGCTTAATCAATTACATACGTATATACAATGGCATACAGCACGATTTTGTCTCAATATTTTATTCAATTTCACATTTTTTACAGATTCCTATTTTTACCACCTATCTTTTAGTTACTGTTTTACTTTACTTTCAGTTCTGCACAATTTTATATCTTTCAGTTTTTTTCTGTAGTAGTGTTTTGTTTTATATAAAATGTTAATCTCTTAACTTAAAATAAGGTATGTTGTAGCTTTTGATGTGTTAGACTTATTATCTAACACAATGTTCTTTTCTTCTTTTCTTAAGTCTAGAAAACCAACATTTTAGGATTCAACAATTTATTGGATTTGGAGCAGTTAAGGAGCAGGCTTTAGACGCTTTCTAGGAGATCCAGGAGAAGCTAGTAGAGCATTAGTTGGTTTAGCTTTTATTTGTTATTTATGTTACTTTTTGTTGTGAATTGAGAGATATTTACTGTATTTTTCATTTTGAGCAATGGTTTGTAATAATTGTAACTTTGGATATATTTTCTCTTTTTTTTCTGAGATGAATACTTTTACTTAGCTTCTGTGATTAATACTATGGATAAATGCTATAACTTCTGTACTTTATTATTATTACTATTTATAGTTAATATTATGATGTGATCAGCATGTAAATTATGCAAATACTCATTGATAACTCCAAGCTTTATAGTAAAATAGGTTAATAAAAGTAAATATTTTTTAATTAAAATTATATATTTTGATGTGCTTTAGCTGCTTTTTAGGATAAAAGTAAATTAAAATTTGGCTTAAATATGCAATTTTGGGAGAAAATAGCCTCAGTGCGCCCTAACGCACCGCGGCACGCCATCACGTCATTCTTTGAAGAAATTTTAAAACTATATAAAAGAGAAATTAAATAGTATTTCGAAAATAGTTCCGCAGCAGCGCACTGCGACGGGAAAATTTTCATTTTATAAAACTAAAGGTGAACTAATGATCCACGTTTTCGCAGTATTTTTCGCGGTAGCGTGCCACAACGCGCCACAGCAAAATATTTTATCAATCATTTAAACTATAGCTGAACTATTGGAATAGTATTTGAAAGTTAATTTGCTGAAGCGCGCCCCAGCGGACGCTGCGGCGACCGAAGAAAAGACACTAATTTTTATGCAGGAACAGTATTTGGAGTGCTGTTGCCGCAGCGTGTCATAGCGGAACCGTGTTTGGAACACTGCTGCCGCACCGCGCCACAGCACGCCGCAGCGCCCGACGCAGTTTTTGCCAAAAATATGCATTCAATGTAGCATAGGGAAGGCCAAAGAATTGAATTCTTCCCTTTCCCACAACTAAAATTAATATCAAATTAATTTAAAACTTTTCATTCTCAAGAAATAATTCATGAAGAAATAAATTAATGATATAAGGAAGATGGAAGGGGTGGATGCAATAAAATTGAAGAATCTTTATTATAAATATTATTATAAAAGGCAAATGTTTAAGCCATTATGAGGAAGATCAAGAGGTTGGTTTAATTATTTTACTCAATAAAACATAAATACAAATAGCCTAAATCCCTTCATTACCAAGTAAATAAATGAATAATCATTTAATCAAAGCATAAATTTATAAATAGGATTTATTTGTTGAATTAAATTTTAAACAGGAAAAGAAGTCTATAAAAGGGAGACTTGAAGATTGAGAAAGGGTTCCAACTTTTGTTATTAAAAGACCAAAAAAAAAGGTTGTAGGAAGAGAAAGAAGAGAACTCTCCAAGGGGAAGAGAGGACCAAGAATAGAAAGAAAGAGGAGACATCAAAGAATGAAGGGTGGAGCTTTAAGAGGACAGCGCAAAAAAAGTAAAGAGAACGCCATAAAACCTTTGGGTGATTCCTTGTATTTCTCCGAAGCTCCCTTGATATATTTCTTGACGTGAATTGATGACGATATTCACTTTTCTTTGTATGTATGCTCTTTCTTACTTAGTAATGGAAGGCTAAAAATCCCTTAGAGAGGGTTGAGATATAGTTGTAAAAATATGTAAGGGATAATTGGTGTATGATGACATTATTTGAATGTAATAAAAAAAATGTTTTTGTTGTTAAATTTAATATTAAAATAAATACTTGGATGAACTAAAATCTAAATTATTTTATTTAAAAGAGCTTGTGTTCTAATGCTCATCAATTGGGTAAGAGCAAGGAAAGTAGTGCGAGTTGAGCTAAGAATTATGTGATAAAATTCTCAAAGCTCACTTGCACCCTTCCTTAAGAGCTCTCACAAAAGATTGATGCTTGAGAACCAAGTTCTCCATTAACCATGCTCTGCTGCTCAGCAAAGTAGAAGGGATGAAAGGACATTGGGAACTTCCATGGATGATGTGACATAATCCATTGACCCAATGCACCCTCCCATCTAGCTAAACTGCGTGTGAATCGCACGACGCATGGTAAATGGAAATCTTGCTTGTGAGATCATCTGAATTAAGAGATATCTTTTGGTAACCTAGACGTAGGAAGTCAAAAATTAAATAATGAAACGAGGTCTCATGAGAGTTTATGTGCTAAGGAAGAACCCAAAGGAGTTATCCTTGTGCACTAAACTTGAATCTAATATAATTGGAGGGTACTCCAATTCAAATGGTGTTCACGTTATTTAACAAAACTAGTAAACTAAAGGTATACATTCAATAATGATGTTGTGGTACCAACCCTTGCAAATATTATAACAAAATCTAAATTCTCTCATTTTTAATCAAAACGTATCTTTACTCATGGTCTTGTGTATCGCTAATTAGGAACCAACAAAGTCAACCGAATTTGTCATCTAAACAATAGTGAAAGAAAAAAGAACTTAGTATCAGAACACCCATTCCATGAGGATCGATAAATCCTAGAAATTAAACTTTCCACTTATTACTTCAGACCACGTACACTTGAGTGCAAACGTAGATGTGTATTTTCTGTCTGTCACATATACAATATATTATTACAACCACCTTTGGGTATATTGTATATTGTATGATTTTATTTTATGCGCCAAGGCCGCAGTGTAAGGAATATGAAGTTTCAATTAAAAAAAGATGCAAATTGGAGCAAAACGTTAATGCTTTGGTGGGCCTAAGCACCCAACTCAGAGTTCAACACAAACCTTTCAATGTCTGAGTGCACCTTAGTGCCAGATAAACCATTTTATAATTCCCAATTTTAAAACTACCAGCACTATAGCATACCATAACATTCTATAAACACTTAAATACAAAACATTGACATCGTAGTGCACCTTAGCACATGATCCTTAACAACTAAATAAAATTTGGCTCTTAAGCTTGCTTAAGCCTCAATCATTCAACTTAATAAAAAAAAGTTTGGTTAGTGCTCATAAGCACATGAACTTTTACAATTAAATAGAATTTGACACTTGAGCTCACATAAGCCTTTAGCGTTCAACTTAAAAAAATAAAAGTATTATTGCATGCCAAATCTCTAAACATATTTACTTAGGATAGAAGGCCTAATGTCTAGGCCCAAAAGCAATTTCAGAGTTGTTATAGCAGTAGTTTTGTACAACTTCAAATTATTTTGATAGTTCATATGGAGGAAATAAAAGTAGAAAAGCTAGAGAAATCCAATGAGGAAAAAAAAATTTACCATGGGGGACTACTCCATAATAAATAAAAAAGAGGAAAGGGAAAGAAGAGGCTTTGATGTTCAAATAAGGAGAAAAAATAAAAGAAGGACTGCACGAGCACCTTGTCACATGGACATAAATAATTATTAAAGCTCTAGGAGGACTTCCACATCAAGGAAAACAAATCATTATATTCTCTTACTTATTTTTTATTACAAATCATGTTTTTTATCTTTTTTTTAACTTGTACTTCAAAGTATATGAAACTATATCACATCTTTCATACATGAGTAATTGAATGCTAGGGTTTATGTGGTTGAAATAAGCTTATGAATATGTTTGCATGTGAATGAGATGTACTATCACATTATTTTTTATAAAAGAAAATTTTTATTTAATTTATGGAATATATTTTGTTAACAATAACATAGGAAAATGTGCATGCTCGTGTTCAGCGATTTGAGAGAAACAAGATATATGCCTTCACTCATGCATTTTAAGATTTTCTAGAGATATGGATCCTCTTAAGTCTTAAAACTTAAAATTAAAATGTTC